>JBBEEM010000019.1:0-337859 GCA_037305995.1 Sclerodermus sp. 'alternatusi'
TGTAATACGCGAATTATGCTTTCTCTGGAGCTGGGTGAAACCCCAGAGACTATCGCGAAACAAATAATTATTTATCCCGACCGTTCGGGAGGAAAGAGACCGAGGGTGTGGTTTCTCTGAAGCCGCGGGTGACCCTGAAAATACTAAAGGTGTCGGAACGTGTCAATAACAACCACAGTCTGAAATATAACGGTTTATTACAGCGAGGACCAATTTCGCTCGCTAATTATACAATTAATTGTTCCGCTAACAATTACGCCACGCGACCTAGCAAATTGGGAGCGCCCGCTCGCTCTACGCTCGCGACACTTCCTAAAGTCCGTAGCACAAGCCGACGGCTATACCACGAAGACCTTCGTTCGGTCGAAGTCACTCAACCCTGCGAGAGGCGATAGTCCAACCCGAGGGTAAGTGCTTCGCGGGGTGCTACGGTGCAGCAGGAGAAGTAATTCCTACCTCCCTGCGCAATTGAGGTGGCTAGCCTCCGCGGAAAAATAACGCAAACACAAACGATTAACCAGACTCATAAAAGACGAAATAACGTGGCGTTCCACTCACATTTACTTTGGAAGTCACTCCAACGGCGCAGTATTCCCAGATGCAGTTGTCCACTCACGGATACCCGATGGCTGCACAAACTCGCGACACTGGTTGACTTCCACATACAACGAAGACAAAAACGGCTGTGTGGGAAGATCGTTGAACTGTCAGTTTGACAGTTCAAGATCCTCCCCACGCACACAACCAATCGGACCAATACCGATATAGCCAAACTTCTTATTATTGTTTGGAGGAATCGGTCTAACCCGATATTAGACCGCGCGCAATGAGCGAGACAGATACGATGTGTAGATAATAAACACTCACCATTAGCCACAGCCAAAGGATGAGAAGGCAGCACCAGAGGGTAACACCAATATCGGATAATCAATGTAGGACTCGGTAAGTTACCGACCGTCGACAATACACCGACGTAAGACAATGGTCATCTCGGAAGATAAAACCAATTCAGTCGACCGATGTCGGAAATGTCACTGTCTGCCGATAAAACAGAAAATCCTCCGATAATCTGTCATCCACGATAAAAACCATAGATGGCGATACCAGCAAGAAATCCGCAATACACATCAAATAAATAAGACACTATACAAATAAATAAATAAATTATGACACTCTGGACAAACAGACGTTCACACCACGCCAATAGGGGCGGGAATATACACGCACACTATCACAGAGATCAATATGTAAAAATATCGTAATTAATAACTATAAAAATTTATTTCGAGGTTATCTTCATTTTGGCATTAATTTTGTCCTTTACACTTTTGGCATGTTTGCAATCCTTGGAGCCACAAAAATGTTTAAAATCCTCACACGCAAGGTCATCGCGGCAGGGCGCACACACCGGGTCACGAGAGCAATCTCTATAGAGATATCCCACACCACCACAACGCGTACACATTTCAGACCTATCAAATTTCCTTATTAGTACAAAATGCCCGAACATGTCCAAGCTGATGACACTTGAAGCAACGCCTCAAGGAGGTCACAATTTTCAAAAAACACTTCTGCCATCCAAATCGGAAATCATTTCTACGCAGTATCTTGGAAGCAGAGACCGAATCCACCACAAATCTCGCCGTCCAAGGTCCATCCACACGATATTGCTTCATATACAGATATTTGAACATTTTACAGTCATGGAACTTCACATATGTATTTAAATACTTTTCAAATTCCTCTTCTTCTTGCGTAGGATCAATGTTATTAACCTCAATAAGAGAAGTAGGTGTGATAATAACATTTTCAGATTTATCTCCGGTAGCGCGATCAATGGAATCCTTAAATTCCTTGATAGCAGAATCATCATTTTTCTTATCACTGATAACCGTGATGAAGGCATTCCTATCAGATACTTTAATATTTTTAACAGTTAATCCCAACGAAGTTTGATTAATGACCCTCTTTATTTCATTGAGCTGAGACCTTGAGTCATCAGCACCAGCCCCATCCTTAAGAAGAGTAAGCTTAACGGTGCAAGATTCCATATTAACATTTGATTTCTTCTTAGACCGGGGGGATTTACCCCCTGACCTGCCACCAACAGCCCCCGCAGAAGAGACCCCCTCCTTTCCCGTGCCACCCAACGGAGCAGAAACACTCCCCCGTTGATCAACCAACCGATAAAGTTTATCTTCCATAACATCCAATCTATTAAATAAGGCCTTATGATGCTCACACAATGAAAAATAATCCCTTTGAAATTTAGAAAATCCAGTAACCAACCTCCCATAAAATTCCCTCGCCTCATCAAAGTCCAACACACCCGAAGACTGACCACGACTAACACACACACCAAAATCACCAATCAAACCAGACAATCCAAAAAATGAAATAAAAGATGCTCCAAGAATACTCCTATCAGGCACATCACCAAAAATAGAATTAACCCTGTCAGAGTTGGCCGCAATAATAAGATCGATCACAGCCCCATCCTTAACAGATCCAGAAGCAGAAGGACCAGGAGCTCCAGCCGAGTCAACATCATGCGAAGGTTTAAAAACTTTCCTCCCCTTTGCACTACCCTCACTAGAGTGAGAATTAGCAGAGGAATCCTCATTCTTCGGCAAACCCTTACGTTTGCCAGACTTCGGCATCTTCAGGTCAGACTGACCCACAACCACATACTCCGGCAGTCAAGGCACCACTGCCAATAATAGTTCGCGCGGACACCGCCCGATAGCGCACACAGTATCCAGCAAGACGAGGACGGACCGGCACGCGCACACATTCAACTGCCACGATGCTAACGGATACTCCAACCTAGAAATTTTCCACAAAAACTTTATCACCTTTTAGTTGAGCACGGGAAAAAGAGAAAACCAAAATTATTATATAGGATTGAAGCCCGCAGCGAGACGAATGCAGTGACCACCAGCACGACCACACCAGATCACGCACACACGAGATAAGCCAGACAGTCCCGGATCCACCACAAAGGCGTACAGTCCCACTCAAATATAACGGTCAAACTCACCCTAACACCCTTTTTTTTTTTTTTTTTTTTTGGCTGGTGGAGGAAATCTGACTTCCAGACACCGCCGCGCGCGCTTCCCCGGCGAGAGCCCCGAGCCGAGGCAAGCACCCCCCGGAGGCAACACCAACCCCGAGGACACCCCAGGCGCCTCCGCACCCCGTGAAGTGCACGGCTCCCAGAAGCGCCCTGGGAAGGACGAAGGCGCCGAGAAGCACCCCCCCAGCCAAGCGACCACCAAGCGGAAGCCGGCCAACAGCATCCGAGCCTCCCCGCGGCCGAACACGCGGCGTTAGTGTGGGGTTCGACCCACTAATATCTCCACTTGGGCTTTTTAGGGGACGCAGCCAGGGATCACCAGCTATGGCATGCTTCCAGCTGACGACCCCGTCCCTACGTATCTTCGCTTCCTATTCCCTGAGGGGAGCAGGAAGCGGCATGCGAACATGCCCCGTGATCTTAATGTCGTCGGTCCATGCCGGAAATTGTAAACACAACCCCCCACAAAAGACCCCATGTATTTGATTGGCCCTAAAAAGGGCCAAGTATAAACTTTATATATTTGTTGGCCCTGATAAGGGCCATTTGCCTCCCGAAGGAGGGGTGCGCGCAAGCGCGTAAATATGTGCGACGAGATTAACTCGTCGTACCTCATTTTAATCATATGGACAAACATAATAATTTATTCTCTTTTATTTTTTTTAGGTATCAAGGAGCACCCCGGACCCAGCGAACCAGGACCAGGAGAAACCCCAGGAACCCACAGGTGAGTACTCAGATGGTAAAAGTATCAACATTTGATTATCCTTCGATTTTAGGTATCCAATTTGTAAACAGTATATGGTAAGTAATCACATATCCATAGAGAAACGCATATCATAAGATGAACAGTCCCGTAGGTAACCCATCGACCAGAGTAGGACTTACTAGTCGGTAAAGCAGTACTTCATCCTATTAATGCGGGTGATTATCCCCGCTTGAACCGAGAGTCGGTAATGTAGATCTTACAGTTAAAATATCCACCGATCAAGATTTCCAACCGCTGATAATATCCACCAACGATCCCTGGATACCATTTCAATGAGGTGAGTACAAGTTATTAATATGTACAATAATATAAACAATCCATACATTATGACCAATAGGGGTCTTAAATATCATTTTTGACTGTCAATAGGGGCAGAAACACTTCCACGCAATAAATAAATAAATACGCAAATATAACATATATAAATAAATAAATAAAGAGATAAATGAACGATACGTATTTTTAAATAGAACGAACTATATGTATAAAAAAGGGCGGAATAAATATTATTTTCTTGATAAAGGGTTCTTTTTTATTTTAGAGTTGATCCTCTCCTTGACGTTTTTAGCATGTTGACATTCCTTAGAGCCACAAAAATGTTGAAAGTTGTCAACACCAAGGTCAAAAGACACGGGACACATATCGGGTCACTTGAGCACTCGCGGTAGTGGTGGCCGTTACAACCACATCTGGTACACATGTCTGTACGATCAATGTCATTGTTAGGACAGAAGGCTCGGACATGACCGAGTTGGTGACACTTGAAACATCGCCTTAATGACCTCACTGATTTCATAAAATACTTTTGCCATCCGAAGCGAAAATCATTTCTTTGTAGCATTTTATCTGCGGATATTGAATCAACAACAAATCGCAAAACTTTAGAGCCACTCGTTTTAAATTGTTTAATGTTAATATATTTAAAGATTTTACAATTATAATTTTCTATGTATGATTTTAAATACTCCTTTATGTCTTCTTCATCCTGTGTGTTGTCTATATTCGTGACCTCTAGAAGTGTAGTAGGTGTAATGATCACATTTTCAGAAGTATCCTTGGTAATGTTATCTATTGATTTCTTAAAATCATCAATGACAGATTTTTATTATTTTTGGTATTAGTCACTGTTATATAAGCACTTTTCTCGCTAATTCTCACATTTTTTACCTCTAATCCTAACTGAGTGGGATTTATGGCCTTTTTAATCTTATTTATATGCGACGTGGTATCGTCGATTGTTGCATATTCTTTTTTGACCACTATTTTAATGGTGTGAGATTGTTTATCCTGTGTAGTTGCCTTATTTGCGTGAGGGATTGACTTTTTGGCTTTTCTTCCTAAAACCTTCGTAAAAGAATTCATGTTAGTGCCTGTGTTAGTACTATCTGTCACCTTTTCTTGTTGTAATTGTTGTTTTTGTTGGTGCTGTTGTTGTTGTTGTAGTTGTTGCTGCTGCTTTAATGTAATCAGTTGTGATTCAAGTTGTTTTATCCTTTCTGTCCATGCTGTGTAACCTTGTAGTAGAATTTTAAGATCTTTATCGAATGGTATAAACCCATTGTATATTTGCATGTAAATTTGACCGACTTTATCCAGGGGAATTGACCTAGTATTAGAGGATTAACATACTTGTAAATATTTACCAAATTCAACTATTGTTTGCGATCGCCTAGGCTAGACCGCCTAGTTCGGCCGCCGTCCGCTAGGTGGCTAGTCCCAAGCGGCTCGTCTATCTGGCCCACGGCCAGGACTTCTCGCTAGTGATAAGCGGACCAAATTCCCTTATCACTAGCGACCAAGGACTCAATCCTTGCAGTATCCAGCATACCAGCACCCGACAGACCTCGAAGGCTCTTCGACGGTCTTCCTACACTCTCACCTCGTCGACCCAGGACTCCTGGTAAGACAACCTCCTGTCTGCTGCAAGGACTCCTTGCCGGACAAAACCACTCCTTTGGATACTCCGGGAATCGCCAGCCGACTTCCCGGTCTCCTACCACCGGCCACTTGCCAGCCAAGTGACCAGCCGAGTAACCGCTCACTCCGCCGCGTTGAGAGTTTTACGCCAGCCGTGGACTCTCAATCGCGTTGCGAAGACTCTAGTTAGTTAGCCACGCTAATTAGCTAGAGTATTTTTTGGTTTGTTAAAATTAAAAGAAAAAACAAGTTATTTTTGTATGCTCATTACCGATAAGGATTTAAATCTTTATTGCAAAATAAATTGTTAATGTTAAACGTATCTGCGTTGTCGATTACCTCATTTTGACCATCATCCTACTTAACCTTTTCGCCGATTAGGAACTAGAAATTTCCGCAAATTCCTGCACAAATTTTTGGTCTTTCGAGCCGGATTATCGGCACTCTTTTATTGTGCAATTGCGAAAATTCGCGTTCCAGTCGGCGCTGAGGAATAGAGGAGACGGTCAAAATGTCGACCAACGTTACCGAGTATGTCACTCATGTCAATATCCTCCGAGAGGAATTGAGTCGACTACTCGCCAACACAAAAAAACGCGGAGTCTTTAACTTCACCAAGCGCTTCCTACAAGAGCGAGCCGCCACTGTGCGCAAGGTGTTCGAGGACATCAAGGTCCTCCACCTTGAGGTCTGTAACTCCATGACCGCAGCGGAATTGCAACAGTCCAGTTACACGAAGGCACACACCTATCAACTGGCTGTTGAAGCCTTCGAAACCGCGGAAATATACCTGGACGAACACCTGGATCGGCTGAACGAAGCCTCCAATTCGGTAATCGCGGCTTCATCTCCTGGAGGCACGTCAATGACGTCTCATTGCCCATTGAAACTACCGAATATCCACCTGCCGAAGTTCGCAGGAAATTATCCAAGCTGGCCGTCATTCTGCGACAGCTTCCGATCCATGGTACACGACAGTACCAGTCTACCGGTAGTGCAGAAGTTCCACTACCTGCGATCATGCGTAACTGGAGAAGCCCTTGCTGCTATCCAGAACTTGCCGCTCACCGAGGAAAATTATTACTCGGCCTAGAACACGCTGAAAACGCGGTATTCCAATCGGCGACTGCTCATAAGCATATTGCTTACAGAACTGCTCGAGGTTCCGAAGGTACGATTTGAACATCTGCCTTCATTAAAGGCCCTTCGAGACGTCTCGACGCTGACCCTCGATGCACTGCGCAACGCTGGGTGCGAGGTTGACTCTTGGTCGCCTCTACTCATCCAATATTTTATTGGAAAATTCGACGACGAGTTGAGCGAAGAGTGGGAGAAGATCCTGGGTGATACCACAGAGTTCCCAGAGTTCTCCAAGTTCACCGACTTCCTCGCCCGACGAATTACTGTGCTGGAAGTCCGAGCCACTTCCAAGGGCAAAGGAAGGGAAATCGTGGAGAAACCAATCCGTGTACACACGACTGAGGCTACACGAAC
The DNA here is from genome assembly GCA_037305995.1 of Sclerodermus sp. 'alternatusi'. Classification (NCBI taxonomy): domain Eukaryota; kingdom Metazoa; phylum Arthropoda; class Insecta; order Hymenoptera; family Bethylidae; genus Sclerodermus; species Sclerodermus sp. 'alternatusi'. The sequence goes on from JBBEEM010000019.1 coordinate 7,257, forward strand.
AAAGTGTCCTCACTGCTATAAAGAGCACGCTCTCTTCCAGTGTCCGAAGTTCCTGGGACTGAACCCTGACGGACGCTACAAGGTTGTTTCGGGTGCCAAGCTTTGCCTGAACTGCCTCCGTAGCGGTCACTCTGCAGGGAGTTGCAGCTCTAATAACCGCTATCGTACTTGCGCCAAGCCGCATCACTCGCTCTTGCATTTTCCAAGAAGGGTCACAACCACGAGCCAGGCCAGGCCTGCGACTACTGTCGATGAATCAGTGGTATCACAAGTGACCACACTCCTCAGTGCAGATGAGGACAAGACGGTGCTACTAGGCACAGTCATGGTGGAGGTGCGTTCGCAGGACGGAAGATCACTCACAGTGCGAGGTCTGGTCGACAATGCGTCCCAGAAAACCTTCATCACAGAGAAATTGGCTCAGAGGTTGCGCCTGCCGCGCATTCAAACCTCGTCCACCGTGTACGGAGTAGTTGGCATCGCAGCTTGCAAGGCTCCTACTTGCTCTGCGATTACGCTGCATTCTCTGAAGACAGACAAGGCATCGCTGGATGTCGACGTACTCATCTTACCAAAGGTGACCAGCTATGTACCACCTCCGTACTCATCAGCGAACTTCAGCGGATGATAGCACCAACACCGAGGACACCCCCAGGCGCACCCGAGCCCTGAAAAGGGCACGGTCCCCAGAGGAGCCCCGGGAAGAATGATGGAGGCACCGAAGGACCCCCCCCCCCCCCCCAGCCAAGAAACCCCAAGCGGAAGGCCGGCAAGCAGCGCGCGAGGCTCCCCGCGGCCGAACGCGCGGCGGTAGTGTGGGGTTCGACCCACTAAAACCTCCAACTGGGCTTTTTAGGGGACGCAGCCAGGGATCACCAACACTGGCATGCTTCCGGCTGACGCCCCCGCCCCTACGGTTCTTCACACCCTATAATACGCGAACGAGAGTTTCCTGAGGCTGGGTGAAACCCCAGGAAGGATCGCGGTACAAATAATTTCACCGACCGACTCGGAGAGGTGTGAGACCGCCGGGTGGGATTCTTTAAGGAACGCGGATGACCCTGAAATGAACACCACACGAAACAATGATGAACAATACTTTATTATAATAACGCGACCGATTCCGCTCGCAATTATACAACTATATACAATTTTCCCTACTCAAATCGGGAGCGCCCGCCCGCTCGTCGCACGCGTTCTCACTTAGCCGGTACACTCGCAAATCCGCAAGGAAACAGGAATTCTCCGCCCGCTGGCAGAGATTACCCGATCCTTCAGGAGGAGACTGTCCAACCTGAAGGCCGGATGTCCCGATATACCGATGCGCCCTGGAACAGTCCCTAGTGACGTTCCGGCGCAGCGAGGTGGCTAACCTCTGCGGGTAACTACACGGATCTTTACAAATAACGCTAACACAAAAGGGTCGGGTACGCAAGGTGCTGCCCACTCACTCGGAGACGCAATTCCTTTGGTTGGATCCTCCGGTCTTCCCTCGCTCGCTGCAGCCTCCTGTGGGTGGATTCCTCCTCTCACGTGGCGGAGATGCTGACGTCCTACCAGAAAGCGCCGAGTACCCGGAACACGCACCACGCGCACAATTTACCCACGCACGCAATGATACAACAAAGAATACAATTAGCAATCGCTATAAAAGAAATGATCGCTAAAAGGCTAGATCCGGTACTTAGTGCCGATGTCAACTAATCGAAGTCTGACATTGAAGTGAGGGAAAGTCGTTGAACTGTCGGATTGACAGTTCAAGTTCTCCCTCACCCACCAAAAATATAATTTCGAACGTTGTTGTGGCTGAGGAAATCGGTTCAGCGCTGTATTGAACGCCGCGCTAATGAGCGAGACAAAGACAGCCTCTGCTACACTCGGCCGTCGGATAACGCATGGTTCGACATGCGCTATCTCACTCCGATTCACCGAGGCCGCCAGCTGATCCAGACAATCAGCTCAACGTCTCGGCGCCGAGGGTGCTCAACCTGTTCTCGGTCCCCCGCTTGGGACCAAGAATCGGTCGGGGATAATGCAACGATTTTTACATCGTTACAACCCTAACACCCTAACACCCTTTTTTTTTTTTTTTTTTTTTTTTTTGGCTGGTGAGACCCTAACACACTTTTTTTTTTATTTGTTTTTTTTTTGTTTACGGATGGTGGAAATCTGCTCGTCCAGACACCCCCGCCCCCCTTTCCCCGGAGAGAAACACACCGTCCAGACAACCCCCGATGATCCGAAGACCTGGGAGCGGGCCCCCCGCGGATCCCACCCCCCGCCGAGGACTGCCCCAGGCGCACCCGAGCCCTGAAAAGGGCACGGTCCCCGGAGAGCCGCCCCGGCGGGAGCGAGGCCCGCGCGAACATCCCGCCCACGGACCGCCTGAACCCTCGTACAAGGGTCACCCTACTGATAGTGCAAGGTATTTCTACCGCGGCCAGAGGTGCGGGGGTAGTGCGGGACTCTTACCCGCTAAAACCACCACCCCGGACATGTTCTGGACCCTCAGCCTGGAATCACCATTTGGCATGCTTCAGCCTGAAGGTCCTGCCCCTGTGAATCTATCAATCTTCCGAATTCAGTTCAAAGTGAATTCGAAAGAGCACATCCAAGAATCATCAAGACCCGCTGAATCTACTTAGAAAAAACATTTCTTGTTCATTTATGATCTAATCGCTATGATCCTTGTGCCGCTCCAGTAACACACCTGTACGAAACGACCCAAAGAATAAATAAAATCTCCTCTTATTATAACTATCTCTATCATTCATGTTAATTATATATATTAATATTACTCGCATTTTGTTCTTATATCGTATGAGATGTAATGATACTTCACATTGAGAAAAGCACCACTCCAATCCCATTCTATCGCAATTTAGTAATATAATAATAATTTATAATTCCTATACCTATATATATTAATCTCATTATATATTAATTATCTATATATTAATAATCTCTATCACGCTACAACCGTGCCGCATTTGTGTCCCTCTTACATTGATTGCACCTACAATATTAAATTAGGCTATAGAATCGCGAACATTGAATTTGAATCGAAAATAATTCAAATTTCCGCGCCCCGTATATCGCGCCATAATTCAGCCTATTATCGATATTTCGAAACACGTCTTCTGCGATAATCTAAACTGATAGCTGCGCCATGCATTTCAATGGATATTTTGTATTTTATAATAATTAAATATCGTATGATTTTCCGCATAATTAATATATCTCGCTATTTTCAGTAACCTCTTCGTAGCACGCCTGACGCTGAGCAAGGACATCCTCATTGAACACCAGCCGCGAAACTCCGCGAGGAAGAGTTAACCTCAAACTGTCATACCATGTAGGATTTCACAATAACATTTGCATAGATTTTATATTTCCAATGATCCTGTATCATCATCATTATCATCCTCGTAATCGTGAGTATTCTTGTTATAATCCTAATTTTGGATTGATCCGTTGTTACTCCACAGAACATGGAAATTCGGCTTTGAATGTTAATTATCATCATTTCTAATGACAATGCCATCGTCGTCCTGGATCTCGTTGTGTGTGATTTATGTCCCTTGGCCATGTCGAGTGTTTCGATCAATGTGTATCAATTGTCGGACAAGAGTTCCTCATCGAGTATCGACAATCTTGGTCTGTTGAGCTGTTAATTATATTGTTAATTATAATTGAACAAACATTGTTATACCTCTTTTGATTTTGTAGGGGATTGACGTCAGTCCAGGTATTTGATTGCATCATAGGATTTGATTATGATGCATCGAACTTTCAATAACTCCATGGATTCTCCGTTATTATTCAGGTAGATCTGTATTGCTTTCAAATCCTTTGCTTCTTTATAATTTCTGCACGCAAGCAATACTTTCGTTGTCCACAGTGATGCTTATATTCTCTATTTCCCAGATCGTCCCTGCATGGAATACATATGGGGTCTTTATGACATCTCGTTGGGTCTTCGTGTCCAATTTCACCACATCTCATGCAATGTTTGGACCTGTCAGTCTCGTGAGTACACTCTTTGATGTTATGTCCTAGCTGATGGCAGCGTCTGCATTTCTTTAGACTATTTATCAGTCGGAAAGTGGATATGGTCCACTCCGATTTCATTCGACCATTGTTCACCAGTTGTTGGGCGGCCACTCTGTTCACTATGAATCTGGCTACTTTGGTTCCTTTATTGATGTTCTTTACGAATTTTAATTCATAATTACTAATGTCCATTTCGTTTTCCAGCATGTAATTCTTTATTATCTCCTCCACCTCTTGATCGGTTAACCAGGCCGCGATGTTATTCACTTCAATTAGGGAAGTGGGCGTCAAGGATTTCACATTGATTCGGTTCTCTGTAATCGTTTCAATTTTCGTTTTTATCTTATTGACAATGTCAATTTCCTTTTCGTTGATTTCGATGAAGGTGTCACCGTCACGATTGCGTCTAATGCAATTTATTGTACAACCTAAATCCTGTGGTTTCATATTTTTCTTAATTTTTTCTATTATTTCCTCGTTTTCTTTACTTCGAAGCTTCGGGTCTTTGTGTTTGCTTCCTTCTATCTTAATGGCGTTGTTCGTATTTGGGTTAATGTTTAATAATTTATTGTTTTTCCTGGTCGGGAGTCTTGGACCTCCTCCTATTATTGCGAACATTACCCTTTGTCCCTTTATTGTTGTTATTTGTGTTGAGATTTCCATTATTGCTACTATTATTGTTGCCAATAATCTTATTAGTATTATCGTTGTTATTTTTTATATTATTATTGTTGTTATTATTATTCCAAATTAGTTGGGAATATGTGAGAGTGTAAATCTTGTAAGAATTCCTTATGATGTGATCATCTACTATTTTTATGTTCTTTCTAGAGTTTTTACTGTAATCATTGGCATTCAGACTAGATTCTCGAGACCTCTGGGTATCTCTTAATTTTTCCTGTAACATTAAGATTTTATTATTAAGCGTTACTATTTCAAGGTCCTTACCTCTGGAATCGCGAATAATTTTCTCATTAGATTTCTCCATATCGTCAATCAATTTCGAGGCGCGTGCCACATGCGCGTTATTTTTTAGCACCAGGAGTTTCATTTGTGCTGCATCGTCTTTCTGTACGACCATTTGTAATTCGTTCTGACATATATTTAAGATTTCGTTTTTCACACTTGAGAAGATGCTTATGTCCCCCATAGATTTGTCTTGATTTTCACGTATCGTTGAATCACTATCACTCTTGATCTTTCTATTATTATTATTATTATTCAATTCATTATCGCTAGCGATGTTTCTCCTATTTTCGATTTCCCTCTGTCGTTTCTCCTTTGCTAGTTTTGCGTAGAGGTCGGTTACCTTCTTTGTCGTCTCTGTTGTTGTTGTTATTGTTATTGGTAACGATTTCTTGCCCGAGACGGGGCTTTGTTCAGACCTTTGTTCGTTGAATCCATTTGTTGTTTTCCTTTTTTCAGTGGATTTTCCTGTGCAGATTTTTCGTCAGAATCCGTATCTCTCTTCATCTTCTTCGATGTTGAGAGATATTCCTTGATGTTTCTAGATTTCGTGATTTGCAGCTTTGTTTTTCTCTTTGCGAGAGGAGAGGGTTTCACCTCAAAATCTTTTAATGAGTCATCGCTAACCATCTCGATGGTTTCCATGCACTCTTCGTAATTTTCAATTTCTGACATTTTTCTTTCTTTCTATATATTTCAAAAATCTTCACTTTTACACATTTGTTTTCCTGTTTGTACAGGAACACTGTCACCTTATATCGACCTTGCGGTCCGGACCAATCAGAACACTGGAATACTCTGACGTCACGCGAAACAAGCGCGAACCGGCCAATCAACGCGAGGCACCGAGTCCTCGGGCCCATGAACAAAGTCCCAACTATAACCTCCAACTATTTGTCTCCAGAGAGGCACGATTCTCTTTTAACAAAGAAAATGTCTGTAAAAATGGTTAATTTGTGGAAATTAATATCCGTGAGTAATTCCCAGAGTCTCCTCTTTGCACTGATACCACTTTTATCGCGATCGATTCACTTTTTCACTATTCAATCACCTATAATTCGCGGAGCGATGTGATACACGTCTGTTCGGTACCGAGTCCAGGACCGTATTCCACCCTAACACCCTAACACCCTTTTTTTTTCTTTTTTGGCTGGTGAGGGGAATCTGCAAACAGATACCCCCGGACGAGCACTCCATAGGCTAACCTCCCGGATAGAGAACACCTGTTAGCGTTGGAAAGGTCAGGGAGGAGGAGAAGGGACCCCCCACCAAACCAGCAAAGCCCCCCCCCCGGAAGGAGAGAGAGGACGAGCATGCCCCGGGAAGGAGACACGCACCCCCTCCCCCCCACCAACAGAGACCCCGCCAGCAAGTAGAGGACCCCCCCCCACCCCCAAACCCCCAAAAACCAACAAAGTGTTCTCCCACAGGAGAGCATCGCCCATGAAACACCCATCCGGGGGTAGTGTGGGGCTCTTACCCACTAAACCCCTCACCAAGGGCTTGATTAAAGAGACGCTCCCAGGAATCACCAAAGGTATACTTCTGGGAGCGCCTCTACCCTCTATATGTTTGTTCATTTGCTCAAAGAAGAGAAATGAAGGGGAGCGAGTAAGAGTGGAAAGCTCGCTCGCGAGGGAAAAAATTTGTGGTGGTGATAGTGATAGTGAGAGTGTTGAGACTAAGATCTGTATGTTTTGAAAGATGAAATAAAAGAGTTGGTATATAGAAAGAAGTGGGAATGTGTTGTTATTACTTGAAAATATTAAATAAATATGTGACTAGTTCGTGGGAGTATTCCCTGAAAACCGTCCAGTTATGTTTGAAATTGAAATTTAGAAAGTCAGGTCCGGAGGGTTGTTGGAATCGGTGGATGGAATCACCAATGTCGCCCGATTCGCAAAACATGCATAAATTCGTTAATGCACGTCCCAGTCTAAATTGATGAGAGTGAAAGGGACTGTGACCCGAGAGTATGGCAGTAGTGCTATAATTCAGTGAGGGTCTGAGCTTTAATTTGTACCAGTAGTCAGGGTTGGTGATGAATTTTTTTGTGATGGTTGCGTTGGGTGAGAGGTTGACCTGCGTTGTCCAGTTATCGAAGGACTGTTGTTTGGGAAGTTTTTTGATGTTAAGAGTAAAATTTTGAATGACGGGGTCGTTTAAGAGATTGATCGAGAGTCGATAAAGAGGAGGGATGGATTCTCTGATTTTAAAGTATGATTCGATGCGAGCTTTGATGATATGTTCTAATGAGATGATGCCGTTAAGAAGATACAGGGCTTCGCACGAGATGGAACTGGGTGCACCTAATGGCAGCCCTAAGAATTGGACGAATCGCCGTGTTGAGTTTAGAGTTATACCGCGGCAAATTCAAAACCTGGTACCAGGCGGGAATGGCATATAGGGCTATAGACAATATGATTTGTATGTAGAGCTTATTGTTGTTTAAATTAAGCAAGTTGTTGTATTTCAATAATTTGTTTAGGCCGTAAGAGGACTTTGAGACTTTTTGTATTACGTAATGTACATGATCGCGGAAATCTAATTCATTGTTTAGTACTAATCCTAGGTAGGTTGCGGTACGTGTAGCGTTTATGATGTGTCCGTTGATGTTGACGTTTGAATCTAGAAAATCATTGCTTCGGTTGCCAGTTATACAAATCATTTGGCACTTTTGCCAGGAAATTGTTAGATTTAATGAATTTAGGAAAGTATTGACATTGTTCAGTGTTTTTTCTTTAAGTCTCAGAGAATTTTTTCTTGCAGTGGACTTTACGGAGACGGTGATGTCGTCGGCGTATACCACGATTCTAACATCTGGTGATGATGATGATTCCAGTTCGAAAATCCTATTAATGGCAATATTCCATAGAATAGGACCTAATATGGAACCCTGGGGAACTCCTCTGGCTGAGGTGTATATTCTTTCGTAATTGGGTGAATTATAAATCAGTTTTCTATTGGATAGATAGTCCATGATTATTATTGTTATATATGGTGGAAAATTGTAGTAATGCATATTTTTGATTATGTCCTCGTGTTCGATTGAATTAAATGCATTCTTGATGTCCAGGAAGGTAAACGTGTTGACGTTAGTGACCATGTGTTTTCCAGTCCGAGGGTCAATATTGTTACAGTGTTCGAATAAGTGTTTAACGGCATCGATGGTGGATATGCCTTTAATGAAGCCAAATTGTTTGTTTAACATGAATTCATTTTGGATGATATGGGTATGCAGTCTGTATTTAATAATATTTTCAAAGACCTTAGAAAAGTTTGCGATTAGACAAATTGGTCTGAATTTGTTTGGTTCTTTTTTAGGGAATAAGACGAGTTTCTGGGTTTACCATTGTGTAGGATATTTAAGTGTTTTGAGTACGTCATTGAGGATATTCGTGGTTTGGAGGATGTTGTCTGATAAGAGGATTTTTAATATTGGGTTAGTGATGCTATGCGAAAAGTTGCAAATTTTTGCGATCACGAGCTGAAAGAAAAAGGTTGAGAAAATTCTATGAGAAACTCCAGATGTAACGTTCACTGAAATTATATTTTCCAATTCGTCATACATGAATTGAACCTCCAGCGTTTGAGGCACACTGGTGCAATACAAAAATTAACGATCAGAAGACCAATTAGAAGCCCTAATTAGCCTAATGAAAGTGAAGATAAGAAATTGATCACACGACTGAAGTAGTGAACAATTCCAACAAAATATTCGAATCTGCTCGGCTGGCAAGCAGATGTCCAAAATATGGAGGCAGATACCGCGACTTTCAGGAATCCTTGACGGTCAAGTGTCCTGAAGTATCCAAAGGATTGGAAGCCTTGCAAGGAGACCTTGCGGAAGGCAGGAGGGTGTCTGAACAAAGAGTCTTAGCCAGACGATAAGATGGTTGGGAACATCTTGAAGAGCCTTCAAGATCCTGTGAGGTAGCGGAATGGCTGGATACTGCGCTGAGCAGATGCTTCGTCGCTATTGATAAGAGGACATGGTCCCTTTATCAATAGCGAGAAGCGATAAGCATGGGCCGTATAGGCGCGCTACGCGGGCCTAGCCATCTAGCGGCCGTGGGCCGAACTAGACACTATCTCGCACAGATGCCGTCGATACCAGGAGCAGAATTTGGATTGAGTCTTCTAATGGCGTATAATACTTCCTCTTGGGTGATGGGGGGAGTATCGTCTGAGTTTATATTGAAGTTTGGATTTTGCATTATTTTTGTAGGAGGAGGGAAAAGTTCTTCAAGGATTGTATCAAGGTCCTCGATTTCCAAATTGACAATCCTACTGGATAGCTTCTGCATGACGATCTTGTATGGTCGTCCCCAAGGATTTTCTTTCAATTTGCTCATAAGGGAGTCCCAAGCTTCCAGTTTATGGTCCATGATTGAATTTTTAAATTCTGTTTTGGCTGATTTGTAAGTATCGTAAAATCTATTTTGTGAGTATGGAATATTGAATTTTTTGTTTAGTTTCTTGAGAGTACGTTTCATTGTTGATAGGTGAGTTTTTGGTTGGGAAAGCGTTGGAGACCACCAATATGAGGCCCTGGATTTGTTTGAGGGAGAAGAATTTTGTACAGATTTAAAGGAGTTGTTGAAAGCAAGGATAATAGTGTCTTGAAATTTTTCCAGGTTTAGTTCTTCGGGAGGTATGGCGTTGATGTGCCATTTGAAGAACAAAGAACAGGTGTCAAAGTTTTCTTTGTCAAAGACCCATTTTTTATGAGGATTTAGGAGGTTTGTATTTTTATGATTAGATGTATCATCAGTGAGTTGAATGTGAATATAATAGTGGTCCCTAAGTGATTCAATTTCATCGAGATTTACCCAATTGATTTTGAAATTCTTGTTGCAGGTTGTATTTACAAGCGAGAGGTCGATGATGGAGTTTCCTCTGGCAGAATGAAAGGTGGGGGTTATACCATTATTGAGCAAGGTGAGATTTTGGGCAATAAATAAATCATTTAGTTGAATACCCCTCTGGTTGTTATTCGGGCAATTCTAACTGGTGGAATGGGCGTTGAAATCTCCGGTTAGTATGATATTGAATTTTTTGTGTTTGTTTAAAAAGGAGATGATTGATTCTTTGTTATTTTCCGGGTTTGTGGATTTGCCAGGAGGGAGGTACGTTCAGATAATGTAAGTATTATTTATTTTATAATTCGCCAAAATAATAGGTCTCGCGACTCACGCACTATCGCTGTGAAGACTCTATTTGGAATCGACTCGCACAAACTAGGATCTCCAGCGACACACATCCGCTCGCTGAGACGATTACTAGTAGGAATAATAAGCCAGCTGATCGCGCGATATCAGCAAGCCCCAGTAAGGGAATTTAAATCAGTTAAATTCCCTTCAAGGACGCCTCATTAGCTAACACTAGCTTAATGAGAAACGGTAATCAGCTGTGCCGAACGGCAACAACAGCGATTACCGTTGGCGTCCCGGACCGAGCTCAGCTGATGCTATAATTTGGAATATTATAATATCCCAATCAGCTGAGCCTGTAACGCATTTTGTAATAAAAATGCCACGTTACATTATGAAGATAATATTAATATTACATGAAAACTTAGGTTTGCATTAAAAATTTCGCTATATCAGCGTAACAGACGTCACGGCGTGAAAATATAATCTTAGAAAATATTTAAATAATTAATATTAAATTCAATGCACTAATTAAGAATAATTGCTTATTGTTAAATGATTTATTGTTACACCTACTTACGACTTCCCATTTTCAACTTACCCATAGCAAACTCCCAACTCTCAAATCCTATCTCCATTTCTCATTACTTTTTCCCCATTTCTCTTCTTTTACCTTGTCACCATCCGCTAGTCTCTTCCCTACAACTTTCCCCATTGACTACACATTCTGTAACGGGTGTCTCGGTAAACGCGAGAGGATGTGAAACTCCCGACGTTTGAGATGCGAATGTAATAGATAATTTATTTAAGTAGTGTTATGTATTTCCTCCCTCGAGAGGAAACTAACGACTACACAAGGGACCCAGAGTAGCTTCCCCCTAGGTTGAGGAAAAGGCACAATACATACAATAAAAACTCTCAAATTAAGTTTTAGCGTGTCCTTATTGGAATATGATTCTATACAATTCAACGATTTGTTTTGCGACAATCAATCGCCGCTGGTGTACAATTGTCAATTAAAATCACGGTGATTGACCTGTGCAATTGGGAGCTAAAGTCAAATGGACTTTAGGAATCTCTTCCGTCTTTCGGCAATCAGTACATTCCTATTCATTGGGAAATTATTGCATTGTAGTACGAACTTTCTTTTATTGAATTTTTAACTTCTATACTTCACAACAGAAAGGAAAGTATAAAAATCTTTTGCAATGAGGAAACACGAAGTTCTTTTTAGTTAAAAGTGGTAAGTTAATTTTAAAGCGTACAATTCATTTATGTTTTAATACTTTTATTAATATTGCAGTTGTTAATTAATATTTTTCTTCCTATATTTTTAGATAGAAGTATGCTATTAACTATTATTGTCATCTGGAGATTCTTGAATGCTGCTACTCTATTGGGATACCAATAATGACGAGTGACATAAAGGTAAGAATCAAAATCTTTTGATATGAGGTAATACTATTTTTGTAGAAAGATGTATGCTATTAGTTGTTCTTTTCATCTGGAGGAGCTTGGCTGCTGCTTTTTACAAATGAAAATATTTACTCCAAATATATATATTTTAATATTTGTATTATTATTTGTAAAATGTATGTAGAAAAATGTTTTAATGCATTATTTTTAAATAAATTTATATTAATATTAATTTAATAGCTCTTGAGTTCATTGGACCTTTTTTGAAAATTCAAAAATTTACGATAAACAGTATCTCTAGTAACAAATTGATATCTCTCATAGATTAGCTGATAAACATATAATTTCCTCTTATTAGTTAATCTAATCATTTTAAGATATATTATGTACGAATAAATTTTACGTTTAGTGTGTGTGCAGTGATACTTTTTATACGGTCGTTTAACAATTTGTGCGGATTAAAAGTTTAATTTTCTTCTTTGTATTCTAAGAATATTTAAGTTTTATATTACTGATTTTTAATAAAAATTAAGGAATATTATTGTAATTCTACATAAATTTCATAAAATGTATCTCATCGGTGTGTTTGCGTTTGATTTTCAGTGAATAATAAAATATGTTTATAATTGAATTATTATGTGACTAAGTAGAGAAATAATGATAAGATAATTTTGTCAGTGAATGGGTTAATAAATTTTAAATTTATTCTTAATTGTCATCTTACGTCAGAGAACATTTTCTTTGTAATTAATAAAATTTTACGTAACTTCATTTTCCTTTAATATGTAACATAAAAATAAGATAATGTAAGATAATTTATATATGTTGTATTTTAAAATGACGCGTTATTCTACTTTATATATTTTCTATACATTTTTTTTGTTTTTATCTTTCTGTTACAGTCTAATTCAGTTTCATAAATATACCTGTACTGTACTAATATTAAATTAATGGTTAATTAATTAAAAATGTGAATTTTTTATGATCATTGCTTTAATATGCTAATGTTTTGTGCTGCATTAATTATTTTGTTATTTGAATGCCTTACTTAACGAGTACTAAATTTTATTTACTTTTATTATTGTATTTGTTTAAATCTGATATATATTACTGAATTATATTGAAAATAAATAAATAATATGCTATTATTTTAGATGTATATCTTGTGTCATCATGGAAACATCTTTATTATAATCTATTGGATATGGTAATTTATAACTCTTTATATTTGCTATTATATGTAACAAATGAAACTTTCAGAATTTACGTGGATTCTATATCCATGTTATTCGAAGAATATATTTTAATAAATAAATTGAACTTCACAGTACTTGTCTTTTTTTTCTAAGTATTACTTTATTACCAATAACATTGTAATCTTGTAATTTACATTATTCATGAAAACATGTGTAAAAGACTTTACTATTGATGAAAAATAACTCATAGTGTTCTCTAGTTTGTTTAAAAAGACAAGACTTAAAATTTTCAATTTTTATAATTCACTATATTTACAATATTCGGGGTGGTCCCGTTTCCCCACGTTACAGTTCGACACGAAACAATTCAACACGTTACTATTCGACACAGTTATATAATTTTCAATTTTTATAATTCACTATATTTGCAATATTCCCTGTGTATGGAACCTTGCACGTTACAATATAACTATAAACAATGCAACAAAACAATAAAAGCACTTATTTCTTCAATAATTTACATAAGTTTAGAATGACGGGACGAGATGTACTTAGAAATATTATACTACTTTTTTGTTAAAACGAAAATTTATTATTATTAATACATGTAATATAGTGTGTAATAAGTATTATAAATGTCTTTTGATACAATGAGAAAATATTATTACAGACAATTATAGTCTAATTGTTGATCAAAATTTTAACATAAGCTCTGAAATTTATAAATTATTATGAATTGTAACGCGCGTTTTCGCGTAACCTCGGGAGGAGGTGAATCTCCCGACGTTACAACGCGGCCACAATTATTTATAAGATTTCACCGGAGCTCCTCACCCCTGAGGAAACCGACTCCGGTGAAAGGGGCCCAGAGGAGGTTCTCCCGTTGGAGAGGACTAGGCGGTGTCGGAAATAATGACACGACTGGACTGTATGTTATTCGCGGGTTTATTATCCGACGCTATACAATTGATAATATAAATAAATTCCCCGTGGGGCCGCAATATACAAAATATAAATAATTAATAATAAACCGCGCGGGGGTGCCCGTACACCCTCTGTAGTCCTGCCTAGTGGAGGACGGACTTCTCGGCAGTCCGTCGGCGTCGGCAACGCAGAGACCGCTGAGCTTCCTGCAACAACGGCCCCCACGTTACAGGGAATGGGTCGTCTGAAACACCCAGGAGCTTTTCAGGCAACCTGGGCGGACGTTCCCCGGGGATGAGGACTAGGTCCCGAGCTCGACGACTGCTGCGACAGTCGGAGCACACGATCCCGCACTAACGCAACCGGGCACGGTCAAGTCCGTGTCCCTTGACCGGCACTGACGCTCTACACAATAAAAGAGTGAGCGCGCGGCGCTCCACTTACTACTTCGGTGGTTTGATCCAAGCCGGGCAGTGGTCGGGGAATCTGCGGATCCAGTCGCTGGTTCCAGGGCTCGTATTCCAGATATGGGAACGCACTCCGTCACACCACGACACACACTTCTCTCCCGAACTCCGACGTAGCGATTCTTACAGATATTAGTATTAATCGAGCGTCTACCGTCTGTACGCTACGACGACAATACTAGAAGTGAATAGCCAGCTGATCGCGCGATATCAGCTAGCCCCAGTAAGGGAATTTAAATCTATAAATTCCCTTCAAGGACGCCTCATTAGCTAACACTAGCTTAATGAGAAACGGTAATCAGCTGTGCCGAACGACAACAACAGCGATCACCGTTGGCGTCCCGGACCGAGCTCAGCTGATGCTATCATTTGGAATATTAATATATTCCAATCAGCTGAGCCTGTAACGCATTTTCAATAAAAATGCCACGTTACAAAACACTAAAATAGACCGATTCAAATTATGTCCTAAATGTGGTTCAGCAGACGAACACATTTTCAGTGATTGTATTAGGACCCCGGTGTGCTTACCATGCAAAATTGATCTGAAGAATCCGGAATTTCAACATTACACCGGATCAAAAAACTGCTCGCATCTAAAAATGGTCCTAGAACAACAAAAGAAGACCAACAATTAGATATTAAGTTAAATTTTTAGCAGCTAAATTTAAACAATTCTAAGGAAGCTTTCAACTTGGTTATTGACAAGGCCTTCAAGTCTGATGTGGATATCCTGGTGCTGTCCGAACATCCCTTCAAGAGGTCCAGCATTATTACCAACTCTTCAAAAGATCTCAATAGCTCCATTGTACTCCTGAATAAGAAGATTCCATTCAAAAACGTTGACTCAGGATCCTTCTATTGCGTTTCCAAGGTCTTCGATATATATTTAATTTCTTTATATATGTCACCTAAAAAAAGGATTAATATTGAACAATGTTTCGATGAACTAAATATCATTCTACACAAATATCACAAACATTCGATTATAGTGTGTGGTGATTTTAATGCAAGATCTAGATCTTGGGGCCATAATATTGACAACGAGAGGGGTTCTTTGGTGGAAAAGTTCTTTTATAATAATTCTTTTCACATCCTTAACACTGGTAAACTTCCAACATTTTCTTCTAATAGGAGATGTTCTATTATAGATCTCACCTTTGTGAATAATAAAATTAAAAACAAATATAAAATAAAGTGGCAGGTTCTAGTAGAGAAGGAGAATTTGTCGGATCATAATACTATTTTCATGCAATGTCAAAATAAAAAACATTTTAAGGATAATACCTTTTCTAATCCTTCCAATATTGATATCCTTAGTGAAATAGAATTGCACAAATGGTCCATAGATCCTGACAGGTTTGACCTTCTTAACCTAAATTTTAACTGGCTCCTTAATACGGATGAAGAAGATTTCATACAAAATGTATATAATATTCAAAGAAATATTATCGAGTCATGCAATAATACCTTTAAGACATTAGATCCTCTTGCCAATACATCATGTAGAAAATCTTACTGGTGGAATAACGGTTTGACGGAAGTGAAATTGAAGATTAACAATATTCGCAGGAAAATCTTGAAGGCCTCTGATTGCTTTAGGGGATCTGTTGAATATAGGGCTCTTCTTGAAGAGTATGCCTCTACAAAACTAAATTTTAAACGATTAATTTCTAAATCTAAAGAAAACTCATGGAATGCGCTTACGTCATTACTTAAAGATGATCCATGGGGGTTGGCGTACAGAGTGGTCCTTGGACGATTGTCCTCTAAAAATGTTGTTCTTACCAAGAAGGACTTGCTCAATGTAATTGAAGAGTTATTTCCTGCATCTGTTAAAAGAACGCTTCCATTAGAATACTATGACTTACCTTGTATGGAGGTTATTCCGCCTGTTGAACTTGATGAAGTCGTGTATGCTGCTCGTAGACTTAGAAATAAGGCTGCTCCTGGTTTGGATGGCTTGACTGCACCTGTAATCAAATATTTGGTACTTAATAATGTTAACATCTTTAAAAAACTAATAAATGATAGCATAGATAATTGTTATATTCCATCTGATTGGAAACTACAGAAATTAGTGTTATTTCCTAAAAAGGACACTGGTAGGTTTCGTCCTATTTGTCTATTGTCCACTTTATCCAAATTGTTGGAAAATGTGCTTAAAATAAGAATAAATCAACACTGCTACGATACTAACATCTTTGACGGAAAACAATATGGATTCAGGACAGGCTTGTCAATTGTCGATGCGATTAAGAAATTATTCATTGGCTGTAATAGAATTTGTCCAATTACTGGTAAGACCATAGTTATTAAAATTAATGCAATAATACTCTTGGATATTGTCAACGCATTCAATTCAATCGAATATTCCGATATTATTGGTAACATGATCAGATACAGATTTCCAACATATATTATTAAAATGATTCACAACTATCTTATCGACAGATCACTCGTAGTTTACAATGAACAGTATTCCCATATTTTTAAATATGAAAGAGGTGTTCCTCAAGGGTCTTGTTGGGTCCATTACTTTAGAATATTGGATTTAATGATGTCTTAGATATAGAACTTCCTGAAGGGGTAACTATGGTTGCTTTCGCGGATGACCTAGCGTTGGTGATACAGGCAGTATCACCAGAAAGTCTTGTCATTAAAGTTGACGAAATTATTGAACAGGTTGGACGGTCTATTATATCCAAATCGCTCAAAATTGCCTGGAGTAAAACTCAAATCCTAATAAACTATTCTTACAAGCACCCTTTTATTGACAATATTTATTTCGGATTTGGTGGCAATAGAATAATATCTTCTAGCACTATCAAGTATCTCGGTATTGTTATAAACTCAAAATTGAATTTTAAAGATCATGTCTTGACAACATGTAGCAAAATTAAAAACGTCTCGTATTCTTTGAACAATCTTTTTAAATCTTACAGGTGCATGTCTATGGCACATACCAAATTATATACAAACATTATATTTTCAATTGCTCTATATGGTATCCCGGCCTGGTACCATGTACTTAAGGATGTCGCGTATCATAATAGATTACAAACGGCGATGAGATCTGTTTTGAATAAAGCAATTTCGGCTTATAGAACGGCCTCACATGCAGCAGTCTATCTGTTGAACGGGTATCCACCGTTACACATTCTTATATTTAAATATATAAACAATTTTCATCGAATTAGAGAACAAATAGATTGTCGCGCTCTACAACATCCGAGAGCAAAAGAAAATCGTGTTCTCCGACAAGTCATACAACAGATAAAGAATGATACGGAGGATATCATGTTCAACAGGTGGCAACAGGACTGGGATTCCTCTGTTACCGGCCTAGTTCCATACACTTATATACCTGGTGTGATGGCCTGGAAAAGGGATAAACTGAAGGGTATATCCTTCTCTTCATACTCCACTTCCATATTAACGGGTCATGGACCCTTTGATGCCTACTTTTTTAAAATTGGTCGTAGGGATACTAATGTTTGTTCATTATGTAAATCAGATATTGGTGATTCCCTCCACTACATTTTCATTTGCCAAAATCGCATTTTGCGTGCTTTAAGGGCACATTACATTGTAGAATTCCGCGGTGATTTCATTCCCGCTAATATTTTTTGTGGTGGTAAAGACCAGATAATTAATTGGACTGCCTTCAATGGTTTATGCAGAGACGTGTGTAGATTTCTCTATTCTATTCTATTACACGTTGAAGCTTATATAGTCTACATACTAACTTAACTTTTATCTTTTGAACACATATACACACACATAGTAAATTTTCAGTATATTATTTTTTATTAAATTGATCCAAACAGTACATTTATATTCATAATTTATATTTACATGTCCATTTTTCGGGCCTCACATTGGGTGTATGACTGTACCAACACTAGCATTTACATATATATATAGGGTTTCTTTACATTGTCTGGGTCTTGGGCTGGGGGGGTGGGTGCTTTTCTCTCTTCTTTCTTCTTCTTCTCTTTCTCTTCTCATCTTCTATCCCACTTCCTTGTCACGGGGCATGTTTCATGTCGCTTCTTGCTCCCCTCGGGGACCAGGAAGCGAAGATACGTAGAGGCGGGGGCGTCAGCCGGAAGCATGCCAGTGTTGGTGATCCCTGGCTGCGTCCCCTAAAAAGCCCAGGTGGAGGTTTTAGTGGGTCGAACCCCACACTACCGCCGCGCGTTCGGCCGCGGGGAGCCTCGTTTGCGCTGCTCGCCGGCCTCCCGCTTGGGGTTTCTTGGCTGAGGGGGGTGTCCGCTGGTGCTTCCATCCATCTTCCCGGGGCGCCGCTGGGGACCGTGCCCTTTTCAGGGCTCGGGTGCGCCTGGGGGTGTCCTCGGGGTTGGTGCTGTCATCCGGGGGGTGCTCGCCTTGGATCGGGGCTCCGGTGGGGGTTGGTGCGGTGCCCTGGCTTGCCGGGGAAGGAGGCGCGGCGGTGTCTGGTCTTCAGATTTCCTCCACCAGCCAAAAAAAAATAAAAAGGGTGTTAGAGTGTTAGGGTCGTCGACTATGAAATTCGGTTGGGAACGCACGCCTGTGTTTAGGTCCGGTCTATTTCTGGATTTTTTGGTGATTGTGTGGTTCTGTGCTGCTTTGGGGGTGACGGTCGTGATCAGTGCGCCGGGTGCTCCAATTTGAGATATAAATCTCAACTTTCTGTGTTCCCGATCAAAAGCAACTCCAATTCTACTAACCAAGCTCCCAAGTCCGACTTCTGCTGGTATCATGCTAACTTTGCTGAAAAGGCTAGAGACTGTGTTTCTCCGTGCACGTGGAAGAAGAACAAGGAGACTCCGGAAAACTAACTCAACTGCAATCTTTGGCGACCAGGTTGCAGAAACCTACGAGTCGCCTGATTATTACTGACCTTACCTCAGGTACGAAATTTCTAATAGACAGTGGAGCAGACGTATCTGTGATTCCCGTCTCAAAGCAGGACCTTAAATTTAAAACTGAGCTATATTTATTTGCTGCTAATGGTACCCGAATCTCTACCTATGGCACTAGACTGCTGCATATCAATATGGGACTGCGAAGAGAGTTCGTTTGGACATTCATTATGGCAGATGTCCAGAGACCGATTATTGGAAATGACTTCCTGAGTCACTTTGATCTCTGGGTGAATCTAAAACGCAAGAGAATTGTAGATTCATTAACCTCACTTTCTATTCCAGGTACATTATTCAAAGGCAATACACCTGCGATACGCTCTGTAGAGGTTAATAACCAATTCAAGGAACTTCTATTAAAATTTCCCTCTATTACCCGAGCAAATTTAGTACAAAAGAAAGTGGAACATAACGTTGAACATTACATAGAAACAGTTGGACCTCCTGTATCTTCAAAGGCCAGAAGATTGGATCAGGTTAAACTCAAAGCAGCTAAAAAAGAGTTTCAATTTATGCTACAACAGGGTTTGTGCCGTCCTTCCAAGAGCTCTTGGGCTAGTCCACTTCATTTAGTCCCCAAGAACGTGCTTGATTGGAGACCTTGTGGCGATTACCGCCGCCTGAACAAAATTACAGTTCCGGATAACTATCCGATTCCGTTTATCCAAGACTGTACTCAATTTTTGGAAGGCACCCAAATTTTCTCTACCATTGATCTCGTACGAGCATACCAGCAAATTCCTGTTCGTGAAGAAGACGTACCTAAGACGGCTATCATCACCCCTTTTGGATTGTTTGAATTTCCATTCATGACATTTGGATTGAGGAATGCTGCTCAAACTTTCCAACGATTCATCAATGAAGTTACTTCTGGACTGGAGTTCACCTACGTTTATTTGGATGACATTCTAGTCGCGTCAAGAGATGAAGAGGAACATAAGAAACATTTAGAGTTACTGTTTGACAGACTGCAAAAATACGGTTTGGTTATTAACCCCAGTAAGTGTGTTTTCGGGGAATCGGCGGTCAAATTTCTTGGACATAGAATTACCGAGAAAGGTATACAACCATTACCGGAGAAGGTCAAGGTCATTCAAGAGTTTCCTCAACCTCAGCAAGCAAAAGCCTTACGTAGATTTCTAGGTATGGTAAATTATTATAATCGTTTCATTAAGGGTCTCGCGCAGACTCAAGCGCCCCTACATGAGTTGATTGCAGATGTTAAGAAAAATTCTGATAAACCAATTCAATGGACGCCGGAATGTTCACACGCGTTCGAATTAATTAAGGAGAAGCTAGCTGCAGCCACAATTTTGAATTTTCCAAAGGAGACAGCAGCATTGATTTTACAGACTGATGCATCTGATACGGCCATTGGTGCTGTTTTACAACAAAAGACCGAACAAGGTTTGGAACCATTATCTTTCTTCTCAAGAAAACTAACCTCTGCGCAACGAAATTATAGTACTTATGATAGGGAGCTTTATGCAATTTACGCATCCATCAAACACTTTAGAGGCATACTTGAAGGAAGAGCTTTTCAGATTTACACAGATCATAAACCTCTAATTTATGCTTTTAATAAGAAATCAGAACAGATATCTCCAAGGCAAAGTCGACATCTTTCTTTTATCTCCGAGTTCTCCACACATATCAGTCATGTCGTTGGAGAAGAGAATATCGTCGCTGATGCCCTATCAAGAATTGATCAAATATCAATGCCAGTGATGGTTACATCACAGGAGTTAGCTGACGCTCAAACGAGCGATGAACAATTAAAACAAATTTTAGTAGAGCAAAATTCAAGTCTCAAACTAAGGAAATTTGCATTGACTGAGACAGATTCAATACTCTATTGTGACATTTCCTCAGATTTGATTCGTCCTTATGTGCCTAAAAACCTACGGGAAAGAATTTTCAATATTACACATAGGTTGTCTCATCCGAGTGGCCGAAACACATTAAAATGCATTAGCAAAAAATTCGTGTGGCCAGAAATGAATAAGGATATCAAAAAATGGGCATTTTCATGCCTGGAATGTCAACGAGCCAAAGTTAGCAGGCACAACCACACTGTACCGGATAAAATTCCAATTCCAAATCAACGATTTAAACATGTACATCTGGATCTAGTTGGACCTTTGCCAAGTTCAGATGACCATCGTTATTTATTAACTATTTTAGATAGATATACACGTTGGCCCGAAGCAATTCCGTTGAAGAACATCGACGCAGAGACAGTAGCAAACAATTTCTTTTTACATTGGATTGCAAGATACGGCACTCCACATTTAGTTACCACGGACCAAGGTAGACAATTTGAATCCGCTCTTTTTAAATCGTTTATGAGATTTACAGGTACAGAGAAAATTAGAACCACACAATATCATCCTCAGAGCAACGGCATTTTGGAAAGATGGCATAGATCATTAAAAGCTGCACTAATGTGCCATAAAACCAAATGGACAGAAGCATTACCCCTCGTCCTGCTTGGTTTGCGCACCTGTTATAAGGAAGAATTAAAAGCGTCTCCAGCCGAATTTATCTTTGGAACTACATTAAACATTCCAGGAGAATTCTTGAACCATGAGAAGGTTTACACAGGACCTCCTGATTTCCTTTTAGAGAATATTAGAACAGTAACCCAGAATCTTAGGCCTGTTCCTACGAGCCATCATACCTGTGACAGATTATTTGTTTTTAAAGAGCTAAATACTTGCTCGCATGTTTTCGTTAAGGATGACACTTGCAGAGGACCTTTGGAAACTCCATATACAGGGCCATACAAAATTTTGGAGCGTACATCAGAGAAAATTTTCATAATTGATATTAATGGTAGAAGAACAACAGTATCAACAGCAAGGTTGAAACCAGCCCATCTTATCGCTCAGGATTCGTCGTCTTCTACACATTCCAAAGGATTTCCCCAATCGTCACCGAGCTCATCGCAGGAAGAAACAGACCTTGTGGTCAATAAGACTAATACTAATAGCGTGAAGACTTATTCTAAGAGACTAAAGACTGTTACTTTTAAGAATGCGTGAATTAATATATTATAGTCATTTCTTTACATATTTATTTTCAATTTTAAGCAAGCGTTACACTAAGGAGGGAGGCCTGTGGCGTCTCACGCCACTCTATGTATTTTTTGTTGTACACGATATTAGGTGTTCCTAAAAGACTCTCTCTCTCGCTGGATCTCTCGGAGCTTAGGGACGTACACCTGTAAGTGTTTCGAGGTTAAGGTTTGCCTTTTGTAAATCATAAAGTTAATATCGCTAAGAGTCAATAAAAGTATTGTTATGTTTATTCATTAAAAGAGAGAAATTGTTATTGAATACCCGATCATAAATTAAATAGAGGTAGAACACGTATATTACTTAATGCCTCATAGGGGATTTGAAGATTGGCGTGGATACCGACTACGACCAATTGGAAAACCCCACAGCTCAGTGCCTAGCGCCACCGTGCCTATTAATAAAAACAAATTTAAATGCCCTAGCGCTGCTATGTGAGTGAGGCCTTTTTACCGGTCCCCACTCAGCAGCCATTCCCCCTCAATTGGCCCCTCCCAAGCATAGCTACCGTCTATGAGGCTATATATATGTATATATATATATATATATATATATATATATATATATATATATATATGTCGCCTATAGCGCTGACCTTGTCACCGAGCTATGCTTGAGAAAAATAATATTATGCAAATATGTATAAGATACATATATCTTACACACATTTGCATAACATTATTACATATATATATATGTATATATGTGTGTCGAAAGGCAGTTTTCAGGCCGTTTTTTGGCATGCATAGGCAGATTTCGGGACTTCTGGCAGTTTTCGGAACCGTCCTGAAATATGTATCAGTCTAAAGGCAGGTTTCATGCCCGACCTGAAAAATACCTTTCAATGGAATGAAATATACTGTCCTGAAATATGCCATCAAATAAATAATTTTTATATACAAATAATATAAATACTATTGTTAAAATATAAATGAGTATATAGCAATCAGAGTAGAAGCATTATTTTTAGATTATTATAGTACACAAGAAAAACCATATATACCCTAAATATACACTATTTATTACATTTTTCTTCATATTTAGTCCTGAATTCCGCCATTAGGTCGAAAAGTTTTATATCTCTTCACAAATAGCTATGACACGTCGAATTAACAGTTTATCACTGGTAATAGTCCCGTGTCGAAATAGTTTACTGAATACAATTATTTTTTCAAAATTCGAGTTGTTTTTCCTCTTTAGTTGTCAGTACACAGAGTGTTCCAAAATCCCGTAATTCCTTTAAAAGAGATACTCTTAAGGTTAAACCGCAACGATATAATGATGACAATTTATTAGAAAGTACATGTTTTTAACAATATACAGTCTTATTTTTATAAAAAAATCTGATAAATTTTAGGCCATTAGATCTTGCCGCAGATCGCCTTTTTCTTGTAATGACTTGCGGTGGCCATGATATATTTCAAAGCGCTTATTTGAAATTTAAATAATTCCAGATTTAGTTAGTAGAAGGTACTGTTAAGGGCCTGAATGAAGGATTTTGTGAAATTTTTATTTTCACAAAAATGGCAACAATTTTACTAAAAAGTGTACTTTTGAGAGTGACAAAATTTTGCTTTTTTTGCAATAAAACTTGTATTATTCAACTAAATTAAAAATTCTTCGTTCAGGCCCTTAACAATACCTTCTATTAACTAAATCTCAGATTATTTTAATTTCAAATAAGCGGCTCGAAAGATATCATTGCCACCGCAAGTCACCACTACCAGAAAAAGGCGATCTGCGGCAAGATCTATATGGCCTACAATTTATAAGATTTTTTTATAAAAAAAATATTGTGTATAGTTAAAAACATGTACTTTCTAATAGTGCTTCTAATTTTTTAATAATTATTTGTTAAACAAGCAAAAACAATGTTTAAAAAATAGGTAATTTTGCCAAACCTAACTAGGCGTAACCCCTTAAGACACGAATCATTTTAGGTCGGGAAGGAATCCTCTTAATTGCAATCATAATTAAAATATTATAACACTAAAATCTAGAAGAAGGTGCTGTTGAAAAATATTTTAAATTTAATTAAAATTTAGTAATTGCGATTCAACAACCTACACAGGAAGAGCTGTCAATGGATGTCTTATGGAAGTCTTTTTCAAGACATCAATTGGCTGTATCCAAAAGATTTCCAGAGGAAGTCTTATTTTGGATATCTTAATTAAGATTTCCATAGGCAGTCTTATTCAGGATGTCTTATTTAAGACTTCCATAGGCAGTCTTGCGCAGAACATTTGAAAGTAGTCCGATTTGGCGCAGTATAGTTTTAGAAAAAACTTTTAAAATGTAAGGAGGGTAAATTTGTTATAAATGCTATGAATATTCTAAAACTAGAGCTTTAGGACTTCCAGAGGATGTCATAAAACTAGATTTTTAAGACATCCCGGGATGTCATTTCATTAGATCATAAAGACTTCCCACGGCAGTCTTTTTCGCGGACATGGACATCTACCGGGTGTAACAATGATGTTAGGAGAAATTTTAAGGAGTTGTAGAAGGAGTGATTCTAAGACGATTTTTCCTTTACCATATTTTAATCTGAAGCTTAGTTTTTGAGATATTTAATGATAAAGGTGCTATTAGTTAGACAGAAACAGATAGATAGTTGAAATGAGACAGAATGGTGGTATCTCACTTCAACCAATTGACTGTCTCTGTCTAACTAATAGTACTTTTATCATCAAATATCTCAAAAACTAAACTTCAGATTAAAATGTGGTAAACGAAAAATCGTCTTAGAATCACTCCCTCTACAACCTCTTAAAATTTCTCCTAACATCATTGTTACACCCTGTATAAGAGTTCCATAGGCAGTCTTGTGGATGGTCCTAAAGACATTTAAGACTTCCTCTGGATGTCTTCGAGACATTAGGTTCCTATATGTGAAGTGATCCATTGTCATGAACAGGTAATATAAATAAAGGAAAAAAAGGAATTAATTATTAGTGAACTTTTGTATTTGTATGATTTTATTATCACAAAGGACGTATAAGAATAAAATTATCATGGTTTATTAAAAATTTAATTAAAATTAAATGGTAAAAAGGATAATGGAGCAGAACCAACTCTAGTTAACTATTTAAATATCAAGTGTCAGCCAC
Organism: Sclerodermus sp. 'alternatusi'; assembly: GCA_037305995.1. NCBI lineage: Eukaryota > Metazoa > Arthropoda > Insecta > Hymenoptera > Bethylidae > Sclerodermus > Sclerodermus sp. 'alternatusi'. Next base: position 32,529 of record JBBEEM010000019.1, read on the forward strand.
TGAAAGCAGGAGTTATGAAAAGTGTAAATCGATTTTACGATTCATTTTAAAGAATAAGTCGAATTTTAAATACCAATGACTTTTTAAATAAGTAAACAACTACTTTTTTACTACGATTTTCTTTGATAGGTGATTAGTATACTTATTTAACAGTCAGTTAGTAGTTAACTAAAGTTGATCGAACCGACTCTTAAACGTAAGGAATCGCTATAGCTAATAAAATTGCACACAATAATTAAAAGAAAACTTTACATCTAGTATCTTTTAGAGCGATATATAAACAAAATAAATAATCGTTTACTCAGGAGTAAAGTGAAAAGATAGTGGAGCAGAAAAACTGCAAAGGAATATTTGAATATTAATAATTAATGCAGTTATTATAATTACACTTATATACGAGAGCCTATTAATTAAGAATAAAAAAGAAACGCAATAAGAAATTTAGGAACGCTTTGTTTTCCCCGAGATGATATTGTGTAACCAGGTTTTAATTTGACACGAAGTTCTGTTTTTGAGTTCAGGCTTTTCATTTTTTAGCGTCAAAATTTCTTTCAATGATGGCAATCGGGCTTCATTAATTTTCTTTTCAAAAGCTCTTAATATAACTGTTTTTTCATCACAGGTCCACCGTCTTCGCTTAGTTGATCCAAATGGCGATGCTATGTGAAAATGAAATAATACCTCATTTTCGATCTTTTAAAAGATGTAAAAATATAAAATTAAAACTTACTGCTACGTTTTCGCTTTCCATCTACAGATGTATCAGTTATATCATTTTCCTTATTGTTGTCAATATTACATAATAAGGAATTCGATTCCTTTGCAGGTATTATATCATCGTCTTCGCCATCCTTGTCATTGAAAATTGCAGCATTTAAAAGACGAGAAAGTCGTGGAATGTCGAATTCAGGCATTGACTGGCGATAATGTGATCGATGAATTGCTTTATCGTGTCCCATGAACGTTGATAAAGATGTAACATCATTTTCATTCAAATTAAATGTAATACATAAAGTAGCTATGTGCTTCCTCAGTTTAGTGCCCCTTAGAGTCAAAGGTTGACTAGCGCCACATTTTTCGGAATATTGTCGCATCAGCTGACATGCTCGAAGAAAAGCATGACGATGTTTATCCGTTCCATAAATGCCAAACAAATAAGGATTATTTTTTGATACATTTGCACGAGACCTAAATTCTAATAATAGATCTAAAGAGAAACGTATTCCTTTTGATAGTAAAACAGGTACAGTGCGACCTAATTTACCACGTATACTAAACGTTACATACTCTCCAATAGCCTAAGAATTCATAAAAAAAAGATATTAAAAATAATTATGCAAATATTTTATAATTTTATAATAAAACTACTATTACTTTTTCACCTTTTTTTCAGATGGCGACAAAGATTCATATATTTCTTTATTCATATCGGCACCGACACTTTTATAGCATTTATAATCTTCAATTAAAATCTTTTCAGTTTCGCCGGTCCTTCTCCTGTTAAAAATTAATATGGATACTAATGTTATTTTTAATAATTCTGTCCAAGTACTTTTATCATATGACTGCTTCAAATTATTAAACAAGGCTATTCGCTCATTTTCAAGGTAATTATATAATTTTTGCATATCTTCCTTAGTTGGTAAATCAACTTTTTGTAATCTTCTATTCTTTGTTACTGTTACTTTTGCAGTTTTGTTAATTGATTCGCCATAATCTTCGTCTAGTAGTTTAATAAATTTCATAACGTTCTCTCCGGCTTCTTTGTCATCTCTTTTGATAGTTTCAGTATATAAAAGATTTCCAATCTTTTTTAAAAGTGTACCTAATCTGGTTGCTACAGATGGAGCTCCAAACGTGTTAGTTTCAGGGTTAAAACGAGCAACAGAATTCACGACAAATATACAAGTATCATACATTGAGGGCTTATATATTGAAGTGAAATCAGTAGCATCATTGTTATATTTTCTAACAGAAAGCAAGAATCGGCCTAACAATCTCAGTTCTGCTCTAATCATGTCATGATATCGCTGGTTTCTGAACTTGGTACACAATTTGTTTCCACGGAGAATAATTAACTCGTCGTACCGAATACATCGAGTAAATTCGTCTTCTCTCAAAACCGGAAAAATCACGTTTTTTAGCATATCTGAAGCACGACTATGTATTCTCGCTTCAACTTTTCGGCCAAGAACTTTTACGTACCTACCTACATTTTTATTATGGCAAGCTGAGAAATGATGCCTCACATTGTTTTTGGAGTAACAACCATTGCACTTAGGACATGTGATAAAATGGGACGCTGTCTTATTCTTACTTTTATGTGGTCTGCGACATACAATAATATCACCAGTGTTATACTGTGGATTCTTATTATGAAGAAAATCACCCTTTTTTCAAAGTACAGCTATTATTTTTTTTCTTTCAGACGAACCTACAATAAGTTATTTGACGAAAATTTTCAGTGCTTTAAAGATCTTAAAAGTCTTATTCAATAAAAGCTCATTAAAGTTGAATACATATATTAAACTTAACTTATTAATATTAAATTATAATATTAAATAATAATATTAAAATTAACTGCTATTCAAAGTAGTGAAAGAATCTCAATATTTGTAAAGGTTTTAAAAAATCGCTTTATTGCGTATTTGAACAGCTGTATCATTTAAAATATTAATCCAAATTCAATGAGTTTATCTATGAAATAATCAGATTAACTGTCATCTATAAAATATACAGGGTGTTTCAGTGAGGTACAGATAAATTTTAAGGAGTTATAAAGTGGATGATTTTAACACGATTTTTCGTATACTACATATTAATCTGAAGCTAAGTTTTTGAAATATTTAATGATAAAGGTACTATTAGATAGAGACAGATAAGTAGTTAAAGTGAGATTGAGTAGTGTTGTTCCACTTTAACCATTTGACTATCTCTGTTTAACTAATTGTACCTTTATCATTAAAAATCTCAAAAACTAAGCTTCAGATTAAAATGTGGTAAAAGAAAATTGTCTTAAAATCACTCCCTTTCCAGCCCCTTAAAATTTGATCGTACCTCATTGAAACACCCTATATATATTGAAGTTTTGCTTTTCAAGGTCTTACTACTAGGTTTTTAAAATGTTGGACTGTTACGGACACTCAATTACATATATTATACATCAACAATTTTTCTGATATGCTCAATTGTTTCCAGGTGTCTAGCTAATTTAGTTTGAAGAGATTTACAATACCAGCAGAAATGTTTCTTATTTGCACCTTTAGCTTCTGACGTTTTCACAGTTAAATTTTCTATATTACATCCTGTATCAGCCGCTTTATTTGAAGTATTTAAAGAATCACTAGTAGTATTTGCACTCCGCGTTTTTACGGATATGTTATTGGTGTTTTCAAAGGAATCATTGTTTGTTAGTTCTGATGAACTCTCATCACTCGGAATATAATCAGAGCCACTATTATCATCGATGCTTCCTTAAATGCAAAAATTATGTAATTAAGAAAAAAAGACGAGTGGTAAAGATTATTACCGCCAATTTAAAATTTATTAATAAACCAAATTTCAATTAGAAAAACGAAAACTGTAGAAAATTAAAATTAGCTCTATAGAAATAAATAAGTACATGAAATTACTAAATGTTTTTATGTCAGACCATGTCTAATTACATATAATTATGAGTTTCAAAATATTTTATAGAAATGCTTTATTTCTTTAAATAAGCTATTTCCACTATTGTTTGCCTTTAAGCTTTTTTGCGCAACTTTATATAAAAAACATTAAACTATACGTTTTAAATAATCTTTTTTTCATTGAAAAAGATATAGCTATTTAAAGCTATATATTACTATTCGAATTTTATTTGTCACAGATATACAGGGTGTTTCAGTGAGGTACGGTCAAATTTTTAGGAGTTGTAGAGGGAGTGATTCTAAGACGATTTTTCCTTTACCACATTTTGATATGAAGCTTAATTTTCGAGATATTTAATGATAAAAGTACTATTAGCTAGACAGAGAGAGTCAGTTGGTTGAAGTGAGATAGTGCCACTCTGTCTCGCTTCAATTATCTATCTGTCTCTGTCTAACTAATAGTACCTTTATCTCATTAAATATCTCGAAATCTAAGCTTCAGATCAAAATGTGGTAAATGAAAAATCATCTCAGAATCACCCCCTCTACTACCCCTTAAAATTTTGCCGTACCTCACTGAAATACCTTGTATATTTAAATTAGTATACTAATAAGCGGAAAACAATTCAAAAGCAAGCAATGTTGTAAACAATGTGATTACTAAATAAAGACTTATTTTTATAAAATTCTAGAAGGATAATTTAGTAAATGATCGGACACAAAATCTATATAAATAAATATAATAGTTACAGCATAGATAATAAATATCTGGTATATTTGAAAATTCCACTTCATTAACCTCAATGTTCGATGCACTATTAATAGAAAAATTTTGTTCATCTTGGTAATTTTGATCTTCCCTTAAATTTGTTCGCTTTTCTGAATCATCTATAAAATTAAAGTTTGTTAAGAATCAATTAGAATAAATTTAGCGAAAAAAGAGAATATGGTTATGAATTAGATAACATAAAAGAATGACTTAAGAAAAGTAAGAATGAAACATTCGTGCAATATTTCTTAAAATACAAAAGATTAGTGATTAAATAAATTCCTAAGACAGAATTGTAATATGACTGGATGCTTGGTTAAGAGTTCTCGACTTGAATGAATTGCAATTTCTATTTTAGTAAAAGTATAGAAACGGAAGACTTATTGAATATTATAATAAATACCTAGTAAATTTGAAAATTCCACTTCATTAACCTCAATGTTCGATACACTATTAATAGAAAAATTTTGTTCATCTTGGTAATTTTGATCTTCCCTTAAATTTGTTCGCTTTTCTGGATCATCTATAAAATTAAAGTTTGTTAAGAATCAATTAGAATAAACTTAGCGAAAAAAGAGAATATGGTTATGAATTAGAAAACATAGAAGATTGACTTAAGAAAAGTAAGGATGAAACATTCGTGCAATATTTCTTAACACTAGATTTATGGACCGAGCCAATTTGACTCATTAAGAATTTGATCACTATATATATATAAAACTTTAATATTACTTTTTAAGAACATACGTTGGTTTTTAGTTAAGTAATGAAATATATGTAAACGTACATTCCTCTTCCCCGCAGACCCCTTCATTTTTACGGTTGTGAGCCAATTTGACTCATAGAATGGTTTAACAGTTAATCGCATAACATGAAATTTATTGGTACTATCAGGCCTGGGAAACAGTCAAGTTTTTTTGTTACGCAGCTCCTAGTAAAAAAAGAGCTAGAGTTATTTCTGATTCTGAAACCGAAAATGATTTAGACGCTATCGATACATCTTGTGATAAAGAAATTTCAGCCGACAAAGCTGCTGATGGGACTTTATGGGAAACATTGAACGAAGGCAGAAACGTAGGTAGATCACCGATTTATACCATATTCAAAGATGTTTCTGGTCCAACTGCATATGCTAAAAGGCACATTATGCTTGGTTCGGCAAGTAGCGCATTCAATTTGATAATTGACGAAGGTATGATGGCGTATATAAAATCATGTACCGAACTCAAAGCTTGTCAAGTTTTGAATAATAAGGAATGGACGGTTACAAAATCACAATTGTGGGCCTTTGTAGCAATTTTATTTGCTAGAGGAGCATATGAGGCAAAAAATATGAAGTGTTCATATTTGTGGTCTGCGAAGTGGGGTCCGGCTTTTTTCGCCCAGACAATGTGTAGAGATAAATTTATAGAATTACTTCGGTTCATACGTTTTGATAAAAAAAATGAACGCAGTGAAAGACTGAAGACAGACAGATTTGCCTTGGTTTCAAAAATATGGGAAAAATTTATAGAGAATAGTCAGGCTTGTTACAAACCTGACGCAAACATAACGATCGATGAGCAATTATTCCCTACTAAAGCTAGATGCCGATTTACGCAGTACATGCCGAATAAGCCGGATAAATTCGGCATCAAATTTTGGCTGGCATCCGATGTTAGAAGCAAATATCTTGTAAACGGTTTTCCGTACTTGGGCAAGGATGAAACCCGAGGATCAAACATTCCCTTGGGCGAATTTGTAGTAACTAAGCTTGCAGAGCCATATTTAGGCTGTGGACGAAATATTACCACAGATAATTTTTTTACTAGCATTTCACTTGCAAAAAAGTTACTTGTAAAGAAAACTACTTTGGTTGGAACTATACGTGCAAACCGAAAAGAATTACCTAAAATTGCGAAAGCCAAGAAAGATAAAATGACACAGTTTTCTACAAAACTGTATAGATCTGAGAATTGAACCCTGACCGTTTATAAAAGCAAGTCCAATAAAAAAGTTTTACTACTAAGTACAAAACATAAAAATATAACAATTGCAAAAAATAAAAAACTTGTCCCAGAAACAATAATCCATTATAATAGCACCAAGTATGGCGTTGATGTACTTGACCAAATGGCCCGAAAATATAGCGTAAAAGCAAGTTCACGCAGATGGCCTCTACAAGTTTTCTACAACATTTTAGATTTAGCAGCTATCAATGCTTGGATTTTGTATAAAGAGACGACTCAAGTAAATATTTCACGAAAAGATTTTATTTTCCAATTGGCTGAAGAGCTAAAAAGTAAATATAGAGAAGAAGTCGAGAATACTTCCATTCCAATGACAGAAATTCATGCTGCTGACGGACGGAAGAATTGTCAAGTTCAACAATCATGCAAAAGAAACAGATGTTCAAACTATTGTGCTAAATGTAATAGAAATGTTTGCGGAAAATGTGTTTCAAAAACAGAGTTTATATGTAAAAAATGTTTTCCATGAATTTTTTGATAATAAACATTACATTTAATTTGATTTGGAACTGTTTTCTTTGCAAAAAACTTCAATTTTCATGTATGAGTCAAATTGGCTCACTTCAGTAAAAATAGGTATATAATCGACATCCGTAAATCTAGTGTTAAAATATAAAAAGATTAGTGATTGAAGCTAAATAGCTTTACCTTTTTCATACATTAAATTTTCCAAAATAACTTTAGGTATATAGATTGTTATTTATATTTCTTCCTACTTCTTGTAAAATTAATTTGTTATCTGAAAAGAAAAATCATTATATTAGTTATTCAATAATCACATCGATTGAGACTGTTTAGCAATTGTAATAATTTTTAATATTAAAAAAATTTATTATTTTCAAAACTTTTGTTTTTATAAATAAATTATTAATAAACTTCCTTAGCAATAAGAATTAACATTATAAAATAAAAGGTTAACACATTGTTGGCAAATAATTTTACACAGAAACGTATATATCAAGAAAAGTACTTTTTTTATTAAGAGTGGAATTCTGAGTTTCATAAATTAATAAAGATGATGTAAGTGCAATAGTGAATTAACATGTCATTGGTTAACAATGTGTTAAGACAGATTAGTTTTCTTAACAATGAAAATTTTAATCTAAGATGTTGATTGAAGGGTGTCCGGAAATTGGCATACTTTCTTTAAGGAAGTTACCGCTGAAGGCAAACCAAGGCGAAAAGTCCTTTACCATTTTTTAATCTAAACTTATTTTTCAAGATATTCAATAATAAAAGTAGTATTAGTTAGACAAAGACAGGCTGATAATTGAAGTGAGATAGAACATCTTTGTCTCATTTCAATTATCTATCTGGCTTTATCTAACTAATGGTAACTTTATAATTGAATATCTCGAAAATTAAGCTCTATATAGATCAAAATATGATACAGGACTCTTCGATTCGGTTTACCTTCAGAAAACTACCCTTCAACGAGAGCACGTCAATTTTCCAAAACTCTATATGTTCAAACGTTGTTTGACTTAAATAAAGGAACCAAAAGCTTTAAATTGTTTCCAATCTACAAGACATTTTATATAAATTATTTCAATTTATGAGATTTAACGAAGCCTTTGTTTACTCTTAACATATTTCGATGAATTATCTGCATGACCTTCTTTGAATAAGTCAAGCCCGAAAAACAATCGAGTCAAGATCGAAAGAAATTCTCGCAAATACGCAACGCAAAAAAATAAGTAAATATTAGAAGAGATATTAAAATTGAAATAAAATTAATGAACTTGGTAGTTATAATTTGACGAATAAAGTCATACAGGGCTTTTCAATAAGATATGGCTAAACATTAAAATGTTGAAAAGGGGGTGATTCTAAGATGATTTATCACTTACCACATTTTGATCTAAAGCTTAATTTTTGAGATATTCAATGATAGAAATACTATTAGTTAGATAGATAGTTGAAGTAAGGCAGAGTGGCATTGTCTCATTTCAACTAATTGACTATCTCCATTTAACTAGTAGTACCTTTATTATTATATAATACGAAAAATTAAACTTCTGATCAAATGTGGTAAATGAAAAATTATCTTAGAACCCCCTTTATAGGCCCTTAAAATTTGGACATACATCACAAATACACCCAATATAAGAAATAAAAGATATTTTTTCTTTTTTAGAAAATTACAATCAAAGTTAATATTTAATATTTTCTAAAACATTTATATTTAGATTTATATATATTTACATTCTTAAATACTTTTAAAAGTAATACATACCATGAGAGACTATAATATTCTTAGTTTTCCTTTTTTTTTTAATTGTATAATAACTTTTTTTTTTCGAAAACAAAAGAGAGAACATTTTTAAAAAGTTCAGTGAAGCACTCGCACTTTCAAAATTGCTCTACTAAGACACTTGAGATACGACTGAACCATTCGTCTTTCTCTCACTTTAAAATTGTGTTGCCTTCATTCACGCAGAAACATCTTGTATAAAAAATGGTCAAAAATTGATTATTTTAGAAAATTACAATCGAAGTTAATACTTAAAATTTTTTTAAATATTTACATATATATTTTTATAAATTTACACTTTTAAACACTTTTAAAAATAATAAATAGTGTGAAACACTTATTCTCGATTTCTCACATTTTATACTTATGTAAGCAATTGTAATCACACAAAACTCTTGTACAAAAAAAACCTGAGACATAATTGACCCACTTTTCCTTTATATTTTATTTAAAGTAGTATTAGGTACATTCAGGCAGAAGCACTCACGCATTATCCAGTGGTTCATCACTGGGCGTTTTCCAACTAAGTGACACAAAGTAACACAAAATGACACAGTGTGTTTATGTGTGTCGTCCTAAAAGAAACAACCAACGTTAAATTTATACTCTATGTACGGAAAATATTTAATTAAATTTTGTGTGTCAGTTTACCTATCTTATTACTATAATATCTATGTTCCATTAGAATTAAAATGTTTAAATATTTTTATATTAAATTTATATATATATATATATTTTAATATTATATTTTGTATAAATACATTTTATACAAAAGTGTACAAATAAATTTTATATCACAAAGGTATATTGATTGTAATTGTTATCTAGCGTAATTAATAAGGACAAATTAAATACAGACTGTTACAAAATAATCCTTTTCATTAATAATATTTACTAAATATCATTTTATTTATTAATACAATATTAAAATTAAAAAAGAAATTTATTGAATAGTAAGTTATTCAATTACAAAAAAAAATTAAATGCACTTCCAAACTCTTTCAGGATGGTTTCCACATAAAATTGAAGCCGTATTCAACCTTTTTAAGTTTGATCGTTTCAAAACATATAGCCAATACACATTTCACGCATTAATACCAACCACAATAAACGATAAAACTATTTTGTACCACATGACACAAATTAACTCAGCTATTTTTCTGTGTTCAATTGTGTCGATTTTAGTCGCTAAGATTTATAGATGGAACACGCTTTGTGTCATTTTGTGTCGACTTGTGTCTAGTAACTTGCTTGTTGGAAAACGCCCATTAACTACTTGCACTGAAAGACTAGAACTAAAGCCAATACAAACGATGCTGCCACCCCTCCAGGATTGCTTGCTGGATTTAAAAATGCAAACTCCTACTTAGCAGTCACTATACAAATGACCAATCAGGGACCAGCATCCAATTCAAATAAAAAATCCGATAGAAGGAAAAGTATTATCCAATATCAACTTAAACTTTGATATAACATTATGATAGATGAACGGAAAACGAATAAAATTATATACAACAATATTTGGATATATTTTTATATTTAAATCTTATATGTGATTGAAATTAAACCTTCTTTAACACAATGCTTAGAAATAACCAATTTGCCTAAACTTTTCCAGAAAATAGTGCCAGGTATAAACTTTTTGCAACAGGCAACTTTTGTTTCACATTTTGAATTCTACTAGAAGGCCTTTATGCATTAATTCAAAGTCTATCAGAGTTTTCCCATAATTCGAATAAAAACACTAAATTAAAAAATTTCTATGTTTTGGTAAATCATTCTGTCAAAGGAGAAAAAACAAATTAAAATAATGTATCATTACACAGATATATGATTGTCCATTCAAAAATTACATTCGATGGACTTGTAACCTTCTAAGTTCACGCAATCCACACATTCTAAATAATCGGCTTTCCTCAGCTTTTCGAGGAAACGGTGACAGATACCATATTTATAGATCAGACCTTTCTAATAAAAATCGAAATTTGGAATACAAGTTGCCTCCTGCAAGAAATCGAAATCTCTCGCCGTTTCCCCGAAAAACGTAGGTAAGCTGATTATTTCGCATATGCGGGTGGCGCGAGCTCTCAAGGTTATAACTCGATCGAGTATAACGTTTGACTGGAGAATCATATCTGTATGTTATGATACATCATTTTCTTTGTTTTTTCCTCCTCTATCCGAATTTTCAATCAGATTTAAGAAGTTTCTGAATTTAGTGATTTTTCTCGATTTACGGGATAAGGAAGCTACATATTGCACTTATGCATCAAATCATTTTTGTAGAACTCTAAAATTGGAACAAAAGTTGCCTCTTGCAAAAAATTGGTATCTCACACCGTTTCCTCGAAAAACAGACGTAAAACTGTTATTAAGAGACAATGCGTTGTGTACGCACCATCAAGGTTAAATTTCAAAAGCCCAAACACTGAATAAACATATAACCACTTATTACTGTAAAAACCAAGTAGAAAATTTATAAATCTATTACTATATTCGGATAGGTCTTTTAATTCAAGTTTAATGCGGGTTTGAAATTTAACCTTGAGATATCGTGTAATTCATCATTGCGTAATAACGGGCTTAAGTAGGTTTTTCGGGGAAACGGTGGGAGATATCAATTTTTTGCAAGAGGCAGTTTTTGTTCCAAATTTTGTGCCCTACTGGAATGGTCTGATGCATAAGTACAATATCTAGCTTCGTTATCCCGTAAAACGAGAAAAATGAGTAAATTTAGAAACTTCTTAAATCTGATTGAAAATTCGGATAGAGGAGAAAAAAACAAAGAAAATGATGTATCATAACATATAGATATGGTTCTCCAGTGAAACTCACTAAATCACTAAATTCAGAAGTTTCTTTAGTGTGATTGAAAATTCGTGTAGAGAATTTAGAATTGCTGATTGGATTCTGAAAAAATTAAGTCAAATACCTTATTGACCTCCTTGCCTGATTAGGCCTCCGTGGTCCTAGCAACTCATGAACTCGGTCCAGAAGATGAAATGAAATAAATATTAATCCTTCGCCTGGAGCAACTGGTTGGAGCAATAGCCACAATATTCCAGATACTACCTATTCAACAAATCAATATCACTATAGGGCTAATATAAAATATATAATAATATATTATATGATAAAACTTTCATTTATTATTAAATTTATACATAAAATCACATAATTATTCATCAATTCACCAAATATTCCACATGCTTAAAGCATGAGGTCAAAAACAAGAACTTAAATATTCTTATAGCACTGATATAACAAATGTTGGGTAGCAATCTGTATTCTAACCTAGTTTTACTCTCATAAATTACTTTCATATATACAATACGAGTACAATAGCACTCAATATAAGAATACTAAGTTCAAAACACATAAATACACAGAAACTATGTAATAAAATTTTAAAAGGCTTAGTCAAATTTATTAAGTTAATGATTAAAATATGAGTACTAAAATTGCACAAACACAACTGAGAAGAGTTATGATAGAGACTATATTTCCCGTATATTTTGATAAGTTAGTGAATGATTGTAGAAGGGAGGATTCTAATATGATTTTTTATTTATCATTTTACAATATGAAACTTAGTTTTAAGAATATTCACTGACAAAGATGCTATTAATTAGACAGAGATAGTCAATTGATTGAAGTAAGATAGAGTGATGTTATCTTACTTTACTTCGTTGACTGTCTCTGTTTAGCTAATAATATCTTTATTGTTAAATATTACGAAAATTAAGCTTCAGATTGAAAAGTGGCAACTGAAAAATAATCTTAGGATCATCCCCCTATAACCCCTTAAAATTTCGAATGGGATCATTTTTACACCCTGTATATATTCGATAAAATAATGCACGCATTCAAAATACAGTGTTCGAAAATTGGCACACTCGAAAAATAGCACACATTTCTGGACATCCTGTATAAAATAATATGATTGTTTTTTTATTCAAATTTTCGATTCAATTTTAACTTTGAGAGTTCGTATAATACGCTGTTATGTAATAATTGGCTTATTTCCGTTTTTGGCGAAATGGTACGAGATATCAAATTTATTATGAAAGTAGATATTCTTATAGATTTCGATGAAACAAACAAAAAATGTATCCAATAATTCGGTATTTGGCATCGTTTTGCTGAAAAATCTATAGTATTTGTTTATACGGCGATGTGGCCAAGGATTGAGAAATAAATAGAAATAACATCTCTTATTTATTATATCTTAATTTTTCTGTTTCCCGTTAAAAATTTCCGGTTTTATATAATGTGTAAAAATAAAGTTAACTATATAAAAAAATTGTGTCCCGAAATATTAGCATACATTATTTTTTGAACTACGGCAGTTTTCAGGCTACCTCTATTTTTCGTATGAAATAATTGGTTTCTTCTACTATATTGATTCTTTGTGTTAATGACCTCATCCTGACATGCTACGTAAATGTTCCAAATCATTAAACTAAAAAATTCAAAGAACTTTATAGTATATTTGCATTAAAAAATTACGCCCTGAAAACTTCCTGTAGTCATATATCGATATACATCAATCGGCAGGTTTCGGGTCTTAACAAAAAAATCAGTATTCTTCGCCAAAACGATTTGTATTCGATTGATAGTGACTAATAATATTTATTATTGCATATTATAGGACTTCTTAATACAAAAATTCAATAAAATTGTATCTAAACCTTTGAAAAATGAGAGACCTGAAAACTGCCAATTCATACCAAAATTGTTATATCTCCAAAACTATTTATATTTGTGAGTATGGATTAAAGATATGGTTTTACACTGACTAGCTTGACAATTACAGGTAGAAAAAATTATAAAATTTTTGTTGTCCTGAAAACTGCCCTTTGACATACATATATATATATGTCAAAGAGCAGTTAATATATATATATATATGTCAAAGGGCAGTTTTAACGACATAGTTATTTTACCGCATACATTTACGCAAAATTGTGTATTGAAGATTTCCTTCTTACAGTTTTTTGACATATAAAATATTAAGTAAGTAAATCAAAAGAGAGTTTAGAAAGGTAACTTTTATTAACATTATTAACTTTTTAGGGTTGATTTGACAACATTTTATTTATATTAGGGTAGATTTAGCGACATTCCTTTTACATTAAGGCATCTTTGATATATAACAAAATAACAGATTTGCGTAAAATTGTTCTCTTATCTAAACTATCCAAAAATTTATGTACAGGGTGTAACAGAGCAACCGCACTTCCTTAAAGAGAGTGATTCCTGACGCTTTTTTAAGAACTTTTTCCTTTTGACATTTTTTATTCTAAAACTTAGTATTCGAGATATTGAATGATAAAGATGCCATTTGTTAGATAGAGACACTCTAATACTTGAAGCGAGATAACGTTTCTCTGTCTCACCTCAACTATCTGTCTGTTTTTTTCTAACTAATAGTACATTTATTATTAAATATCTCGAAAAATGAGCTTTAGATTAAAAAATGACAAAAAGAAAAAGTTCTTAGAATAACGTCAGGAATCACCTCACTTAAGGAAATACAGTTTTGTTAAACTCTGGTATATTATTACATAATTATCGGTATAAATGTTGTGCACATATGTATGCTTGTGTGTGGGTGGCATTCTTCATAAGTTTATTAAAATATATTAGATTTCTCTAAAAAAAGTTGAAACTTTTTTAATATTGAAATTTATTATATTATATTTACTGTATTATTATATGAATCTATTATATTAAATATTGAATTTTGAAAAATTATGTCAGAAGTCATTCAATACAGGGTGGCCCAATGAAAACGAAACACGGCCGATTTTTCATATCTATCGTTCACAACAAAATATCGCTGCGACACATAGATTTTTATATCAAAGGAGAAGTTTTTTCCGCATATTTTCAACGGTGCTATATACAACCCCTCGGAGGGGTGAAATTCAACCTTTAAATCTTAAATAGAATAAGGGGTCAAGTGATACCTCATTTTAAAGGTCTTTGAATTCTCTTTTCAACGCTTCCAAGTTTTTTGAATTTCATGCAGTAGTTTTCGAAAAAACGCGTTTTGAAGAAAATTGACTAATAAACAAAATTAACGCTTTTTACACTTTTAGTTAATTAATATTTTTCATTTTGTAATTAGTTCGATTTGTATCTAAGAAACGTTTCTTAAAATCCTATTCTATCCAAATTAAATGTTTTTATCGAGGTAGCTCGATCAGTAAGTGCCAAGATAAGTTGTTTGAAGAGATTAAATCAATTGAAATTAACAGAAAATTAAATGTAAAAAAAACAAATTAAGCTCTTCTTAGATTCAAATCGAACTAATTACAAAATTAAAAATATTAATTAACTAAAAGTGCAAAAAACTTTACTTTTGTTCATTGGTCAATTTTTTTTAAAGGCGTTTTCTCGAAAACTACTGCATGAAATTCAAAAAACTTAGAAGCGTTGAAAAGGGAATTCGAAGACCTTTAAAATGAGGTACTACTTGACCCCTTATTCTATTTCAGATTTAAAGATTGAATTTCATCCCTCCGAGGGGTTGTATGTAGCAAGGTTGAAAATATGCGGAAAAAACTTCTCTTTTGAAATAAAAATCTGTGTCGCAGTGATATTTTGTTGTGAATGATACATATGAAAAATCGGCCATGCTTCGTTTTCATTGGGCCATCCGGCATAAAATGATGTACAGGTTCTCAAATACCATGTATACAGGATGTAATAAAGACGTAAATAAAACTTTAAAAGGCTGTATAAAGAGTGATAATATTTCGATATTTCATATACTAATTTACAATTTAAAGCTTAATTTTCAAAATATTTAATGATAAATGTACTATTAAGCAAAAATAGAAAAACAGTTGAATTAACACTAGATTTATGAATTATAATTATTTCGGAAATTGACGAATTTCCTTTAAAAAATTGCATCCTGAAGTTAAACCGAGTCGTAAAGTTCTTTAGCCCATTTTTATAGAAAACTTAGTTTTTGAGATATTTAATGGTAAAGATACAATTAGTTAGATAGAGGCAGGCAAATAGCTGATGAAAAATATCACTACTCTCTTTTATCTATTTCACTTGTCTATTATCACCTGTATTTAATCAATTATGTTTTTATCTTTAAATATCTTGAAAACTAAGCTCCGGATAGAGACGTGGAAAAGAATTTTTTCTTTCAACTTAGTCTCAAGAAGCTACCCTTCAAAGAAAGTACGGTGAATTCCATATACTCAGTATACTTACTTTTATCGGAGTGAATCAATGTCAAATGAAGACATTTATTGAGAGAATGAATTAATACTTACATATATTTTTTATCAGAAAACTTAAAATTAATATATGTTCGGAAAAAATAATATTTTAAGTATTTCATATACAGAATTTAACAATAAAATATTCCATAAATTTAAGGAGTTGTAAAAGTAGTGATTCTAAGATGACTTTTTATTTACCATTTTTTGTACTAAGACTTACATTTCAAGATATTTAATGATAAAAGTACTATTATTTAGACAGAGACAGTCAATTGATTGATATGAGATAACAACATTCTGTCTCACTTCAACTATCTATCTGTCTCTATCTAACTAATAATATTTTTATCATATCTTGAAAGTTAAGTTTCAGATCCAAAAGTAGTAAATAAAAAATCGTTTTAGAATCAGTTCCCCCTCCACAAACCCGTAAATTTTTGAAATCTGTCATTGTTACATCTTGTATATGCCAATAAGATTTTAAATAAGTTAAATTGGTTTAACCTTTAAATCTAGTTCTAAAAATCGTGTCATTTCACTTAAACTAGTTGCTTATTTTTGATTAACCAACATTAAAAATCATAAAAACGAAAATTCAGTTAAAAAATTAGTAAAAAAAACCATTTTAGAAATATCTTAATCATGAACATTTAAAGTTTAGTCATATTTCAATAAAATATTCTGCTTATTTTAATACTCTTGCACACAATTTAAGAAGGATACTTATTAAAGAAATATAAGTCGAAAAATTTATTTATTGCAAGAAATAAACACACTTTCAGTTAAAGGATAATTTTTTATATAAAACTAAATAAAAAAACTTTTATCACTTTTAGATACATAGCTTAATTTTGGAAATATTCACAAATAAATTTACTATTAGTTAGACAGAGATATTTAATTGGTTAAAAAGAAAATAATATTCTATGTCGATTAAACCAACCCATTATCTCTGTCTAACTAATGAAACTTCATAATTGGTAATACAAAAATTTATATATGTATAGGTATGATAGGCGACACATAATCTTGTATATTAAGACAGTTTTTGTAAACGTTTACTAAATAATCAGAACTTGTAGCTCAATAATCATAATTTGGTAATTCTAAAGTTTATAAATCATTATTTGTTAAATAATTGTCATAATATGTCATAAAAGTTTTATAATAAATCTGAAATAAGTTTGAGATAAAATAACCGAATTATAATTTTCGTTCGTATTAAATTTGTAAATTCAATATGCTATTCTTATATACATACCGGGTATCATAGAACTTACACACATTCTTTAAATGACATTTTAAAAATGGAATCCCTTGCTACTTGTCCATCAGCTAAAATTTTCGATTTATTCTATAATATATAAAAATACTATTTTATAAATAATAGATAGATAAACAAATATATAGATAAATAGGCTGATAAATATTTTATGTCAGATGATGCTATTCTGCTTTTCTCTTACTATCTAAAGGGTGACCGGAAATAAAGGAGACATTTTTTGAGAGGTGGTTTCTGAGACTATTCTAAGAACTTTTTTCTGTTGATATTTTTTGAATCGAGGCTTCATTTCTAAAATATTTAACATTAAAGTTGCCATTAGTTAGACAGAGACGCTCCGATATTTAAAGCGAGACAGAGCGGCGCCACCTCACTTCAACTATAAGAGTGTCTCTGTTTAACTAATGGCAAGTTTATCGTTGAATATCTAAGAAATAAAGCTTTAAATCAAAAAATGCCAAGAGAAAAAAGCTCTTAGAATAGTTTCAGGAACCACCCCCCAAATAATGTCTCCTTTTTTTCCGGATACCCTGTATTTGACATTGTCAGATTAATAGTATATTTCTTTTTTAATATGAAAAAAATTTTTCTATTTGGTTTACTTTTAAGAGTAAATTTCTTATGGAGTGTGAATGAATTTTATGGTGTCCTATATATGTATATGAATCTCATTAAATTTCCAAATTTAATATGAAAAAGAATTACAATTCGATTATTTTATCTCAAACTTATTAGAAAATTATTACAAAATATAATGGACATATGCAGAGTGTACAATAATTTTCATAAACATGTTTCATAAATTTAAGGAGTTATAGAAGAAGTAATTCCAAGACAATTTTTTATTTACCACCTTTTAATTTGAGGCTTAATTTTTAAGATGTTCAATGATAAAAGTACCATGTTAGTTAAGCAAAGGCAATCAGTTGGTTAAAGTGAGAAAGAGTGATGTTATCTCATTTCAACTAGTTAACTGTCTTTGTCTAGAGCTAATAGTACATATATTATTAAATATTTTTAAAACTAAGCTCTCAAAATTAAAATTAAGATGGCAAAAGATCTGTGTTGCACAAATACTAATGTAGATAACGGTAAAACATTTTCTATTATAATTAATGTATACAAAGTGTTTCAGTTAAGAACGTCAACATTTTAAGGCTGGTAAAAAAATAATTCTCAAGAGATTTTTATTTAAAGATTCTTTGATCCAAAGTTTAGTGTTCAGGATATTCAATAATAATAGTAGTATTAAGTATAGAAAGACCATTTGCTAGTTGAAGTAAGAGGGACTGGTGTTATTTCACTTCAACTGCTTGTCTCCGATGAACTATTAGTATTTTAAGAATTCATTATCTTAAAAATCAAACTTCGAATGAAAAATTAGTAATGAAAATTTGGACTTAGAATCGTCTTCTCTACATCCCATTAAAGTTTAACCATACTTTACTGAAACATTATTGAATATTTTACAGTAATAATTTATTTAAAAGTTTTATAATTTAGTTACAATATTAAACTTTCAGTATCTATATTAAATATATCAAACCAAAGCATACTGGATAAAATTGGTGAGTAATTATAACTAGTTTTTAATTCATATTATAATTAATGTAATGTAATTATTATAAAACTGCATTATAATTGATGTAATATAAGTCAATTATTAATTAATTAATAATTAATAAATAAAAATTGAAGATTACTTTACTACAGTGTTATATAATTTGCTTATGAATAAGAATAATATGTTTTACTGACAAAAACCTTATTACGCTAGTATTTATATTGCATTTTTATGGAATATTATTATTACTATTGAATAATAATAATTATACTTTTTCTAGAATTATCTGAAGGTGTTGATTGTTTAAGTAATCAAGCCCAAACTATTGATTCAAATAAAACTACAACTACAATTGAAGAGTTATTATCAGTCAGGAATGGTAATAGTTTTAATAAATGTTATGCTTTTAGTGTGTGTGGGTATATATAAATTATTCTATAGCTTCTGAGGTTTTAATGAAATAAGTTTTGTTTTCAAAGTTTTAATGTACTTATTTTTTTATGTTTTAGATTAATCATAACCAAAGACTAAATTTAAAATATTGTGTGAAAAGAGAATTTTAGAAATGTTATTTGTGTTTTGTCAGTACCTTTAAGATTTTCATTAAATTTTTCATATTTAATATTTACACGCGATTGTCCATGGTTTAGAAAATTATTGACAATTTTTTTGCAAGATTTGCAAGATGTTTAAGTTTCCCAACAAATAAAAAATGTAATATACATGCTTTGAATTTGTTTGACATGTAAAGAGTACAAGTTATATTTTCATACTTTAATATACATTTTATGCTATTTTTAGTTAATAATTAATTAATTACTGAATAATTAGTAAATACTTTTGTTAATTTTTTTTTTATACAGGGTGTAACAATGAGGTAAGGCCAAATTTTAGGAGGTTGTAGAGGAAATGATTCTAAGACGATTTTTCAGTTAAGCTTAATTTTTGAGATATTTAATGATAAATGTATTATTAGTTAGACAGGGACAGTCAATTGGTTAAAGTAAGACAACACCATTCTGTCTCACTTTAACTATCTATCTGTCTCTGTCTAACTAATAGCACCTTTATCATTAAATATCTCAAAAATTAAGTTTCAGATTAAAATATGGTAAATGAAAAATCGTCTTACAATCACATCCTCTACAACCTTCTAAAATTTGGTCCTATCTCATTGTTGTCTCATTTGTGCTTTAAATATGTATAATACATATTTTAAAAAATAATAGAAAAATATTCCGAAAGTAAACTGGAATTCTGAAATATAGTAAATTTGAAATCTGAATAATGCAATTTGTTTTCTTATTCTGTCCATAGTTTTCTACTTCTATTGAATTATTTTATTTTTAGGAGCGGCATATTATATAGAGTATCCAGAATGTACTGCACCATTTCATAAACGAATCTTTTTTAAACAATTGCAAATTATTAAATCCTTTGGCATTTTTTTAGTTGAGCTTTATTTCCCAAATATCTGATGACTAAGGAATTAGCAGTTTAATAAACAGATAATTTAAGTGAGATAATTCCTTAATCATTGGATATTTGGAAAATAAAGCTTCAACTAAAAATATGCCAAAACATTTAATATGTTAAAATTGTTTAAGGAAGTATCATTTATGAAATGGTATGGCACATTCTAGACATTTTGTATATTCAATTTAACTTATTTCAATTGTTAAATAATTTATAAAATATAACTTAAATATTTTTAAATTGAGAGAGGCTAAATGGAAATATACAAGGTGTCCGGAAAGAAAGAAGACATATTTTGAGGGGTGGTTCCTGACGCTATTCCAAGAAATTTTTTTCTTGGCATTTTTTAATTTAATGCTTTACTTCTAAGATATTAAACGATACAGATGCCACTAGTTAGCCAGAGACACTCCGCTAGTTGAAGTGATTTGGTACCACTCTGTCTCGCTTCAATTTTGGAGAGACTATCCCTAACTAATGCCATCTTTATCGTTGAATATCTCGAAAATGAAGCTTTAAATCCAAAAATGGCAAGAGAAAAAAGTTCTTGGAATAACGGCAGGAACTACCTCTCAAAATGTCTCCTTTTTTTCGACACCCTGTATATTAAATGAATTGCTGATAATTTATTTCTGATGTTATACAAAGTGTTCAAAAATTCGTGCTATTCCTTGAAAGGATATGCTTTTGATGCTCAATCAAATTAAAGGTCTCTTTTACAATTCTTTATCTAAAGCTTAATTTTTCAAGGTATTTAATAATAAAGACGTTATTAATCGACTATTTAATCAATACAAGCTTTATTATTAAATATCTTAAAATCTAAGCTCCATTTTTATCGATTTTCTATTGTATTTGAATTTAGGAATACACGATTTTTAGAATACTTGTATACTTAACTCTCTACTAAATAAGATATAAAATTTATAATAATTTTTTCACTTTTTTTTTATTTTCATAAATACATTCTTATTTGCATAGTTACTGTTGAATTTGACAAATTACATAAGTTTTTATTTAAAAATTCTTCCATATTTTACTTTTATAATAGAATATAGTAATTATTAAATTAACAGCAAAGATATAAATAATTTTAAAAGGTGAGTATTATAATAAATTCCAGAACCAGAGAAAAAAACATAATCTTTATTAAAATATTTGATTTAATTTAACATACACAAAAGGTAAGATTATTTTTATAAGTTTTCTTCATTTAATAAATGAAATTAAATAAATATTATAATTTCAAAATTATCATTATTTAATTACAAAAGCTATATTTCTTTAGTAAACTTTGACCAAAACTGTCTTAATATACAATATATAGGATGTAATAATGATCCTTTGCCAAATTTTAAGGGGCTATAAAGAGAATGATTCTAGACTATTTTTCATTTACCATTTTTCGATTTGAAGCATATTTTTAAAGATATTTAATAATAAAGATTCAATTAGCTAGACAGAGAAAGTCAGCTAGTTAATGTGAGATCATATCACTCTGCCTTACTTCAATTATCTATCCGTCTCTATCTAGTTAATAGCATCTTTATCTTAGAATATCTTGAAAACTAAGACTCAAATTAAAAGTTAGTAAATAGAAAATTGATAAAAATCATTTCCTTTACAACCTCTTAAAATTTCGAAGGAGATCATTGTTACACCTTGTACAATAATGTGCAAGGAAATGAGTCGTCAAATCTACCCCAATAAATATAAAATGTCGTCAAATATATCTTAATCCCCCCTCAAAAACATCCCGACGTAAAAAAATACGCCAAGTAGATATCCCCTTCAAAAAATACCATATATATAAAAAAAAAATAAAAAATGATTTATACCCTTATATATTTAATGCATTTCATTTATAATAGGTATAATAATAATACAATAAAAAATAATTATTTGCATTTATATATATAAATAAAAAATTTATTTATTTAACAAATTTAATTATTACAAAAAATACTTTATTTTCTTTATTCTTTTAAAAAGTATTTAAATCATATATAAAATAAAGCCAAGTATATAACTTATATATAAGTTTATAAGCAATAATTACAATTTTTTATATATAACTTACATTAAATATAACTTTTTTACAGATAGTTTATAAACAATTTTTTTACAATTTTCTTATACAGAACTTGGCGAGCCTCCATGCTTTTTTAAATAACATTTGATTTGAAATTATATGTTATAACAATTTGTATCTACAATATTAACTATATATAATAAGTGGTGCATTATCAACAATGTAATGGGTTTGTCTGATGATGTTTGTAGTCCTGTTAAGCTCCAACAGTATTGATGATTAATTTTTTGAATAATGTGGTTTTAATACACTTCTGGAATAGCAGCTACGAAGTGCTTTCGGGAAATATGTAAATTAGCTTCTAGAATAGTGGAGATGTAGAATAGTGGAGATAACATTCTGTAGACAATTGTTGTAATATTTTCAAATACCAATGGTGAAGTAGTGAAAAATAAGTCTTATTCGAAGTAAATCCTAGAATAACAACGTATTTTTTTTTATGAGTTTTGTAATTTATTTTTCATGTAGTAGCTACGAATTATTTTCGAAGAGTTTTATAATATTTTTATGAAGCAGCTACGAATTCATGTCAGCGAATTTTATGTATGTACTTGTCATATAGCAGCTACAAATTCCTGCTGAGATATTTTTAATTTTCAATTATTGTCATGCAGCAGGTACGAATTCATGCTGACGAATTTTTCATTCTTATCATGTAACTGCTACGCATTTCTGTCAATGAATTTTCTATTATTTTCCTGTAGCAGTTATGAATAGTCAAATTTTTATTCTTGTTTTGTGTTATGTAACTACTACGCATATCTGTTGATGAATTTTCTCATATTTTTATGTAGCTCCTATGAATTTCGGTCAATGAATTTTTTATTATTTTAATGTTGCAATTTTGAATCCTTGTCGACGAGTTTTCTATTATTGTTCTGTAGCTGCAACGAATTATTGTAGACGAATTTTGTGTTCTTGTTATGTCGGAAATATGAATTCCTGTTAATGAGTTTTTTATTATTATCATGTAGCTACTACGAATTTTTGTCGACGAATTCTATGCTCTTGTCCTGTAGCAAATATGAATAATTGGCAATGAGTTTTTTATTATTATCATATAGCTGTATAATTATACGAATAATTCTTGACGAATTATATTATTATGTTAATATGTTCTTATCCTGTAACAACTAGGAATTATGGCAAAAAATTGTATTTTATTTTCAATTAACAATTACGAATGCATGTCGACATATTATCTGATGTTTTCATGTAGCAATTATGTATACATAATTAACAAATAATAATAATAATAAAATAACATGTTTATTGTGTGTCATTTAAAAAAGCATGGAGGCTCGCCAAGTTCTGTATAAGAAAATTGTAAAAAAATTGTTTATAAACTATCTGTAAAAAAGTTATATTTAATGTAAGTTATATATAAAAAATTGTAATTATTGCTTATAAACTTATATATAAGTTATATACTTGGCTTTATTTTATATATGATTTAAATACCTTTTAAAAGAATAAAGAAAATAAAGTATTTTTTGTAATAATTAAATTTGTTAAATAAATAAATTTTTTATTTATATATATAAATGCAAATAATTATTTTTTATTGTATTATTATTATACCTATTATAAATGAAATGCATTAAATATATAAGGGTATAAATCATTATTTATTTTTTTTTTAGATATATGGTATTTTTTGAAGGGGATATCTACTTGGCGTATTTTTTTACATCGGGATGTTTCTGAGGGGGGATTTCACTCATTTTCGTAATTTTATATTAATTAATTTTAATAATAAGAAATTTATAATAATCATTACGTAAGTAAATGCACGGAGGGTGTGGCGTAAGGAGGGGGGGGGGTCGAAGGGGTGATGGGGAAAGTGTGTGGAGGGTGGTTAATAATTATTTCCATAAAAATTTTATTTAATTAATTAATTTTAATAATAAGAAATTTATAATAACCGTTAAGTAGGTAAATGCACGGAGGGGTGGCGTATAAGGGTGGAGGGCGAAGGGGTGACGGGGTAAGGGTGTGAAGGGTGGTTATTAATTATATATTTAAATAAAATTTTAATTTAAAAAAATTTTAAATAACTTAGTGATAGAAATGTTTTATAATAGAAATGTGATAGATGTGACGTCATCGCCACGTTTTCGAGTGGAGCGAAGAATATGGAGATGACGATGATGACGATGACGACGACGACGACGAAGACGAAGACGACGGAACTGAACATACACTTTTTAAAAATGAAAATTAAAAAAATTATGCGGATACACTTTTTATACATTTTGGTTCATTTTATAAAAAAAAATTTTTTTTTTTTTTTTTCCAATTAAACTTTGGATGTTTCGGGAAAAAGATACTCGGTGTCTCGCGTACAGTAGCACATGACGTCACTGCAAGGCTATACTACTTGGCGCGAGACTCTACCGAGTCTCCTGATACGTATAAAATGTAGCCAAATTTTTAATGGCATGTTTGACGCCATGTAATAAATATTAGGGTATATTTGACGACATTTTACATACAGGATGTAATAATGATCTTTTCAAAATTTTAAAAGGTTATAGAGGTGAAAGCTCTACGACAATTTTTCATTAACCATTTTTCGATTTGAAATTTAGTTTTAAAGATATTCAAAGATAAAAATTCTATTAATTAGACAGAGTCAGTCTATTAGTTGAATTGAGATAACACTACTATTTTTATTTTAACCAACTGACTGTTTCCGTATAAATAATAGCATCTCTCTCATTGAATATCTTTGAAACTGAGCCTCTAATCAAGAAGTGATACAAAAATATTGTCTTAAAATTACCCTCTCTACGGGCTCTTGAAATTTTGAAGCGGATCATTGCTACATCCCGACTATCAGGATACATTTGGCAAAACGCAACGTTGCATATTAAAACAGTTTTGGTGAACGTTTACTAAATAAATAGAGCTTGTAGTGAAATAATGATTATTTTCTGATTAGAATGTTATTAAGTCTTCATTTATTAAACTAATGCGGTGATAAACGTGATATTAATTTTGTAATAATTCTGTAACTAATTTGAGATATAGTGACTCTAATTGTAATTCTTTTTCATAAATACAAGAAGCAAAGAATTCTTTGACATGATTAGAAATATTATTAGTCAAAGACAGATAGATATTTGAAGTGAAATAATACTACTCTGTCTTACTTTCATTATCTGTCTGCCCTTGCCCGGCTAATTCTATCTTTATTTTTAAAAAGTGATAAGGACTTTTCATTTCGATTTACTTTAAAAAGTAAATCTCTTAGAGAGCATGAATATGAGTGAGTTTTGAGATGTCCTGTATGTGTATATGGATCGTATATTAAATTTACAAATTTAATATGAAAAAGAATTACAATTCGAAAAATCTATCTGAAACTAATTAGAGAAATTTGACATTAATTATAGAACATATGTTATTACAATAATGTATTACAATAAATGAAAATTTATAAACATTATAATTACCAAATTATGATTATTCAGCAAAAGTTCTGTTTATACAGTTAAATTTACCAAAACTGTCGTTATATATGATTGTGTGACTCCAAATCTACCTAAATATACAGGGTGTTTCAGAGAGGTACGGCAAAATTTTAAGGAATCGTTGAAGGAGTGATTCTAGGACGATATTTCACTTACCACATTTTGATCTGCAGCTTAGTTTTCGAGATATGTAATAATAAAAGTGCTATTATTTAGAGAGAGAAACATATAGATAATTGAAGTGTGTTTCTGCCTAACTAATAGTACCTTTATCATTAAATATTTAAAATATTAAACTTCAGATCAAAATATGGTGAATGAAAAATCGTTTTTGAAATACCCCTTCTACAATGCCTTAAACTTTGTCAGTGCGACATTGAAATACCGTGTATGTGTGATTCTCATGATCACAAATATTTATATAGGATTTTATATATCGTATATAAAGAAAAAAATAACTTTACTTTAATCGGTATTTTGAAGAGATGTTAAAATTTGCAATATTTAAAATTTTTAATGGTATATTAGACGATATTTCATGTTAGTACTTAATCGTATTTTTAAGGAGTTGTAGTGGTAGTCATTTTAAAACGATTTTTCATTTATCACATTTCGATTTGAAGTTTAATTTTTAAGATATTTAACAATAAAAGTACTTTTAGCTAGACAAAGGTAGTCAGCTAATTGAAGTGAGATAACATCACTCTCTCTTACTTTAAATAACTGGCTTTCAAATCAAAAAGTGTTAAATAAAATATCATCTTAGAATCACCCCTTCTATAACCTCTTAAAATTTCGAAGGGGATCATTTTTATAACCTGTTTTTGTTTATATTATAAATTAAATTAAAACTTTTCTTGTTCAAATACAGGGTATCCCGTATAATTCCGAAATTAATACACTCGCAGTTAAAGGATGATTATTGGGAGCAAATTATTTCAAAATGTCCTTTACCATTTTGTATTCGAAGCTTAATTTTGATGATATTCAGTAATGAAGTTTCCATTAATTAGATAGAAAGAATCAGTTAGTTTAAGTCCGACAAAGTGTTATTTTCTTCAAACCATTAAATTGTCACTGTCTAACTAATAGTAACTATAATATTGAATAGCTCCAAAATTAAGTCCTGGATCTTAAATAGTAAAGTATTTTTAATAACTATTAGACAAAGATAGATAGATAGTTCAAGCAAAATAAAACTACTTTGTCTTTTATCTATTTTACTTAACTATTAGTCTGTCATGTTTAACTAATAGTTAAACTTAAATAATCTTAAAATATACTTAAAATAATCTCAAAAATTGAACTCCGAATCGCAAAGTGGTTAATGACTTTTCGAATCGATTTACCTTCAGGAGTAACCCTCTTAGAGGAAGTGAGTGAATTCAGAATATCTTGTTTATACGAAACGCTTAAAGTATTATTTGTTCTAACATATGCAAATGTTAATTCTTTCACTTTACTCATAACTCTACTCATCATTTCCTAAGGTTAAACCGAAACGAAAAGTTCTGTTCCACGTCTTCATCCGGTGCTCAGCTTTCAAGATATTTAATGATAAAAATATTATTGGTTAGACAGAGAAATACAGTTGATTGAAGTGCAATACAAGGTGTAACAACGATGTCCTTAGAAATTTTAAGAGGTTATAGAGGGAGTGATTCTAAGACAAATTTTTCATTTACCATATTTTAATCTGAAGCTTAGTTTTTGAGATATTTAATGACAAAGGTACTATTAGTTAAACGGAGACAGATAGTTGATGTGAGACAGAATGGTGTTTTCTCACTTCAACTAATTGACTGTCTCCGTCTAACTAATAGTACCTTTATCATTAAATATCTCAAAAACTAAGCTTCAGATTAAAATGTGGTAAATGAAAAATTGACCTAGAATCACTCCCTCTACAACCTCTTAACATTTCGAAAGACGTCATTGTTACACTCTGTATATAAAAGAGAGTAGTGCTATCTTCCTTCAATTAATTGTCTGTTTCTCTCTAACTAATAATATCTTTATTATTAAATATTTTGAAAAGTAAATTTTCGATTAAAAAGTAGTACAGAATTTTTAAACTCGGTTTAATCTCATGAAGCCACCTCTAAAAGAAAATGCGCTAATTTCTGGTCACTCTATATAATTATCCTTAAATTTAGTGTTAATTCAGTTATCTTCCTATTTTTGCTTAACTAATAATAATTTTATCACTAAATATTTTAAAACCAAGTTCTAAAGCTATATTAATTATATTAATATATGAAATATCGTCAGGAATAACTCTAACTAATACTACATTTAGGTTTTGACTTATCTGATTGGCATAATATATATATGCTCTAATCACTAGTCAGGTAATGATGCATTAGACGACAGCCGTCTAAACAACCGTTTTACCTCCACAGTTTCGGCGACAGTCGTCAGAAAAACCGTTTTACCGCTAGCGTTTCAGCGACAGGTGCCAAAACTACCACATGTCGTCAAACCTACCATTTTCAGAAAAAATGTCCTGAAAAATACCAATTAACATATATATATATATAAGTATAAAATAAATAATATATATTATTTTATGATTATATATATTATGACGGGAATTTCGTTAATAATAAGTCTCAACACAAGTAGATTATTTCTACAAGTAATCTGCCCCAAAACAGCATATATTTTATTAGTCACTCTTTCTTATCTCACAAAATTTACAAGAACCAGATTATTATAATTCGGGATAGCATCCGGTATTAACTCAGGCGGCCAGAGAGGCTGGGTTCACAATAATGAGCAGATGATTCTCGAAATTAAACGGTAAAGATCAACGGTATCAATAAAGCACCTCAGAATTACAATTACATCCAGACGCAAGGACTCTTCCTCGCAACTCCCCAAACTTCAAATCTATACCCCCGAAACGGGATTACAATTACTCCGATTCGAGTTGCGGGATTCTCTCGCCGAACCCACGGCTCGGCAAACTACGAGAGGGATGCGAGAAGAGAGAGTTCTCTCGAAATACAAAATTAGTCCTTACAAGACTAGCGAATTCAGAACATAAATGTATTAATTATACTTTCGCTCACCGTTAGATATTCAAATTCGGGATGATTCGTAGACTTTCGAACTCTTTCACTAATAAGTCGACTTTTCCCCACAGGGTCCCCGAAATTAGCCCCGCATCTCATTATATAGTTCCCTCAATTACGGGTGGGGGAGGAGATCCTACCACCCACTGGGAAAGAATCGAGAAAAGGTGGGACAACCGGTCATACGTACAAGGGTACGTAGGGTCCACAACCCGCTGCTTCTTGGGGCGGGAATCGCTTCCACCCCTTACTCCCACGTTGGCGGAGACCAATCGTCCCTCCCCTCTCACCCTATCATGCCGATACCAGATCCCCTCTCGTTCCTCCTCGGTATCCTATCGGTGTTGCGTGCGAAAGTGTGTTCGTGTATTCGTGTCGTCCATGAGTCCTCCGGTACTTGCCTTGGCTGTTCGGTAATTGTTCGTGCTGGTCTTAGTAAGTGTGTTCGTACTTCCCAAATCGGTGCCGATACTCTCCAATCCTCCTAGACGTTAGATTGCAACAATAATTAGTTATATTTCGATATTGTAATTCTGGGGATTTCTCTCGGATTCCGATGGCCTGGCGACAGTTCGGAATTGTCCCTTTTTGGTTCTTTTTCCTTCCCGGGAAAAGTTCCCCGTCACAATATATATATATAAATACATCAACAAAGAATCTTAAATATTCAATTAATATAGGCTTTTTCCTCCGTCGTCACTTGCCGACGGAGGTTTTTTAGGCCTTAGCTTCGTCCTCTGCCTAAGTCTTGTTTTAGATCCATGCAATTAGACTCATTATTGATTTGCATTGCATTTCGAGTAGAGATAGCTTCTGGCTTTTCCTCCACCATTTGCCGGTGGGGGTTTTTATGCCCTGCCCTCCTCTTTTGCTCTTGTCTTATTCCATGAGCCCGGTTTTTCCTTACACCCTTCTGGTGGGGTTTTCCGAAGCTAGGCCTTCTGTATCAAAACTTTTCCTGTCTAATAAAACTCATTTTTATTTCCTAATCATCGTTGGCTCAATCCTTCCCTTCCCATCTTGATAATTGAACTCACGCACTTGGTGTGCATAAGAACCTGCACGAACACAGTTCACGAATGTTTTATCATTGGCACCAATTGATTTGACATGTCTTTTTTTTCTTTCTAAACGTTACATTTATATAATTGCATACGGCATACGTTCTGTATAAAATCATATGACATTCAGTATAAAAAATACAGGTAAGTTGTATTTTAATTAAATACAACAATCACTACTTTTAAAATGGGGAAAAATGTTTCCCTTAGTCATGAAAGGGTTAAAGAAAGTGCACCAATTTCCGATTATCCTGTATACAGGGTATTCTAGAGAGGTATGGCTGAACTTTAAGGAGCTGTGGAAAGGGGGGGGGGACAATTCTAACATGATTTTTCATTGACCACTTTTTAATTTGAAGCTTAGTTTCCACGATATTTAATTATAAAAATGTTATTAATTAGAAAGAGATAGTGAATTGGTTAAAATAAGACAGAGTAACTATCTCACTTTAACTAGTTGATATTTTTTTCCGAGCTAATAGTATCTTTATTGTTAAATATCTCGAAAACTAAGCTGCAAATTGATTCGATTTGACTGTACTTGAAACACTTTGTACATATATTAAGATTATATTTAATATCAGACTATATATAATACAATAATTACAATTTCTTTAATATCTGGTAAAATTGCAGTGGACTATTTATAACATGTATTTTTTGATCATTTTTTATTAAATTTAAATATTTTGCACAAGCAACATTTGGTTTTAAAGTAGAAATATTTTTCAAAAAATTTTGTATATTCTGTTCGGTTAAAGAAATATTTAAAATATGTTGTAAATGATTTGAGTCAGCATGTTTAAATGGGCATCCACCTTCATATCTAGGACTAGGTATAGTTTTCTGAAAAATAAAAAAAATATATGTATACAGGATATTACAAAATGACCGCACTTCCTTAAAGGGGATGGTTTCTGAGGCTATTCAAAGAACTTTCTCCCTTGGCATTTTTTCATTTAAAGCTTTATTTTCTTTTTCTCACTTCAACTACCAGAGTGTCTCTGTCTTACTAGTGGCATCTTTACCATTGAATATCTAGAAAATAAAGCTTTAAATCAAAAATCCCCTTTAAGGAAGTGCGGACGTTTTGTAACACCCTGTATATATATATGTAGCTATATACAGGGTGGTCCAATGAAAACGAAAAAAGGCCGATTTCTCATAAGTATTGTTCATAGCAAAATATCACTGAAACGAGTCGGTTTTTATTTCAAGGGGAAAGCCTTTTGCGCATATTTTCAACCTTGCTACATGCAGCCCCTTTTTTAAATTTGATGCAGTAGTTTTCGAGAAAACGCGTTTAGAAAAAAATTGACCAATAAAAAAAAGGAACGCTTTTTGCACTTTTAGTAATATTTTTCATTTTATAATTAGCACTATTCTTATTTAAGAAGTGCTTCTTGTAATCCTATCCTATCCAACTTAAATATTTTTATCAAGTTTTTTTGTTGCGGTGAGCACTAAGATAAGTTATTGAAAGAAAATAAATTAATTGAAGTTAACTGAAAGTTAAATATAAAAAAAACTAAAGCACTTCTTAGATAGAACTAATTATAAAATGAAAAATATTACTAAAAGTGCAAAAAGCGTTACTTTTTTTTATTGGTCAATTTTTTTCTAAACGCGTTTTCTCGAAAACTACTGTCAAATTCAACAAACTTAGAAGAGTTGAAAAGGGAATTCAAAGACCTTTAAAATGAAATATCACTTGGCCCCTTATCCTATTTAAAATTTAAGGGTTGATTTCACCCCTCCGAGGGGTTGTATGTAGCAAGGTTGAAAATATGCACAAAAGACTTCCCCCTTGAAATAAAAATTAAATTGTCTCAGCGATATTTTGCTGTGAACGATACTTATGAGAAATCGGCCGTGTTTCGTTTTCATTGGGCCACCCTGTATATATAACTATACATATATATATATATAAATAGGATGTTTCAGTGAGGTATAGCGAAATTTAAAGGAGATGCAGAGGGAGTGATTCTAAAATGATTTTTCATTTACCACATTTTAATCTAAAGCTTAATTTTCAAGGCATTTAATGATAAAAGCACTATTAATTTGACAGAAATAATCAATAAATAAAACATTGTGTATCTTTAAATCCAAACTTCAAATAAAATTGTGGTAATGAAAAACTGTCTTAGAATCACTCCTACAACTTCTTAAATTTATAGAACTATATATATATATATATATATATCTTATTTATAACATACTTACACATATTAAATCACAATCAGGAGAAATATAACTACGTTTAGACCCTTCTAATCCATATAAGTGTCTAATACTGTAAATAAATTTTTTTTCATCAGTGTGCCAATTATGTGAACAAACAGAAATACAACTATGTTCTTTAGAATATTCTTCTTTCCAATAACTTATAGCATCATCAATTTTCATACCACAATCTTTAAGAAATAAACTTAGATAAAAGCGAGCATAATGACTTAAACGATGTTTATTTCTTAATACTTCATGTAAATGTTGCATGCATGGTGGAAACTTTATTGCCTCTGTGTCAATATTCTTTATGGTAATAGTACCCTTTTTTATTTCAGGTTTAAATATATATTGTTGAACTTTCTTATACAATATATTTAATCTGGAATCCATTTTAATTATTTGGTAAGAACTTGATATTAAATTGTTGTTTTCTTTTGTTAAATATGTATAAAATAATGATTCCAATAATAATTTCCATTGGGAACAATAAATTATTGCATATCCAGTATCAAGATCAACTTTTCTTGATTTTATTAAATGTGGTAATAACTCGTATCTTACTATAGACATATATTCACATAAATTACATGTAGAAAGTTATACGTTTAATAATATGATAAAAATGTACTTTTAATATAAATTATGAGAATAATACCTTTACAAAAATAAAGATTGCATTCTAAATTATGATCCTGTGTTATATGCTTAAAAATAGAAGGTTGCAAATAAAATGAGCTTATTTGATTTAATGTAGACTTAATTAAATTATCTGATTGAGTAATATTTTCTTCTTGCAAAATGCTTTTAAATAGTCTATGCAATTGTCTTGATGAAATTTTAGAAAGTCTACATTTAAATAATAATAATTCTCGTATGCTCCAAAATGTCCATAAATCTGGTGATAACGCTGCTAATAATCTGTAAATTATATTTAAATATATCAATCACCTCAAATTGCACTTATCAGATATATAATAAACTATATACATAAAATAATTTTATTTTATTTTTTTTTATAATTAAAGAAATAAAATATAACTTAACAAATTTTACCTGAGAACGTAATGACCTATATTATCAAAAACTGTATTTTCTAACAAAAATTCAAAATTTCCTTCAAAACTTTCAATTTTATCATTATATAAATGACTTAAGTACTCTAATCTATTGAAAACACAATTTTCTAATTTATAAAGAGGTACTTCTCCAAAAGGTGGATGTAAATAAAACATTTTATTAATATATATATAATGAATTTTATATTATTTTTTTTACAATACATTTATTATTAAAATTTTAATAATAGACTTCTTTTTATTATGAATCGTTTTACTAATATTAATCTTACAGATAATAAAGATTAAGGAAAACAAAAATCACTTAAATCACTTAATCCAATGTAAAACATAATAAGTCAATATATACATTAAAACGATGAAATATATTTTTTAAAATATATTTTATTAAACTTAATAAAAAAAGATAAATAAAATAGTGATAATTATTACATAGAACAATGAACTCAAGCCTAATAAAATACTATTGGAAGTTTAAATGCCACTAAACACTAAATTCTAAAGCTGAAACTGTTAGGGCGCAGCAATACACTGACCGGCAATGAACGAGTCCCTGTTAGGCATAGAGTATAGCATAAAGCAGGCTGGACAAATTTTCGCTCTCTCTTGCACGTGACGTCAAAATGCTTGTTGGCAGGGTGGTAGGAGAAGCGCCATGTCAATGTGTGTGTATCAAGTATAGGCCAGTGTATGGTAATACATTATATTATGCCTATAGGTTGACTGGCGGGGGCAAAGGAAAACGTGGTGGGAGGTGTTTCGATTCCTCATCCTCGTCTTACGCACGCTAAATAAGAAGGATAGCTTTATATGTGACGAAATCTCTGCGGACAAAAGTCGAGTCCCTATCTGCGTCCTTGTCTAGCGGCCGCTTTATAGTATGCCTTCAAAAGTATTAAACTAT
Organism: Sclerodermus sp. 'alternatusi'; assembly: GCA_037305995.1. Classification (NCBI taxonomy): domain Eukaryota; kingdom Metazoa; phylum Arthropoda; class Insecta; order Hymenoptera; family Bethylidae; genus Sclerodermus; species Sclerodermus sp. 'alternatusi'. The sequence continues at coordinate 66,680 of JBBEEM010000019.1, forward strand.
CCTTATCTCACGAGGAGAAGGAGGCGGCTAGCCCTCTCCACTTGGCATATTAATCCGTCTTTGTCTAATGAATGCAACTGATTGTTTTTCTCTTTCTATCCCTCACTTTCTGACTGGCGGGGGCAGAGGAAAATGTGGTGGGAGGTGTTTCGATTCCACATCCTCGTCTTACGCACGCTAAATGATAAGGATAGCTTTATATGGGACGAAATCTCTGCGGACAAAAGTCGAGTCCCTATCGGCGTCCTTGTTTGGCAGCCGCTTTAGCATACTCTCTAACTTATTAAACTTACCTTTTCTATCTAAGGAGCGCGCGCAACGCTAGGCCGCTCTTTGACACTTCCAACTTATGTGTCGCACTCTCACCTGTCTTTTCTACTTAATGTTATAGGAATGATTTTTTTGCAGGGAAAATAAATTATTACTATTATAATTTTATAATTTATATTTATTCAAATATTTTTAGAGGCAGAGGCAGTTCCTTGTATAATAAATATAGGGTTCTTAAAAGAACCCATTTCTTTACATATTTTCTTTTTAATTAAGTTGTGTGGTTCTGAAAAGAACCGAACCTGTACAAATTTATTTTTATTAATAATGAGAAATATTTGAGATATAAAGAAAAGAAAAAGATGTAAAAAAAGTATGTAAAGGAATCGGTTCTTTTAAGAACCTTATATTTATTATACAAGGAACTGCCTCTGCCTCTAAAAATATTTGAATAAATATAAATTATAAAATTGTTATAGTAATAATTTATTTTCCCTGCAAAAAAATCATTCCTATAACATTAACCCATTTGCATCATCACTCTACTTAGGCCGCCGCGCTTAAACATCAGAGCCGAATGACAAACAATTGACGCGTATCACCGCGCGCTGTTGGGCATATGGATGTGAAACCGACGTTGAGAAAAATGTATGGATTTTGTCAAAAATACAGTGTCTAAAACAACTAATACGCAATATTATACATCAAAGATCTCATTTTATTTATTTTTACAAAAAACGGAGAAACAAATATTTTTTTATAGATGAAATAAAATTATTTATAATACAACGAAAATTTAATTAAATTACTTTTCGTGATATTCTTTAAAATGATCAATACATAATGCTATCTCGCAAATATGGCATTGAAAGACCGTCTCTCTTCGAATAGACTTAGATAAGCATGCAACGCATCGTTTTGACGTTTTATTCCCCTTTGCCAAGGTTTGAGGTATCCGTATAGGAAAATGCCTGCCAGTATATCGCGAAATACAATCATTGATAGGTGCCTTAATTACTTTTATATTGGGTAAATACTTGTTAATAATTTCTTCAGCTAATAGCTGTTTATAAACATGAAATGATCGATCTCTTTTATTACTTTTAAAAATAACATAACTGTTCAGCAACATCATGTCGAGAAAATAAAAAAATATTTTCTTATAGGCTTTTTTATTTCTTCGCATGGTGTGAAATTTACTTAACATTTGGTCGCCTACATCAACTCCACTCATATACTGATTATAATCTTTTACTGCGGTTGGTTTTAAAATTTGTTGTCCGGTATATCGGTTTATTTTTCCAGTTTCAGCAAAATCTAAGCCATGCATAGTCGTTAGTAAAACGACATCTTTTTTATCCTTCCATTTAATTGCCGCCATCTCTCTTGTAGAAAACACAATAGCTTCTCCCCTTAATAATTGTTGTGATTTCAATTCTCGAGGCATTTCTTTTCTATTTATTCTCGCGGTTCCACATACATTCGTTTCCATACTGTATAATTCTTGATATAAGATCGGCGAACTGTACCAATTATCTATAAATAAGCAGTATCCTTTGTGCAATAACTGACTTTCTTTCAACAAATTCATCACGACATTTCTACTAGCAGATCCAGTAACGGTTTTATCTTTTCCTACATATATATTAAAATTATGTATGTATCTCGATTGCGAATCATACAGTTTGTAAAACTTTATGCCAAATCTCGCTCGTTTTGTTCTAATAAATTGTATATAATGCAAGCGACTTCTACATTTCATTAATGACTCATCAATCGAAATGTTTTTACTTGGTACATACATGCGGATGAAAGTATTTTTTACTATTTGGGAAACTTCTCGAATTTTTACAAGTGGGTCATTAGGATTAATAATACTAGAAAAATGTAAATTCTTGGTGATTGACATAAATCGGTTACGGGTCATAACATTATTAAAATATGGTGTTTCTAAGCTTTTATCGGTACTCCAATAGCTCTGTATCGTGGGCTTACAAACTAAGCTCATTAAAATGTTTAAAGCAATAAATATTTTTAGTTCACCGTCTGCAAGAGGTATAAAATTTGCATCGGTTGTACCATATTTATTTGATTCTGTAATTACTTTTGTCGCTAATTCTTCGTTAAAGAATAATTCAAAGATTTCCTTTCTTGACCGATTTTGTGTAACTACGGTTGCACCAACAACACTAGAAAAACTGTGTATAATGGGCGTATGATTCTCGGCTTTCCACACGAAACCTTCATTTGTAAAATTGTCGCACAGTTCAACTTCATCACTTGATGAAATCCTACGGACACGTTTTTGAGTGGTTCCAATCTCAATACTTGAATCCGAATCAAGATTTTCAAAATCCATTGGGGCAACTATATTTTAGTTTAAATTATAAAATTAAATGTTTTTTTAAACTTGGACTTGTTAAATTTAAATACTCACGAAAGATTCTCAGGAATCAGCAGATTATCACGAAAAAAGGAACTTGTTTACAATACACTGATGTACGTATAGAGTAAACGTATAGGCGAAATGCTAACACAAGCGATCAAATATGGTCCGTCACATCTGAAGAGTATTTAGCGATTGTCAATAAAAAAAAGTCGCGAGTTCGCGGAATATTCCGCGCTTGGTGATAATAGACAGTCGCGGGTTCGCGAAATATTCCGCGCTTGGTGATAGTAGACAGTCGCAGCTCGCGGAATATTCCGCGCTTGGTGATAGTAGACAGTCGCGGCTCGCGGAATATTCCGCGCTATGATGCAAATGGGTTAAGTAGAAAAGACAGGTGAGAGTGCGACACATAAGTTGGAAGTGTCAAAGAGCGGCCTAGCGTTGCGCGCGCTCCTTAGATAGAAAAGGTAAGTTTAATAAGTTAGAGAGTATGCTAAAGCGGCTGCCAAACAAGGACGCCGATAGGGACTCGACTTTTGTCCGCAGAAATTTCGTCCCATATAAAGCTATCCTTATCATTTAGCGTGCGTAAGACGAGGATGTGGAATCGAAACACCTCCCACCACATTTTCCTTTGCCCCCGCCAGTCAGAAAGTGAGGGATAGAAAGAGAAAAACAATCAGTTACACAGCCGGCACGGATGGTATCCCTACTCGACATAGAGTATAGCATTTACCAGGCTGGACAAATTTGCCCTCTCACTCGTACGTGACGTCAAATGCTTGTTGGTGGGGTGATAGGAGAATCGCGATGCTGGTCTAAATATATGAAGTATAGGCCAGTATATGGCAATACACTATACCATGCTATCTCTCTCAAATGCACGGCCGAGGGTTTCCTTTTCTTTTTCTTTAGCTATTGGTTGTCTGGCGGGGGCAAAGGAGAACGTGGTGGGAGGTGTTTCGATTCCTCATCCTCGTCTTACGCACGCTAAATGATAAGGATAGCTTTATATGGAAAGAAATTTCTGCGGACAACGATGGTGTCCCTATCGGCGTTCTTGTTTGGCAGCCGCTGCAGCATGCCTGTAAAATCATTAAACTATCCTTTTTCGACTAAAGAGCGGGCTACGGCAGACCGCCATTGACAGCTTGGCGTGAAACGTCAAACGTCAAACGCTGCACGTGCTGATATTATGAGCACTAAATTGGACATTATTTCTCATGCTTTTTTATAGGAGATAATGCAAAATTATTATGTGCTTACCCTACTGATGATTTTTAAGTTAAATATTTTTTTTATAGAAAATAACTGTTCCTGTTTTACAAATTTCTGGTTCTTAAAAAAAACTGTATTTTTTAGCAATGTTTCATGCATTTTGGTTCTAAAAAGAACAGAACCTGTAAGAATGTTTTTTTATGAATAGTAAGTATATTGGGGATCTATAATAAAACTACCAGGTGAATTTTTTTGTTTTCTTAAAACATTTATTAAATCTTTGTGCATTTTGGATCTTAAAAGAACCGTTTTTGGCGACACGTCGTTATTCCTGTTGCAAATCAATTTTGGCCCTAACATTGCTAAAAAAAACAGTTTTTTTAAGAACCAGAAATTTGTAAAACAGGAACAGTTATTTTCTATAAAAAAAATATTTAACCTAAAAATCATCAGTAGGGTAAGCACATAATAATTTTGCATTATCTCCTATAAAAACGCATGAGAAATAATGTCCAATTTAGTGCTCATAATATCAGCACGTGCAGCGTTTGACGTTTCACGCCGAGCTGTCAATGGCGGTCTGCCGTAGCCCGTTCCTTAGTCGAAAAAGGATAGTTTAATGATTTTACAGGCATGCTGCAGCGGCTGCCAAACAAAGACGCCGATAGGGACACCATCGTTGTCCGCAGAAATTTCGTCCCATATAAAGCTATCCTTATCATTCAGCGTGCGTAAGACGAGGATGAGGAATCGAAACACCTCCCACCACGTTCTCCTTTGCCCCCGCCAGACAACCTATAGCTAAAGAAAAAGAAAAGGAAACCCTCGGCCGTGCATTTGAGAGAGATAGCATGGTATAGTGTATCAGGAGACTCGGTAGAGTCTCGCGCCAAGTAGTATAGCCTCACAGTGACGTCATGTGCTACTGTACGCGAGACACCGAGTATCCTTTTCCTGAAACATTAAAAATTTTATGTCGATTTTTTTCGGAAATTTTAACGCGAAAATATGTTTTAAGACATCCTAAATCTAAAAAACGAAAAAAAAAAAAAAAAAAAAAAAAAAAAAAAAAAAAAATTTGTTAAAATGCACCAAAATGCATTGAAAGTGCATCTGCATAATTTTTTTAATTTTTCAATTTTTGAAAAGTGTATGTTCAGTTCCGTCGTCGTCGTCGTCGTCGTCGTCGTCTCCATCTCCATCTTTTTCGCACCGCTAGAAATCGTGTCAATCGTGTCAATCGTGACGTCAGAATGTGACGTCACATGGCTCTATCTCGCGAAATACCGAGTTCCTAAATAAAATTTTATTAGAAATAATGTTAACAAAATATTATAAAAATTTTTATTATTTTTTATTCTTCACACCCCTTAGTCCCAACCCTTCGCCCCACCCCCTTTAAACCACCTCCTCCGCTCACTTACTTATTAAATGATTATTATTTATTTCTAATAATTAAAATTAGTTAATTTAATTAAATTTTTATATAATTATTAATAATAAGCACCCACCTACTATTTTGTCGACACCCCTGCGTCCCACCCCCTTTACACCACCCCCTCCGCTCACTTACTTATTAAATGATTATTATTTATTTCTAATAATTAAAATTAGTTAATTTAATTAAATTTTTATATAATTATTAATAATAAGCACCCACCTACTATTTTGTCGACACCCCTGCGTCCCACCCCCTTTACACCACCCCCTCCGCTCACTTACTTATTAAATGATTATTATTTATTTCTAATAATTAAAATTAGTTAATTTAATTAAATTTTTATATAATTATTAATAATAAGCACCCACCTACTATTTTGTCGACACCCCTTCGTCCCACCCCCTGTATGACGTCATAGGGCATGAAATAGCGAAATACGTATTCCGAACCTAAATAGATGGATATAATTAAAAAAAAAATTATAAATATTTACTTTTCGCCACCCTTGAAAATCTGCAATTAGTGACATCAGAGTATGACGTCATAGGGCATGAAATAGCGAAATACGTGTTCCCATCATAAATAGATATAAATAATTTGAAGAAAATTTTATAAATATTTACTTTTCGCCACCCTTGAAAATCTGCAATTATTGACATCAGAGTATGACGTCATAGGGCATGAAATAGCGAAATACGTATTCCGAACCTAAATAGATGAAAATAATTAAAAAAAAAATTATAAATATTTACTTTTCGCCACCCTTGAAAATCTGCAATTAGTGACATCAGAGTATGACGTCATAGGGCATGAAATAGCGAAATATGTTCTCCGAACATAATTAGAGATGGAAATAATTTGAAAAAAATATAAATTTTAACTTTTCCTATCACTTGAAAACTTTTTATTAAGAACGTTACAACATGACGTCATAGAGCTCGATATAAGGAAATGCGTGATATGAACTTAAATAGTTGTAGATACTTTTAAAAAATATTATAATTTTTCAACGCTAACTTACAAAAATTAGTGAAATCCCCCTAAAAAACATCCCGATGTAAAAAAATACGCCAAGTAGTTATCCCCTTCTAAAAACCCCCTTATTCAAAAAATATATATTATTTATACACTTATTTAATGAATTCTCTTAATAAAGGTATAACAATAAAAAGAATATATTTATTTGAAATATATAGTCATTACAAAAAATACATTATTTTTCTTATCTTGTTAAAAAGTATTGAAATCATATATAGAATAAAGCCAAGTATGTAATCTTTATTTATTCTCAGCATATAGTTTATAAAAAATATGTATAAAAAAGAGAAACTGCATTTGAATTGCAGATAGTTTATAAACAAATTGCATGAAAGCTTTTTATATATAGTTTATAAACAATATGTTTATAATTTTTTTATACAGAACTTGGCGAGCCTCCATGCTTTTTTAAATGACACAATAATCATGTTAATTAAAAATATCTCACTTCTTATAATGTATAGGAAAATGTTATAATTTCATAACTGCTATATGAAAACATTTGAAAATTCGGCGAGCGACATGCATTCGTTCTTATTACATGAAAAGAAGAGAAAATTCGTTAGCAGGAATTCGTAGTTGCTACAGGACAAGAGCAGAGAATTTGTCGGCAGGATTTAAAGTAAAATCAAATGTCATTTAAAAAAGCATGGAGGCTCGCCAAGTTCTGTATAAAAAAATTATAAACATATTGTTTATAAACTATATATAAAAAGCTTTCATGCAATTTGTTTATAAACTATCTGCAATTCAAATGCAGTTTCTCTTTTTTATACATATTTTTTATAAACTATATGCTGAGAATAAATAAAGATTACATACTTGGCTTTATTCTATATATGATTTCAATATTTTTTAACAAGATAAGAAAAATAATGTATTTTTTGTAATGACTATATATTTCAAATAAATATATTCTTTTTATTGTTATACCTTTATTAAGAGAATTCATTAAATAAGTGTATAAATAATATATATTTTTTGAATAAGGGGGTTTTTAGAAGGGGATAACTACTTGGCGTATTTTTTTACATCGTTGCCATATACTGGCCTATACTTCATATATTTAGCCAGCATCGCGCTTCTCCTACCGCCCCACCAACAAGCATTTGACGTCACGTACGAGTGAGAGGGCAAATTTGTCCAGCCTGGTAAATGCTATACTCTATGTCGGGTAGGGACACCATCCGCGCCGGTCTGTGTACATCTCAACATGTCCGGGCGCTGTCGCTATGTTTGGTAGCAACTTTTCTTTATGCTATTTGAGTAATTAAAGTTCACTACAAAATGGCGATCATCTCTTTTTCATATGTAAGATCTAATAATTCCTTTAATACTAGATTTTTAATTACATTTAGATTAAAATTAAAGCTAAAATAAAAAAATGATAATATTTAATTGTGACGTTGATGTTATTTAGTGGTATTTATTCTATATGAAGAGGTTATGTCGTCATATTTATATTAATATGCTATCTATGGGAGCAGCCATATTGAAAAGTAGCAAAAGCTTATTCAGCGAAGATTTGAAGTATATTTAGCTCCATCAAATAGCGCTTCCAAAACTGTTATCTCTGTTGAATGCGGCCAATTATAATGTTTGTGATCATAACAGATACTACAGAAAAGACTACCTCTATACGCTATCTAGTAATATATAAAGACCAGTACAGTGTGCAATGAAGACAGACTTATTATAGGAGTTTGTGGTTTTAATAGTGTATATATAAAGATTTGTGACACGCGGCTAACCCCTTTCTTTTGACTTATAATATTTGACATTAATGTTTAATGAACTTCTATGTATAGTGTAGTGTTTTTATATATGATAAATTTGTTAAATAAAATCAAGTTCAGTTTTGTGTATAAAAATAATTACATAGATAATTGTGTTTCGCCTTACCCTTATGAAAATTGATCGTGTTTGATAAGAACTTTTTATATTGGATTTTTAAGTTTTTTACAATTTTGTAATACATAAAGATTTCTATTTTTAGATTTAATATTTCAATATTTCTTATAGTACATTACATATATAATTAATATTAACTTAGTACCAAAATTTCCAAAACTGAATAATTTAAATTAAAAAATTACGCGTTATTTAATTTAAATATCTATAAATATATTTATAATCAAAATATATAATAGTTAACTAAAATAAAGTATTATCTTAAGTGACAAGACATTTAAACCTATTTCATAAAAATGTCTGGTGGAGAAAGAAAAAAACGTGGATGTGATAGGGGACAAGGGTGGGAAGAAGCTGGTGCTGAATTTTATCAAGAAAGTTACCCTGTTGCAGTAGAAGCTGATTTTCAACAAGCATTACAACGAGATCCTTCTCACATTACTACACTTCTTCCAAGCAAAAAGTCTCGTGTTGGTAAGATTCTAATTTTATTTTATATTTTGTTTAATTTATTAAATTATTAAAAGCATTAATATTAAACAAATTTTTGTAAATAATTAATAGCAACTGCAAAAAGAATACGTAATGATACAAGAACCACATTAAGAAGACGCACAAGTACTCGTTCTCGTGGTACAGTTACAACAAGACGTATGTCTATGAATGTTCAAGATGTAGCAGTATCAATGCTCCCAGATTTATCTGAAAATTTATCTAATGAAGAGCGTACATGGGAAGAGATAATGCAAATTAAATCAATGCCTGTTTGCATGACTCAAAAGTTACAATTGAAAAACCAATTACAGGTATATTTATATTTTATTATTAATTATTTTTCATATTTATTACTTGATTTATAATTTATTTTTTAGAATGCTACAAAATTAAGGCTGCAGGGTTTTGAACAATTGAAATGGCAACGTAGGAAAGTTTGGCAACAATTTCGTATAAAAATGAAAGAAGCTTATTCCAAAATAGAATTATGGAATAACAGTTTAAAAAAAATTGGAGGAAATTTTGGAATGGGAATAGTTGCATATTTTTTGTTTATAAAGTGGCTAATGTATTTAAACATTTTATTATTTTTTATTATATTTATTTTTATCATATTACCTACAATCACACTTAAACCACAGGAAAATAATTGTGTATCTAATAATACATTTAGTGTAGCATGTTGTTCAGAATTGTATTGGAATAATTCTGAAGTAGGCAGTAGTATAACGGATATAATGCATGGTGATAGTATTCTAGAGTATTCTTTACTATTTTATGGTTCATACACATATAAAGCTTACAATTTTGATCATAATAAGATTTATTATAATTTACCTTTGGCATATATTTGCACAATAATTAGTGTATTTATTATAAGCTTAGTTGCAATCGTAAGATCTGCTGCTAAAGGATTTAGAGAACGAGTTGTTGAAGGAGAAGATCAATTTTATCAATATTGCAATTTAGTTTTTGGTGGATGGGATTACTGTATACAAAATGAAAAATCTGCATCTGTAAAGCACAAAGCTTTGTACAATGAAATAAAAGGATTTTTAGAAGCAGAGAGGATGGAAGAAGAACGGCAAAATCGAACAAGAGAAGAAAAAACAAAATTGTTTTTTATTCGTTTTTTTGTAAATTTATTAGTTATTACTATTTTAATTGCTTGTGGAACCTTTATTTATTTTATTATTGAGTTTTCTTTTGATCATGTGAAACCATATACTATAATTCAAAATTATAATACACATTACATGTCTTTAAATACAATTGCTCAATTTTTATTTGAATTTTTGCCATACATTTGTATTGTTGGCCTTAATGTGACTATACCATTTATATTTAGATATTTAATAGCTTTAGAGCATTATAATCCTCTGTTTGTTGTACGTTTAACGCTCTTTCGAACAATTTTTCTACGACTTGCTTCATTAGCTGTTTTACTTACATCTTTTTATCAGATTGTAGCCAGTAATATTCCAGAAAAAGAATGTACTAATAATATTAGTAAGCGGCCGCTATGTTGGGAAACATTTGTGGGTCAACAATTTTTTAAATTTTACATAACAGACTTCTTTATTCATTTTTTTATGACATTTTTTATTAATTTTCCCAGATCACTTTTAGCCAAACATTTTGAGAATAAATTTCTACGTTTTATAGGAGAACAAGAATTTGATTTATCAAAACATGCATTAGATATTGTTTACTCTCAAACGATTTGTTGGATTGGCTCATTTTTTGCACCATTGTTACCTCTAGTAGCAATAATTTGTACATTTTTTCTTTTTTATATAAAAAAATTTGCTTGTCTTGTAAATAGTGTACCTTCCAGTAAAATTTATCGTGCAAGTAGATCTAATTCTTTGTTTATGTTTATTTTATTGTTATCATTTATACTTGCTACAATACCAGTAGGTTATTCAATCTCAGAAATTATGCCATCAAAAGCTTGTGGTCCATTCAGAGAATTGCCGACTGTATGGTCATTATTAATTATGACATTTTCTCATTTTCCTAATTGGTTTCAATCAATATTATTTTTCTTAGGTACAGCTAGATTTGGTATACCAGCCTTTATCATTTTGTCTTTGTTACTTTATTATTATTATACAGTATCTATAGCAAATAAGCATATGGTTAGTGTATTAAAAAATCAGTTAATATTGGAAGGACATGATAAACAATTTTTACTTAATAGATTAAGTGCATTTATTAAGCAACAACAAGATCAGAATAAATATCACCAGGAGCAGGTTAATGAACTGGGTACATTTACTTAAAAATTTGAATAAAAATTATAAATTTAAAGTTCATAAAAAATTATATTTAAATCTTAAACAGTAGTTTAAGAGTAACTTACCCTTCCTCCTCCTTTCTTCTGTTTCTAATACTTTTGATAAACAAAAACTTTTAGCATATTTATATATCAACTTATATACAAATAAGATTTTATTTTTTATCATAACATGTTTACCTATGTAATTAAGACATATTTATCTATTATTTAATATTTATAATATGAACTAAGACATATATATATATATATTTAAATATTACTAATGTAAGTTTATTAATTAAAATTAAATGTTAGCCAGAGTAACATATCTGACTCGTAAATATCTTTAAATAAACTTGAGATATTAATATAAATATACTTAATGATGATACATAATGGTCATTAATAATATAATAAGAAATGTTATGAAGCATGTATCTAGTCAATATGTAGTATTATGTGTTGTTTCTTATACCTCAGATATGTGTGTTACAAAATTTATTTTAATTACATTTTAAGGAGTAAAGTTTTGTGAAAATCTTGGATTAAGTAAAAGTAAGTTTGTAATATTTTACAGATAAAAGTTATTAAAAAAATAACAGAAAACTTTAACAGTCTTTGTTCAAAATTTTATTAAATATATTTTTCTATCAAATAAGAAGATACATTTTCCTGTGTATATCTTTTACTCAACCCAATATATTACAATTGATATAATAATTTATTTTATTAATATATACAGGGTGTAACATTGACATATTCCATAAATTTAAGGAGTTGTAGAGAGAGTGATTCTAAGACGATTTTTCATTTACCACTTTTTGTTCCGAGGCTCAATTTTCAAGATATTCAACTATAAAGGTACTATTAGTTAGACAGAGACAGATAGATAATTCAAGTGAGACAGAGTGGTGTTATCTCACTTTAACTAATTGACTGTCTGTCTAATTAATAGTACTTTTATTGTTAAATATCTTGAAAATTAAGTCTTAGATCAGAAAATGGTAAATGAAAATTTGTTTTAGAATTACTCTTTCTACAATCCCTTAAATTTATGGAACATGACATTGTTACAACCTGTATATGTATATATACATGTATATATGTTATAAAACTTGAATTTTTATTAAATATTATATATGATATATCTACTGTACCACATGTTCATTTTTATAATAATTAGGATATAATTTGTAAAATAGAATTTAATTATTTAATAAATAAAAATATATATAGATTATATATATTTTATTCTATATTATTTTATAAATAATGTCTTGATATAAAATGAATGCACGATACAGTAGTTATTCGTATATTATATTTAAAAAAATTCAATATATATATATATAATATTGTTTTATTTATGAAGTAGTTAATTTTATATATCATGTCCTAATTAATTAATACATAAATGAATGCATGAATATGAATATATATAACATTTTAAAAAATTTTAGTTTTAAAATAAGTGAAGCACAAATTTACACGAATATTAATATAATGCCAGATCATTGTACTTTTAATTTTAATACATTAATGCCGAATTATACTTACAGTATATAAGTATAGTTTACATACATGTGTACAAATTTATAACTATTGAATATATATTAATCATATGCTTACCAAAATATTGTCTTTTATTAATAATCACAAAAGTGACATTATGATTATGCTAATACATATAATATTTCATTATTCCGTTTTACATTATTACATTAATCATACAAAAACTTCAAGGCACATAAGAATTAATCATCTGTTGAATGAAGCTATAAAAAATATTATTTTTTAATAAATAGTATAAAATAAATTATTTCAGATTATATATATACTTACTGCCTCAGCTATGTCAATCCAGTCTAAAGCAGCTACCAAAGCATCATTCTTTGAAGGAATATGATCATAGTTCCAATACATAAATTCAGAAAATATCCCTGTACAATATAAATTTCGTTCAATATTATCAATTTCGGATTTCTTATTTTCGAAAAATGTTATCCCTTTATAACCAGACGGAATTGACACTTTACAACCTTGAAGTGGATATCCACGAAACGAAGCGTTATAATCTACATATAATTTATATTATATATTAAATTTGAGATAAAAAAAATAAAATTACTATTATCATTATATTTATATTATTATACAATATTACATTTTGGAAATTTCAAGACTTACGGTTTTCATTTGTTTTACAAATGTATTTTTTAAAATAAATTGAAACATTTGCCGATTCGTTTCCTTTTATTTTGCATGGCAATAAATGAAGTATGGGCTTATTATTTTGCGATAAACATTGCTCTATATGTAAATGTATAGACATCTTTAATGATAATAAATTTTCAAAATATTCTTTTATAATACGAATTTCACGTTATAAGAGCATTATATTCATTGAAAGGAAATAATACTGGAAAATAATGGCGGGATATTTGAATAAAAGAAAATATAAAAGTTATCTACGATATAAAAACTATTTAACTTAAAACTTTATTATTCAAATATATATGTATTTATTTAAGTTTATTTCTCTTTTATTATACTTTCAGAATAGAATTTTTAGTTTATTTGTAATTTAATTTCATGTATTTAAATTAATTGTTTATACTTATTTTAATAAAAATTTACTATTTTAAAGAAAATGGTTTACTCACTAATAGAAATTACTATTTTTTCTAATCTTATTAATTTTTTGCATTAAATTAAAACACAATTTAGCGTAATTCAATAAATAATGTACTACAGAAATTCAACTTTATCTTTTTAATTGTTTATATATTAAATTGAAAATTGAAATAAAATGAAATGCACAAAAAAAAAATATAAAAAATATTAAAAATAAATTTTATAATTATTATTATACATCTATGTTTGCACATTAAAATACAATTTTCAATGTCCCGCTGCTGTATATCTACAAGTTGGTTATATAACCAGAAAGTATAAATATACACAACAAATTTACTTTTAGAGAATTTTAGGAGGTGGCGCTAGTTACATTTTCATCGACTGCCATGGTTTGTAGTGATTGTCAGTGGTGGTCAGTTACATTGGCGTCTGCGCTGTTAATACTTTCAGTTAGATAAGTGAGTCTAAAGACCGAGGAAAAACTAAGAGAAAAGAAATATTTTAAATTATATTGAAAGTGATTAAATATTTTCAAATTAATTTTAATTTATACATTTACAGAAATATCAATTTGATAAATATCAATTGACCTTCTGTGAGCATATTAAAAATAAGAGCGTTTTAACAAATAAAGAAAACTCCATTATTTTAAAATGAGTACACCTGTAAAAAAAGTGCCCATTCATCTGCAGGTTAGTATTAATTTAATATTTTTCACTTCTGACAATACATGATGAATAGTAAGATAAAAGTAATGGTACGCCCTACTTCATTGATCCACTGAAAGCATATCTATATGTATGTCAATTGTGTATGTGCAACTAAAGTAGCTTAAAATAATAGTTAATGTGTTTATAATATAAGTTTATTACTAATTTGAAGATTAAATTGTATGATTTCTTGTTTTTAGTTTTATATATAATACATTAAATTTAATTGAAAGAAGTGTTAGAAGGGTTAGGAAAGGAACAAACACAATTGCATTAATTTCGTGTATATTTAGAATAATAAGTTTCAATTTTGGAATAACTTATATAATTTCTTACAAATTAAAATACACTTAAAATCTCGCAAATAACTTAACTAAATTTATTATAATATAATATAAATTTAAGAAATTTTCATAGAATAACCTTTTAAATAATAAAAGCATGTGATAATATATATACAGAGTATATAATAAAGTATATATAAATATATAGTAAATTATTTAGAAAATGACTAAAATAATACTGTACATTGATAAATAAATAAATTCTTATCTTATCTGATCACAAATTGAACATATTTCTATATAAAATTATTTTTTAGCTAATTGTTCACACGGTACTATTATTTGATTTAATAGTTATATATTTTTTAATTAAAACAAAATTTATATAAAAATTAATGTTTTAAAATAAAATATTTTTTAACTGATTATAATAAAATTTGCTAGTACCAATTGTTAAAATATTATATATTAATTAAAACAGAATTGTATATGTATGTGAGTTTTAATTAAATAAATTAAATGTAACAAGAAATCAGGTTCTACTTACTTGGATTTGATTACATTGAAGTATTATTATATCTTACTGTAATATTGTAACAATATCGTGTTAGTGCTTATACTATACATGATGTGTATATTCCGGGGAATCGAGGTTGTGCGAATCAATAGTTCGTCGACACCGCCATGTCTGGCGAGAAAGCCAAGAGAATTTCAATTAAAAACCCTGTTAGTTTTAGCTTTCATCATTAAATAAAAAGTATACACAGGATATCAGCTAACCAATGGTATAACTGATAAGGAAGTAGTTCCTTGAGTGAAATTAAAACGATTTTGAAAAAAATATGTTTTTAATTTAGGCTTTTCTTCTGAAATAATTTATTGTTAAAATTACTTATTATAATATAATATGAATTTAAAAAATTTTCATAGAGTAACTTTTTAAATAATTTGGATTAAAATGTTTGGAAAATGGCTAAAATAGTACTGTATATTGATAAATCTTTCTAGTTAATTTTCTAATTATAGTACATTACCTTGAAAATAAGACTCCTCTTCTGAATACTGTTCCATTTATTTTATAATTTTAATTCTAAAATGTTTAAATAACTTATTATTCTGATTTTGTTAAATAGTATTCATACATTTCTACATATAATTATATACAGGGTGTGTAATAATGACATATTTCATAAATTTTATAGATAGTAGAAGGGGTAATTTCAAGATGATTTTTCATTTACCATTTTTTCATCTGAATTTTCATGATATTGAAATTCTAAATGTATTATTAATTATATAAAGACACATGTTTAGTTAGTTTATGTAAAATAACCCTATTTTATATTACTTCAACTGTCGGAGTGTCTGTTTAACTAATAGCATTTTTATCGTTGAATATTTTCAATCATTATTTACTTTATGTTTCCTCAAAATAAAATATATTTTCTTAATTTAATTATTAAATTGAATAATCATTTTAATAATTTAAGACATTATATAATTTTAGTACAAGACATGCTATTTTACTTAACTAGTTTGGCTATTGATTCAAATTTTTTCAGTTAAATTACATATTGTATGAAAAAGTTATTACAAAATATATTAAATGTTTCAGACTAAAAAATTTGAAAAAGATACATATTTTCTACTGTCTTTTGTTAACGTAGCTGCTTTAGTTCAAAATTATGAACAAAAACGAAATGATGCTTAATATTTAAAAGATATTTTTGCTCTCTTCCTTAAACTTTCTTTATTGCCAATAAAATGAATACATAGATTAGTTATTTTTGCTCAAACTATTTATATGCTAAATTCTATAAAATCAAAATATAGATGCTTAAGTCAATTTCCTTGTAAATAGTAAAATATGTAAATTCGTTAAGTCAGAAAAAAAAGTCAATAAAAACAGTTTTTCAAGTATAATGTGGGTCATAAATGGCGTTTCTGACGTCATTTATGACGTGTATTTAATACGATAAAACGTATTCATTTCTCACTCAACGCTATATCCCCTTAACCGGGTGATGGGGATTGATAGAGGGAGTTTCTCTCTATTTTCTGTTTTTTTTACGAAAAACAAAAGTGTAAAAGAGAAAGATGTGTTCGCTTGTCAGAGTTTTATGCTAGCCTGTTCATTTATTTATTCTTTTTCATTTAACAACTTTTTCGTTAGCATCATTATTTAATTTAATTTACAATTAGTCTTCATTATTTAAAATACAATATATAATAAAGTAAAAGTTTTTCTAAATTAATACGAATGGACCTATACAGAGTTAAAATAGAAGTAAAGAATAGGGCAAATGTCACTAACACATACACACGCACACACACATACACTCCGCGACAAAACTATAAGACACCATACAAAATCGTCTAAATTAGCATTAAAAACAAAAATGTTTATCTTATATATGATGTGGATTATTACCTACCTAATAAGGCAATATTCAGGACGGAATATTTACCAAAATTTCTGAGAATATTGAATTGACATCAAAATATTATTCATAAGCCGCGACAAAACTATAAGACATGTGTTATTTAATAAGGAATTCCAGTAGTAATTGAAAGTGTTTCGAGTGCTAAACTTAAACTTTGTATGATCCTTAACGTTAAATAGTGTAAATACTATTTTCAATAAAAATGCCGCGTGGAAAAAAATTGAATGAAACGGAAATTAATATTATTAATAATTTAAAAAGTGCAAACCATTCCATCACAGAAATTGCTAAAATAATTAATAGAAGTCGTTGTTCTATATACAATTATTTAAAAAATAGTACAAATTATAATAAAAAAAACTCAGGTGGTCGTCCTAAATCTACAACTTCGAGGGAAAGACGAGCAATTTTGAAACATGCGTCTAATTCTTTGCTCACAGCACGGCAAGTAGCCGCAGAAACCGGTGTTGAAACCAATTTAAGAAATGTGCAAAGAATTATAAAAGATGCTAAACATATAAAAAGAGTCAAAATTATGAAGAAACCACCATTAAAAATTTGTCATAAAAAGGCCAGATTAGAATTTGCAGAAAAGTGCGTACATTGGCGAAAAAAATGGAAGCGAGTTATTTTTTCTGATGAAAAACGATTTAATTTGGACGGACCTGATAACATGCATTATTATTTTCATGATTTACGAAAAGAAGAACTCGTATTGAAGAAGAGACAAATGGGTGGTGGTGGCATTATGATATGGGCAGCAATTGGATACTGTGGAAAGACTGATATAAAGTTTATCACCAATAAAATGAATAGTAATAATTATTTACATATTATTGACGAGCAATTATCTAAATATTACAGTAAAATAGCAAAAGGCAAATTCATTTTTCAACAAGTCAACGCAGCTGTGCATACCGCCAGGGTTGTGAAATCCTATTTTGATTTGAACGAGATAGATGTTTTACCATGGCCCGCGAGATCTCCGGATTTAAATATTATAGAGAATTGTTGGGGAATTCTAGCTCGTGAAGTATATTCGAGAGGAAGACAATTTAATAATGTGGAAGAACTAAAGACATGCGTTGAAAAGGCGTGAGGGTGTTTGAATCAAAAAAAGATTAAAAAATTATATAAATCTCTACCTAAAAGGATGTTGGAAGTTATTAAGAACAATGGTGGAACCACACATTATTAATAAGAGAAAAAGAGAAGTGAAAGTTTTATTTTATTTTGTGTTATAATGTAGTGTCAATTTATGTGTCTTATAGTTTTGTCGCGGCTTATGAATAATATTTTGATGTCAATTCAATATTCTCAGAAATTTTGGTAAATATTCCGTCCTGAATATTGCCTTATTAGGTAGGTAATAATCCACATCATATATAAGATAAACATTTTTGTTTTTAATGCTAATTTAGACGATTTTGTATGGTGTCTTATAGTTTTGTCGCGGAGTGTATATACATCGTTAACATCATCTTGTCCTTGCAGTCAAAATAAACAAGTCGTTATTAACTGAAAAGGACTAGAATATTCCATGATATCCTACACTCAGTTATCTTAGAGGGATTTTTGACTCCAGACATTTTTTCCGTCATCATTAACACGTTCCCGCCGGTATGTACCACCAGTGGTACATTGATGTCTGTCCCATTGGGCGGCTTATACCATTGGTGGTACATACGCAATTGTCTCATCATGAATATGTATGCCTGAGATACGGTTTTCCAAACAAAGAGGTCGAGAAAGTCATTTACCTTTTGCTCAGAAAAAGGTTAGCTAACCAGGTATAATCGGCAGAAGCTCTCAATGAGCGATATGCGATTACGGTCACAACAACGCGGCTCGATAAAATAAACTTGGAGTTATAGAGTCGTCAGATGCCAAGAACAACAAATTCGACCGCCGGCGGGAACGTGTTAAAGTTACTTTTATCCTCTGATCTGCGACTCCATACTATCTGTAGATGTTGATGTCTATCTAGGATCCTCCTGTTGTCCTATCTTTTTTACCACGTATCAGCCATTGCGTAGAACTCTAATGATCTCATACAGTCCCAAAAACTTAGCGGCTAATATTAGTTCAGGCTCTTGCTGTGTCCGTCTAATAGATACAAGGTTTCCTTCGATGTATTATCGAACTTTATTATTTTTTTTATTATACGTTCTATTTTCCTTTTGTACTCTCGCGATACTTCCTCTAGTTTGATCGCGCACTTTTCCTCTTTTCTCGTCGAAATATTCTGCTTCCTTATTCTCCAAAGTTTATCTTATTCCGGGGTTGTCTCGCAGTAAAGGTTAACGTTGATCAATAGTCTGGAAAGCGTGGTTCTCGTGCTTCGGCTTGAAGTATTATTTAAAAATCTCTGAGCCACATCAAGATGTTGATGTTACTTAGCTGATTCAGGTGCAGCAAGCTTCGTTAATAATGGTATCATGGTACGATTCACCCACTCCACTTGACCACTTCCCCTAGGTACATACACTGCGGTCAGCATATACTAGATCTTTGCGTCCTTATAGTATTGCTCAAAGTCCTTCAAAGTAATTGCAATTCCTCAGTTAGACACTATATCAATATAGAATTACAAAAGATGATAGCTTGCTTTTTTTTCATAATAGTTGATCGCACTATATAGGGTGTTAGGAAATAAAAGAGATATTTTCTGAGAAGTAGTTCCTGACGCAATTTTAAGAATTTTTTCCTTTTGGAAGTTTTTGATTTGAAGCATCATTTTTGAGATATTCAACGATACAGATACCATTAGTCAAACAGACTTTTCGATAGTTAAAGTGAGGTAGCGCCACTGTCTCACTTAAACTATGGGAGTGTCTCTGTCTAACTAATGGTATCTTTATCATTGAATATTTTGAAAATGAAACTTCAAATCAAAAAATGCCAACAGGAAAAAGTTCTTAGAATTGCATCAAGAACCACTCCTCAAAAAATATCTCCTTTATTTCCGGATATCTTGTATACAACTACACAAACTTTGTGAAACCATCGATGACCACAAAGACATGCTCTTTTATAGGATCTAAATATTCTACCCGTTACTGGAGAAATTGGTACTTTTTCTAATTAATTCGCAATTCGTAATCTCCGCAGTCTCTAGTACATTTCTCAAATTCCGGACTTCTTCCTCCTCGCTGCGCAACAAAATAATCGCCCAAGTACGTCAGCATCATGCTGACCTATCTAACTAAGAACCACCGCATTAATACATTTTTAAAAGACAGCGGGAGAATTGTATAAACCGAAAGGTGTTCTTAAAGCATTTGTACACTGAAAAAAAAATCCTCTTAAATTTATTAAATTTTCCTCGATTCAATTAAACGGCCCGATTGCGGGTTGCCACTAATATTTCTGCTTGATTTAATAAATAATAATCTCAATATCAAGTAAGAATTATGAATTAAAACAAATATACATACAATTGAATCAAAAGTAATTAAATTTGTTTCAAAATCTCAGAATACTTCAAATGAATCTTTCGAAGTTGTTTCAATAACAAATATAATTGAATTAATTAAAGAAGTAATCGCTAGAAATAATACTTATTTTAGATTTTCAAAAGTTGATATCCCTTGAATTATTTATTAGCTTGTTTTAATAATTAATTTAGTAAATTAAAATAATGTCTTCTTGTATCTATTGAAATATTTTTTGAATTAAAAACACATATAGTTACATCAAATAAAAATTTGTTTTATTCAAGAATAATGTAATTAATACAATAAATAATTATAATCAATGTAATTGTATATTAGCTTGTTTTAATAATTAATTTAGTAAATTAAAATAATGTCTTCTTGTATCTATTGAAAAATTGTTTGAATTAAAAACACATATAGTTACATCAAATGAGAATATATTTCATTCAAGAACAATGTAATTAGTACAATAAATAATTGTAATTAATTTTATTATACAGGGTATCAGGACAACAAAATATAATTGTTAAATGTCCATAACGGTGCATTCTTAAATAAGATACGTAATAAAGATTTTTCTTCTTTAACTTGGTGAATTAAATTTTTTTTATCAATTGTGCAAACTCGACAACAGTGATTAGAATTAAAACTTGTTGTGAATCCCAAAATAGAGTTCAATCCAAGATTATCACCGGTGATAGACAATAATGCGAAATTTACTTTTTGTGTCGCACAAAATATGTTTACATTTATTCCTTCGGTTTCAAGTTCTATTAATTGTTTTATAATATTTGAAAATATAATTTTATTACCTAATTTTTTATGATCATTGACATTATGCAATTGAACTAAAAATACATAGTCAAGAACACTCGAATGTGTAGGAGGAATGCAAGCAATACTGCAATAAACGGCACCAAGTTTATGTATACCACGACGAGTTCCAAGAGGGTTATTTATTTCAAATTCGTCAAAAAACAATATAAGAGGCATAACCACGTTATCAAACTTTTGTTCAATTTTTTTCCATATTTCATCTTGTAAAACAGAAGTTATAGAGGTATTTTGAAATACATCTTTTATATAGGTTAATATACGATCAAAAACACCAGGCAAACTTAAAAATTTAGTAAAAATATTTTTTAACGGTATAACATATAAATCATTATCTTCAAGACATGTGTCTTTTTGCTTTTACTAACTTACATTTAATTTCACTATTTAAAACAACTCTTTCCGGAGGTATTAGACATTTCAATTCTTCAAAATACTGAAACGATTGATATTCTGTTTTATGATACTTAAATGCGTTATTGAATATTTCGAACATTTGAATACATTCTGTCCGATCATTTTCACATTGAGAGAAATTATATTTATGTTTAATAGTTTGATTAAGATCTAAAAGTGATTGTACATCTCGTATTATATCTGGTACTATATTTCGCGGTAAATTAGGATTTGCATATAATTTTGCTGCAAATGATGTTGTCATAAAGTTAACTTCTTTTTCAAATTCGCTTGCACTTACATTACATTTTTCAATTGAGTCTATTGCGATATTATTTGTATGTAATTTATTTTCTGTTTTATTATTAAGTTTTATACTACTAGCAACCTCATTATCTTTATGTTCGATTATCGTATTAGTCAATATTTCATTCTGCGTTTTAATTAATGAATAAGGTTCCTTAATAATATTATCAGAATGTGCACGTATTAAGTGTTTCTTGAAACTATGTATTTCATTAAATGATCTCCCACAATTACTTTGACGACATCGCAAAACAGAATTACCTGTGGCTGAATCATGTTTCACTTTTCAATGTGCTACAAGGACTTTAATAGTTGGACAAGATTCATTGCTAATCGGGCAAAGCAACATATTGATATTACATCTTAATAAAAGGAATAATAAAACGAATTAATAAAAATCAGTAATCTTAAGCTGAATTGCTCAAAGCGCTAACTATTTCTAAAATATATAATATCTTTTTATCATTTTCAGTCGTAAATTTATACAATTCACGTTGAATTAAGTACCAAATATGTTCACTTTCTGGTGGATAATTGGCATCAAACGTATGAAATGCTTTAAAACAAACGTCAATACCTCTTAAAACAGAAAGAACATTATATAGATTTGTGTCCACACAAATATAGGTCGTAGTAATTTCTTCTATGGTTATTCCTACCACTATAATATATGGTTGTACAGTCATGCCCAGTTGTTGCATATTCTTCACTTTTTCTTCTCTTAGACGTGACACATCACCTGGAATCTAATAAATAATTATAATAAAATATTTAATATTTTTCTCTTAGAACACTAATTTTAATTTAAAACAAAAATGTTAAATTAAACATACTTTTGCATGTATAATAATGCTCTCTTCATATTCTGATGAAGAAGGTTTAAAGTGTTTTTTCTGCGTTCTTATACAGGGTGTCCGGAAAAAAAGGAGACATTTTTTGAGGGGTGGTTCCTGACGCAATTCTAAGATTTTTTTTTGTCTTGGTATTTTTGGATTTTAAGCTTTATTTCTGAGATATTCAACGATAAAGATGCTATTAGTTAGACAGAGATGCTTCGATAGTTAAAGTGAGATGGCGCCACTCTGTCTCGCTTCAGCTACCGGAAAGCCTCTGTCTAACTAATGGCATCTTTATCGTTGAATATCTCAAAAATAAAGCTTTAAATCAAAAAATACCAATACAAAAAAAGTTCTTAGAATTGCGTCAGGAACCACCCCTCAAAATATGTCTCCTTTTTTTCCGGACACCCTGTATATTCTCCCTTTCGGTGGTATCATATGCGAAAGCAAAGATAATTGAACAGCAACTTTGGTATTTTTCGTAAAAACAAACGGTATTTTTTTATTACAAATGGAACAATAAACACAAAAAATAAATTCATATTAAAATTAAAATGTATATTGGTAAATGTACCTTCTGTTACATCTTTTTCTAATAAATCACGAAAGTTTTGAACGCGTTCATTTTTTTTCTTATCAAGTGGACATATTTGCAATAAACGATTAAAAAAAGTATTAAAACTTTGTGCTGAAATTATTTCATTTGTTAAATTTAAAAATTGAAAATCTTCTTCTATTACTGTAAATCCCATAGGATGATTTAAAATCGGCCATTTTTCAATTATTTTAAAAATATATTTTTCATTATTATTTTGCCACTGATTCAAACGTTGTTGTCTTGTTGCTTTCCAATGACTTAGAACTGTTTTCCAGGGAGCTTGATTTTTCTCAAGCCATAAAATATTTTCTCTTATTTCGTTTATTGGTGAAGTTTCTATAAATATTAAATAAAAAATAATAAAGAAGGAATAAAAATTTGTTAATAATATTATTGAAAATTTTAAAGAATCAAAAATTAATAATTTACCGTTCGAAGAATAAGTAGGTTTTTTTAAAGATTTAAAATCAGTAGATAATCTTTTATACATTTGAATCTTATTCCTATATTTATCTGATAGTTTTCCTCTTACGGACACAGATTTACATATTTTTGAATCATGTTTTGATATAGAGGGAACATAATATAAATTTATATCTTCATTTGGAAATATTTCTATTATTTCTTTTGCCAAATAATAAAAATCATTTTTATTATAATTTCTAATATTGGAAAAAAAAAGGAAAAATTATTTATCAAGTTATTAATAAAAAATTATTTGCCTAATTATTGATATGAATGTAAGAAATATAATTTTTATACCGGTCAGTGTTATCAATTAAGTGTGTAACAATTAGATCTACTAAATTATTTCTTATTTGTCTGTTCAAGATTTTATGTTTTTCATAATATTTTATTATCAATCGACCGGATTCGCAATTTTTTAAAATATTTTTCACATGAAGTTTTTTTGTCCCTCTCTTAGCCGTTTCTTTTTTTGAAGAACTACTTTCTTCTACATTTTGTAAAGTATTTTTGTTTTCGATATCAGATTCATCTGATAAAAAATTCTCGTTATCAGTGAGAGATCGAACATTTCCTTCATGCGACTGTAAATAAATAATTAACCCCTTAACGCACAGTTTTTTTGAAAAAACCGGCCAAAAAAAATCAATTTTTTTTTATGTAAAAAACAATTTAGAACATCGTTTCACATTGTTATTTTCAATTCTCGATTATATTCGAGTGTGAAAAATTATAGCAGCATAAAATACAACGCCGCTCGAATTATCTTGAGTGTGCACAGTTTGGCCTGTTTAGCGCGCTCGAATTAACTCGAGCGTACAAGTTAAGGGGTTAATTATAATATTCGAAAATGTAATAGAGGAATAGCTATTATAATAGAGAGTGGGTATTTTCGGACACCCTTTATAAAGAAATTATAAAAGATTAAAAATATACTTCTTTTAAAATTATTAAAATTTGCTAAATATATATTACTACTATTAGATATTTTCTTTATGAATCTTACATTTTCCGATGTAAGGCTACCTCCTACCATTACAAAATTTCTCCATCGTTTTTCAAATTTTAGTCTCAATCCGATTTCTGGTATTAATTTTTTTATTAATGTGTGCGTCAAGGCTTCGATGGTCGATATAACCATGTAGATAGTTGAAGTGCTATCTCACTTCAACCAATTGACTGTCTTTGTCTAACTAATAGTACCTTTATTATTAAATATCTCAAAAACTAACCTCTAGATTAAAAAATGATATAGGACTTTTCGACTCGGTTTAACCTCAGCAAAGTACCCCTTAGAGGAAGTGCGCCAATTTCCGGACACCCTGTATATTAAAAAAATAAAAATCATTGTTACACCTTGTATAATTCAGAAATTCAATACAAATTTTGTCTAAAACTACGTTTTGGATTGAAAGATAGTAAAAATAAATTTATTATCTCTATAATATCTATAATCCTTTCAAATTTGGCCGTATTTCAATGAAACACCTGGTATACGTAGAATATAGTATAAAATTTTATGGAAAACTAGCAAAACACACATGTTATTGTATAATATTATTTGAATAAAAGAAAAGACTAGGAATAGCTTTACAAAATGTACATTCTCCAAGCAGCAATTATAAATTATTTTGTACAAAAAGTTGTAAAAGTTATACGTATTAAATATAAAGTATTGACTCACCTTCAAATCTTTTAACAAGAACTTCAAGATCCCAGCTCTTCAACATATCTTCTATATTATCACTCATAATTATCAATTATCAATTATAATTATAAATAATATCAATAATTCACTAATTATTTGAATATCAATTTTAACTGCGGCTTTATAACTGCGGCTTCTAAGCTGTGTACACCACCACTTCTTGAACATGAGTTAAGATTTTTCGTTTCACGAGTTATAAGCATCTGTAAATTATCCCCACCACTTTTTTTGTCAACAAAGCTACAGCCAAGTGTGCTGAGTTGAGAATTAAAAAAAAACGTAAACAAGCAAGGCATTTGAAGGATCCTATATTATTGAAATTAAAATTTTTATAAATTTATCCAAATAATTAAAAAATTATTATTATTATATTCCTTGCATTTCTAGAAGAAAAATAAAACCATATACGACATAATTTGGATAAATAATATCAGGAGACTCGGTAGAGTCTCGCGCCAAGTAGTATAGCCTCACAGTGACGTCATGTGCTACTGTACGCGAGACACCGAGTATCTTTTTCCCGAAACATCAAAAATTTTATGTCGATTTTTTTAGGAAATTTTAACGCGAAAATATGTTTTAAGACATCCTGAATCTAAAAAACGAAAAAAAAAAAATTTGTTAAAATGCACCAAAATGCATAGAAAGTGCATCTGCATAATTTTTTTAATGTTCAGTTCCGTCGTCGTCGTCGTCGTCGTCGTCGTCTCCATCTCCATCTTTTTCGCACCGCTAGAAATCGTGTCAATCGTGTCAATCGTGACGTCAGAATGTGACGTCACATGGCTCTATCTCGCGAAATACCGAGTTCCTAAATAAAATTTTATTAGAAATAATGTTAACAAAATATTATAAAAATTTTTATTATTTTTTATTCTTCACACCCCTTAGTCCCAACCCTTCGCCCCACCCCCTTTACACCACCCCCTCCGCTCACTTACTTATTAAATGATTATTATTTATTTCTAATAATTAAAATTAGTTAATTTAATTAAATTTTTATATAATTATTAATAATAAGCACCCATCTACTCTTTTGTCGACACCCCTTCGTCCCACCCCCTTTACACCACCCCCTCCGCTCACTTACTTATTAAATGATTATTATTTATTTCTAATAATTAAATTAGTTAATTTAATTAAATTTTTATATATTTACTTTTCGCCACCCTTGAAAATCTGCAATTAGTGACATCAGAGTATGACGTCATAGGGCATGAAATAGCGAAATACGTATTCCGAACCTAAATAGATGGAAATAATTAAAAAAAAAATTATAAATATTTACTTTTCGCCACCCTTGAAAATCTGTAATTAGTGACATCAGAGTATGACGTCATAGGGCATGAAATAGCGAAATACGTATTCCGAACCTAAATAGATGGAAATAATTAAAAAAAAAATTATAAATATTTACTTTTCGCCACCCTTGAAAATCTGCAATTAGTGACATCAGAGTATGACGTCATAGGGCATGAAATAGCGAAATACGTGTTCCGATCATAAATAGATATAAATAATTTGAAGAAAATTTTATAAATATTTACTTTTCGCCACCCTTGAAAATCTGCAATTAGTGACATCAGAGTATGACGTCATAGGGCATGAAATAGCGAAATACGTGTTCCGAACCTAAATAGATGGAAATAATTAAAAAAAAAATTATAAATATTTACTTTTCGCCACCCTTGAAAATCTGCAATTAGTGACATCAGAGTATGACGTCATAGGGCATGAAATAGCGAAATATGTTCTCCGAACATAATTAGAGATGGAAATAATTTGAACAAAATATAAATTTTAACTTTTCCTATCACTTGAAAACTTTTTATTAAGAACGTTACAACATGACGTCATAGAGCTTGATATAAGGAAATGCGTGATATGAACTTAAATAGTTGGAGATACTTTTAAAAAATATTATAATTTTTCAACGCTAACTTACAAAAATTAGTGAAATCCCCCTAAAAAACATCCCGATGTAAAAAAATACGCCAAGTAGTTATCCCCTTCTAAAAACCCCCTTATTCAAAAAATATATATTATTTATACACTTATTTAATGAATTCTCTTAATAAAGGTATAACAATAAAAAGAATATATTTATTTGAAATATATAGTCATTACAAAAAATACATTATTTTTCTTATCTTGTTAAAAAGTATTGAAATCATATATAGAATAAAGCCAAGTATGTAATCTTTATTTATTCTCAGCATATAGTTTATAAAAAATATGTATAAAAAAGAGAAACTGCATTTGAATTGCAGATAGTTTATAAACAAATTGCATGAAAGCTTTTTATATATAGTTTATAAACAATATGTTTATAATTTTTTTATACAGAACTTGGCGAGCCTCCATGCTTTTTTAAATGACACACAATAATCATGTTAATTAAAAACATCTCACTTCTTATAATATATAGGAAAATGTTATAATTTCATAACTGCTATATGAAAACATTTGAAAATTCGGCGAGCGACATGCATTCGTTCTTATTACATGAAAAGAAGAGAAAATTCGTTAGCAGGAATTCGTAGTTGCTACAGGACAAGAGCAGAGAATTTGTCGGCAGGATTTAAAGTAAAATCAAATGTCATTTAAAAAAGCATGGAGGCTCGCCAAGTTCTGTATAAAAAAATTATAAACATATTGTTTATAAACTATATATAAAAAGCTTTCATGCAATTTGTTTATAAACTATCTGCAATTCAAATGCAGTTTCTCTTTTTTATACATATTTTTTATAAACTATATGCTGAGAATAAATAAAGATTACATACTTGGCTTTATTCTATATATGATTTCAATACTTTTTAACAAGATAAGAAAAATAATGTATTTTTTGTAATGACTATATATTTCAAATAAATATATTCTTTTTATTGTTATACCTTTATTAAGAGAATTCATTAAATAAGTGTATAAATAATATATATTTTTTGAATAAGGGGGTTTTTAGAAGGGGATAACTACTTGGCGTATTTTTTTACATCGGGATGTTTTTTAGGGGGATATATATATATGGATAAATATGATTAAGTAATTGATAAAGATTAACCACAAACAAGGAAAACTTATCCAAATTGTTCCATATTTAGACTTATTTTTATGATTAAAATGCAAGGAATATGTTAGTAATAATTACAAATGTATTAAAATTTAATTTTTAAGTAATAGAAAACTTCGAAATATATGCAATGCCTATTTTAGAGGGGGTGATTCTAAGAGAATTTTTTATATACCAATTTTGATCTGAATCTTATTTTTTGAAATATTTAATGATAAAGGCACTATTAGTTAGAGAGAGAGTCAGTTGGTTGAAGTGAGATAGCGCCATTCTGCCTCGCTTCAACTATCTATCTTTCTCCATTTAACTAATAGTACCTTCATCATTAAATATCTCGAAAACTAAACTTCAGATCAAAATATGGTAAATGAAAAATCGTCTTAAAATCACCCCCTTTCCAATCCCTTTAAATTTTGCCGTATCTCACTGAAACACCCCGTATATTGAAAAGTGGCAAAGAAAAATTCATCTTAGATAATTATATATACTAAAATAATCTGCATATATGACGTTTTGAAAAGGTTAATTGATTCAATTACATAAAATACTTGAATGAATTACTTATCCATTTAAATCCATAATAATAATTCAATGATAATCATCTCTTCTTCGAATATTATTTGTTATTGAAACAATTCAATATTTAATTATATCAACGACATTTGCAATCAATTCAAATATATTTTTCAATACCTTGACATTCTTAAATTAATTCTCAATTTTTATTGAAATAAATAACCTATTATTTGAAATAATAATATTTAAATTAAATCAAGTAAATCTTATTCAATTACATCGATGATGTAAAATCAAGAGGATTTTTTTTCAGTGTAGTGACTGTCAGGAACTATAAAAGCCACATATTTGCAACTATTTTCATGCAGAAGAACGTGGAAGAACCCATCCATCAAATGTAATAGACTAAACAAACTCGCGCTTTGAAGCCTATACAATTAGTCCTCAATTAAGGAAAGAGAGTATCTATTTTTCTCTGATCTGTTTGTAATCCACACACACACATATACCTCTGTTCTCTTTTATAACCACTATGGGACTGGTATATTTTGACGTGCTCTCACAGACAAAGCCTTTCCTTAGCCATTCTGTTAGCTATCTATTCACTTTCATTCTTTACACCGGAGGTAATCTATGCGGGAGTCGATTGTATACCGGAGTATCAACTTTCAGGGCGATTTCAGTTTTAATATTCATTCCTCTGACTACCCGCAGTACGTAGTTATCAATTAAAGATTATATTTTACGGTTTTTACTTTTTACATTTTTTATCGTTCGCTTCATCAAAGATATTTATGTTTAAAGTTGCAGAGATATTGTTGCCAGACGCTCTCACTCCTCCCTGTCTAGCAATCCTCGCGCTCCAACGCGATCCAACGATCACTTTTTCCTGTAACAAGCCACTGTCTATTAGAAGACTATGTTTCAAATATATGTTTGGTACTACATGCATCGTTAATTTAAAAGTATCGTTGTCTGTCAATAAATCAAATTCAAAACTCTTCAAGGTCGAAACCACTACACGGAATCCTGCCCCTGTCAATATTGGAGCTTCTTGTCTAACGTATTGTTCTGTTTTTATCAAATGAAAGTCACTACCTACTTTGAAAGAAGTCAACAACCGTTTTTTCCCAATCATGAAATCGTATTGCATTTATGCGCAGGATCCTTTATTAGAGTTTGCTGTTTTGGAGCCAAAATCTTTACAGATAAAACTCTTAGGTCCTCTACCATTATTAGAGTATGCACTAATGGGATGGTTCAATCCCAGGAAAATCCCAGATTAATTGCACCAAAAATGGCTGCAGAGCTATAAAAATATAAGGAGTTAGATATATCTGCTAGTATGTAATTTTTTACGGGATAACGAATA
This sequence comes from Sclerodermus sp. 'alternatusi', assembly GCA_037305995.1. Taxonomy (NCBI): domain Eukaryota; kingdom Metazoa; phylum Arthropoda; class Insecta; order Hymenoptera; family Bethylidae; genus Sclerodermus; species Sclerodermus sp. 'alternatusi'. The sequence goes on from JBBEEM010000019.1 coordinate 97,342, forward strand.
TCACGGAAGAATAGCCCGTAAGAAATACTTCATTAATGAAATTAATCGAAAGAAAAGATTAGAATTTGCGAAACATTTCATAGGAGAGTCTGTAGAATATTAGCACAAAGTTATTTTCACGGATGAAAGCAAATTTAATATATTTGATTCCAACGGAAATTGTAAAATAAGGAGAAAAAAGGTACTGAGCTTAGCAAAGAAAACTTACGATCATATAGAGGGTGAATTTTTTAACTAGGAACGTCGAAATATCTTGAAAAATAAGTACTTTAGAGGAAAACCTTTCAGATAAAAGTTGGTTGTCTGTAAGGTGGACATAATATGGTATTATTGTTTTGATCTTGAAAGGTTCTTTGAAGGTCATACGTAGATCATCTTGAGTTTTTTAAATAGAAACCTCTTTTTTTAATTGTAGAATTGGTTTCTATACGCAAAAATACATAAGTTTTGTCTATACAATTTTTTTCGTTTTTTGATAGATAGTGGGGGAATATCTAAAATTAAAAATATTGACTACTTTAACAATTGTTACCAGGGTAATAGTTTTCGGTGAGTCTCTTCTCCTTTCACCCTTTGAGTATATGTGACACTTAATTTTATAATAAATGCTCAAAATGATGCCCATCTATTTCGAGGCATTTATTAATCTGGTTTTGCAAGGATTCTACACAGGCCAAAAGTTGTTCAGGTTCAATTTGAGCGCAAGCATTTTTAATTCGCTCCATCATATCTTCTCGAGTTGTTGTCACTCTTTCATAAACTTTCAGTTTATCCCTTTAAATCCCTTTAAATAACCATAATTAATTTTTAATTAATATTTTTAATTAATAATTAATATTTGTACCAAGAGAAGCTAAATCATTCAATTTGAACAAAATTTGGTGGACTAATTTGGTGCGAAAATTATGAGATTTGTAAGTGGCATTCAACTGGAAGCTCACTTATATATCACCACATATTGGAAAAATTCGCTCTTAGTAATAGGTGACGATCTTCGTATGCGGAATGATTCGCGTATTGATAGTCGAGTACTTGTGTCAGAATTGTACCTGACAAATCGGATTAATAGGTGTTTCGGAATATATTTAGACATTAATTCGAACATTTACTATAAATGTAAAAGGATTGAAAGGGTGAAAGGAGAAAAGACTCACCGAAAACTATTACCCTGGTAACAATTGTTAAAGTAGTCAATATTTTTAATTTTAGATATTCCCCCACTATCTATCAAAAAACGAAAAAAATTGTATAGACAAAACTTATGTATTTTTTCGTATGGAAACCAATTCTACAATTAAAAAAAGAGGTTTCCATTTAAAAAACTCAAGATGATCTACGTATGACCTTCAAAGAACCTTTCAAGATCAAAACAATAATACCATATTATGTCCACCTTACAGACAACCAACTTTTATCTGAAAGGTTTTCCTCTAAAGTACTTATTTTTCAAGATATTTCGACGTTCCTAGTTAAAAAACTCACCCTGTATATAATATTATTATGGAGATGCATGAGTGCAAGTAGATCACAGCATTTTATTGATGGAATCATGAACCATTGTGATTGCATCGATATTCTAAAGCGTCATCTATGTACCAGTGCTAAAAAAATGGGAATTAAAGATAACTTAATCTTTATGCATGACAATGATCCAAAGCATATTGCCTACAATACAAGAGTGTGGATATTACAAAATGCTCCCAAATATTTAAATACATATCACAATCACCCGACATAAACCCGATAGAATATCTATGGGGATCATCTTCAGCGGGATATTCAGAAACATAACATTTCTACAGATATTACATTAAAATTAGTAATAAAATACTATGTAAGTATACGAATACTTTTTGTTAATATTTATATAACAAATGTGTTTATTTTTTGTTAATTTACATGAAATTTAATGAAAAAAGTATAAGCTGTACAAATATATCAATGAATAGCTTTAACAATATAAAATAAATTGTTTAAAAATAAATTTCATTCAAAAGTTGTGCCTGTACGAATACTTTTTACACTCACTGTAATTGTGTCCTGGTGTTTCTGGCCCCAGTCGACATATGCATCACTGCAGGTAACTTTGCATCCTCAAATCCTCTGAAAGACCTGTAGCAACTCTTCTCGTTTTCAAGTCTTTCAGTACAAGGTCCGAAATCCCTTCGACTATGTATTCCATATCTCCACTTTCTCCACCGGAACTTAGCTCTCTAAGATCACCTTCCTGAAGAAAATTCCTTCTTCTTCCAAATGCATGCTTTAAACTGCCGTTCAGTTGTCATTACACTCTCCAGATGATAAAATATCTTGCGTAGTTTGCTTAATAGGTCGTCCACTGCTATCGCAATATATTCCCTTTATGCGCGATACGATTAGCACCCTGGTCAGATCATTAGTCAACCTATATATCATCCTTAATGTCTGTACTTAGCACTACCACATGTCGAAAGTATTGCGATTCTTATTACAACTATTCGGCAGATTAGCGATAGTGTTCACATTAAATGATGATCATCGATACGTTCCTGCAAATCGCGGCATCTCTCCATAACTTCCATCACCCAATCCCTACATTTTCAGATGCTGTCGAATTAGCTTCAACTTCCGTTGGGTTAATCCCTCTTTCTCTGGGTCAGGTCCATCTCACGCCTCATAATTTCGATCTCGTCCACGGCGTTTTTCAGCGAACAATCCCAGTTCGAATCGCCGTTGGTCTTTTGATTCGTATGGAATACCATCCATTCGCCCTATGGATTAGCATCATTTAGTGAGAGAGCCCCGTTTGTACAAAAGCCCGATTGTACACAGACTGTTTGCATGCAAAACTATATAGGGGAAAGTTGTCTAATTTGGACCACTGTCTAAATTGGACTACTATTATATATATAGCTTGTATAACACATATATGTCCTAATGTAGACTATAATATGTTCAAAAAATAAAATAGCAATGTTTACTTAAAGATAACAATAATATAATTCATTTTCAACTAAACATTTTTATTAAAAATGTTTATACAAGCTCATATTACAAAAAGGCGTAAATGGTCCAAATTTGGCTACTTACCCCTACATACCTACAAATTTTGTTTTTTGAATTAAATAATTAATCTGCTTAGATAATGAGTCTTCCAATGATACCGCACCGCATGATACTGAGCGCATCACGAACAGGATTGCTGTAACACACACTCATGTAGCATGTTGGGTTTCCCGTTAGTAATTGCCAGAGGGAAATTTGAAAATATGTCGATTTTCCGAGTTAAGGGGGGAGACTCGTGTAAAACGCGGTTATTTTGTATATTGTTTTACCAAAAAATGAGAACATTTATAAATTTGTAGTAAAGTACAGGATAATATTGAGATTAAAACACGCTGGAAAATATTTGTCAAATTAGGAAAAAAAAAAATGGCGGCGCTATAGTTGACCTAAGTTTGCTCCTTCGATTTGCGCTGTGGAACGTCCAGGCTCTTATAGTTGACTAAAATCAAAAAACCAAATTTTTTTATTAAAGTAAGTTGCTCCGCTTAGCATATACCTAAATTTAGCAAAAAATAGAAAAAATTGAAAAGTTTAACACATTTTGAAAAAAAAGTCCCTATTTTTTTATAAAAACATTGTTAAAAAATATATTTATAATGGTTTTTTTTAACGAATTTTTAGGTATGTGCTAAGGCCAATAAGTTGACAAATATCTGTACAAAATTTCAAGTAAATTGGCCAATATTTTTTAAGTTATTTTCCACGGCGCAAAAAATTTTACGTTTTGAGAAAAACGCGTATAAAGTTTTCGGACTTGAAAAATCCTATTTGCAGACATTCCTGTGAATTTTATCCTTACCAAAAATTAGTCTGCTATTCCAGGACCATAAAGTAAGCCTTCTTCTTCTAAAAAATTATCAAATTCTTCAGTTTTTTCTCCCATTCGGGCAGTTCTGGCCTCTTTTGACTGACTCCTTGATCGTCGACGCTGTCTTTGAATTCTGTTCTTATTATACTCATCAGCAAATTTTTTGCACTCCGGACCAACTTGCAGCTTAAGGTCGTTCATTACTTTAAGTATGTAAGTGTATCCATCATTAAACATACCTCCGGATAAAAATGCAGCGATTTCGATGATTTTATATCCACAGTTTACGTGTTTCGGAGCCAAACGCCACACAGTTGCATTGAATGATTCATTTGCATTCTGGGTAAAGCCACCTAAGCAGCGCTCCACCAAATCATCACGGAATAATTCTTCATATATTGGCAAAATATGTTTTTGTACATCTTCATTTAGTGGTGTTGGATGTTTAAAATTAATATTTTTTGTTTGTGCGGAGTTATACGCGCACCATAAGTCGACGCTAGTAGGACATAAGTGATGCTGTGGTTTTCAATCTGTCGAAATCAAATGGTAGTACGTGGCCTTAATTTCTTTTTTCATATCTTCTTTTGAGTTTGCGTTTCTGCGAATCGCGAGACCATAGTAAATGGTGAGTTTATTAATCAAAAGATCGGTAAGCTTCCCTTTGCCGCCAAGTTTCGCATTCTTCTTTATATTTCTGAGGCAGCTGCCCATCCTTTTTTCTACGTGGCCAACGCACTCGCTTTTCGATACTACTACATTATCGTAAGGCTGAGCAGCTAGGATAGCTTTGAAAGTTTTAGTGTCGCCGTCTCCTACGTAGTTGGTATAACGAACTCCGAAACGTTGCACAGAACGACCAAACATCTCAAGTACAGCATCTACCTTCATTTTACCGGAAGAACCCTTGTGGTTTATTGGGCAGCTTTGCTCATGTTCTGCATATCCAGGATCGTCAGCGTGATGTCGATAGTAGGTGCATGCTTGACAGTAACTACTTTTAACTATAATATCTATCACTTTACCGGAATAATAAGCTATAAGTGTCGTTACGCCGTAGAGAGAAGAGAATCTGCGTGTTTTCCACGATCCGTCGCCACTTACTGTTAAATTGAGCAAAGGTGTCTCACATTTTTCATTTTCTCTTTTTTCATTTTCCACAGCGTTCTTACAACTTATATCAAATATTTTTTTAGCAGATTCGTGTATATGCTGTATTATAAGAGCACAAGCTTGTCTACTAAGTCCACTGCCTAAATCCATTATTCTACAGAAATTTTGTATCATTTCTCGAGCTACACCAAGTAAGCGCATTGCAAAGACAAACCGTCTATTTATTTCGTATGCATTATGCATAAACGGGCTTGATGCAATAAGTAAAGTTCCACATTTGCAGCGTAAAGAAATTTTAAAACCAAATCCTCGGTCATTTGAATACCCAAATGAAACTTTTTGCTTACAAACTTTACATATAACTAAATCAGTGATAGTGGAAAAAACACTAATAAATTCAATAATTCGATAGCAAATACTTGGATTTATTGGGTTGTTCGGAAAGTAATTTCGTTTTTTCCCGACAGAGGATTTAATTGTATTTTTTTGCATCCAACTTCACACTTAAGCCGTATAATTTTTATATGCTTTGAGAGCTCATATAGCAAGGCTTGTGTGTGAAAAAATCCAATTAATTCTACGCAGTAGTTTTTGGTTGGTGCCTTTTTAAATATGGAGAGCGATAAGCAGCATTTTCGACATATCTTACTGTTTTACTATAGAAAGGGTAAAAATGCTGTTCAAGCCAGAAAGAAATTGACCTATGTGTATGGAGAAGGTGTGTTGACAGTACACCAGTGCCAGAACTGGTTCGCTAAATTTCGATCCGGCAATTTTGATGTCGAAGATGCACCACGCTCGGGAAGGCCGGTTGAAGCTGATAAAGACGCGATAAAGGCATTAGTTGATGCGAACCGGCGAATAACAACACGTGAGATCGGATTGAGGTTAAATTTATCAAATTCAACAGTTTATGATTACTTGAAAGGCCTGGGATTATCCTCGAAGCTCGATGTATGGGTTCCCCATGTTCTCACAGAAAGAAATCTGTGTCGCCGCATTGACGTCTGCGATTCGCTTCTCAAACGTCACGAAAATGATCCGTTTTTGAAGCGCATCATCGCTGGGGACGAAAAATGGGTGGTATACAACAACGTCAAACCCAAGAAGTTATGGAGCAAAAAAGATGAACCGGCTCAAACCATTTCCAAAGCCGATATTCACTAAAAAAGGGTGATGTTGTCTGTTTGGTGAGATTTTAAAGGAATCGTTTTTTTTTGAGCTTTTACCGGATAACACAACGATTAATTCAGAAGTCTACTGTCATCAGCTGGACAAACTGAATGATGCACTTCAACAGAAAAGGCCAGAACTAATCAACAGGAAAAGGTGTAGTGTTTCACCAAGACAACGCGAGACTTCACACAAGTTTGTTCACTCGCCAAAAGCTTTTACAGCTTGAATGGGATACAATGCCACACCCACCATATTCTCCAGACCTGGCACCATCGGATTATTATTTGTTCCGGTCACTTCAAAATTTTTTAGACGGTAAAACCTTCACCTCAAATGAGGAGGTCAAAAACCACCTCGATCAGTTTTTTGCCACCAAAGACCAAAAATTTTATGAGCGTGGAATTATGCTATTACCAGAAAGATGGCAAAAGGTGTTGGACCAGAACGGCCAATATATAATTTAATAAAGTATTTGTTTTTTATACGAAAACTGTCTTTCATTTCCACAAAAAAAAAACGAAATTACTTTCCGAACAACCCAATATAATAATATCGTCTGCCGTCGACTTCAATTTCTTAGCTGAGATACAAGTTTCATCACTCGGGCCTTCGTCAACTTCTTCATTCGATGTACTTGTAAATTGATTGCCTTGAAATTTCTTACGCCGAGGATAATTCGGTCGATAATTAGGGATATTTTGACTAATTTTGCGACTCATATTTGCAAGTAATAACAAGCAGAAGAACAAGTAACAATTGCTCGAAACGGGAAAAAGCGTTATAATAACAGTAAGTTTACCCCTCAACTGTTTGTTTGGAAATGAAAAGGATAATTACAATTGATTCATTATATATCGAATATTATTGAATATATATAAAATTAAATATTATTCAAATAGCAAACTGAAAAATTTATTTGGCCAGCAGCGTAGCGCATGCACGCCCGTTTACCTACTTCAGAGTGTATCTCTGCGCTCAGCGCACTTCAAGAGCACATGACTTTAAAGACTTTAAAATTTTTTTGAGGTTTGAAAATTTGGGAATACATTTTGTAAGTCTTGAATAAAATTTTTAAGCAATAAAAAAAAATGCAAAAAAATTTTTTTTTACACTAGTCTCCCCCCCTAAGGGATGAGTGAGGAGGAATGATCGGGTTTTGCCAACGTGGGATAGAGAGGGTGGAGGAGATTCCCGCCCCAAAGCGGATAATACCTTTTGGGGGATAGCAAGTCACCCCCACTGCTCTGTAGCAAGATATACAGGGTGTCCGGAAAAAAAGGAGACATAATTTGAGAGGTGATTCCTGACGTAATTTTAAGAAATTTTTTCTCTTAGCATTTTTTGATTTGAAGCTTCATTTTCAAGATATTCAACCATAAAGATACCATTAGTTAGACAGAGACTCTCCGATAGTTAAAATGAAATTGCGCTATTCTGTCTCGCTTCAATTATCAGTTAGTCTCTGTTTAATTAATGGCATTTTTATCGTTAAATACCTCGAAAATGATGCTTCCCATCCCTCAAAAAATGTCCCTTTTATTACCGGACACCCTGTATAATTAGCTGCAGAGCGGATTTCCGTAACCCTACAGGGAAAAATCTTATAATGGACTTAAAAGTTATTGTGTGCTATACCAGTGCCTTTCGCTCGTTTCTGGCTCTTTTCTGGCGCTTCTATATCGGATGTCGGAACCAATTTATTGTGACTGTGAGCGATAAAAATGAATTGTTAACTTCGTTATTATATTGAGTCTGTACTTCGAGAGAAAAATCTTTTGTTACTCGCCTGGCTTCCGGTACTAATTTAACGCTTAGAAGGTTCATCGCCCGTAGGGCTAAGTATTTGGAGTAAACAGTGGCGTTAAATTTTTCCGATTTGTAGTTGTGATTTTCTGCACGCGATTGTTAGTATAATTTTCCTGGTTTCCGAACAGGGAAATTTCTGTTCAAATTGTGTTGGCGTAACGTTCCATTGGCACCATCTTCCGAGTGCGGGTCTAATTAATAAGTGTATCGTTTCCGGTCCCTAGAAAAAGGGGTTTAATTGTGTTATTAATTATTTAATTGATTGTGTGATTTAATTTCTTGTTTGTGAAATAATCTCTTTTGAACCCGGCCTTTCGATTTGCAAGAGCTACTGATTAGCGGAGGTTATCAGTTTTTTTTTTCGAAACTTAGTATCAGGCATTTTCTTTTGTAATAATTTTTTTTGCTATAATTTAATTTGGTTAAAGTATTTTTTTTTGTAATAAACTTGGATTAATTGAACATTAATTGTATTCCTTTTTTTTCAATTACCGCAATTTCTGCCATAGTTCATAAGATACGGACTTGAATCTCCAGTTTATGATAAAGTATTTGTTTTATTTTTTTTAGGTTATATTAGTTTATTAAATATTTTTAATATATAATTTGAAAAAGTAACATTTAAATGGCATTATAACTATAATTTAATCTTAATTTTTAATTATATTTACACAAAATTAATGAAATTATAACACAGATTTTTATATATAATACAAGGTGTAATAATGATACATTCTATAAATTTAAATGCTTATAGAAGAGGTAATTCTAAAATGATATTTCATTTTGCATTTTTCAATTTGAAGTAATTATCAAATATATAATGATTAAAATATTATTAGTTAGACTGAAGTTGTTGAACAGTTAATATAAGACAGCATAATCTTATCTTACTTTAACTAGCTAGCACTGTCTTTATTTAACTAATAATACATTTATTATTTCAATATCTTAGAAATTGAATTTTAGATAAAAAACTAATAAATTAAAAATTGTTTTAGAATTGTCTTATCTATACAGGGTATTACAAAATTAGTACACTTTATTTAAGAGTATTACTTCTAAGGGTAAATCGAGGCAAAAAGTGCATTACTACTTTTCGATATGAAGCTTGGTTTATGAGATATTGAATAATAAAGATACTGTTAATTAAACAAAGACAGACAGATAATTGAAACGAGACAGATCAAATAGTGGTAAGAATGGTCTTTCTCACGTCAGCTATCTGTCTGTCTCTGTTTAGCTAATGGTACCTTTATCATTAAATATCTCGAAAAGTCAGCTTCAGATTAAAATGTGGTAAATGAAAAATCGTCTTAGAATCACTCCCTCTATAATCCCTTAAAATTTAGTCGTACCTCCCTGAAGTACCCTGCATATGTATAAAAAACTATTATTTGGTTTTAAAATTAGTGCAAATAAAAATAAAGTTTTTGATACTTATCATAATGTTGGAAAGAAATTTGTTATGAAATAAAAATTTTAAAAAATTTATAAAATTAAAAAAATAATTTTACTTTCTGATAGGAATAATCCATCGACACTCCAGAAAATCATTCTTCCAAATTATTATACCAGGTGTTACAAAATGATCGGACTTCCTTAAATAGAATTATTTTATTTTCCAAATATTTAACGGAATGATGTTATTTTAACTTTTCTCTCATGGTATTTTTAAATTTGAATTCATTTATTGAATTGACTTCATTTTCAAGATATTTAATGATAGATGTGCTATTAGTTAGACAGAGATACTTTAATAATTGAAATGAGGTGATGTCATTGTTTCACTTGAACTATCTATCTGTCTTTGTTTAATTATATTTTTATTCTTAAATATCTTTAAGACTGAGATCGGAAAATGGTAAATAAAAAATTTGTTTTAGAATCATCCCCTTTATAACCCTTGTATGTTTTATTTTAAACATACGAAATAATATCTTTCAATAATGATTAATTAATTATTTAATAACTTAATTTTTTTGTTCATTTGTAGAGTGCGCAAAATAGATTATTAATCAAAAATGGTAAAGTTATCAACGAAGATAGTATCATGGATAATGATATTTATATTGAAGATGGAATTATCAGGTATATATATTGTCAATATATTCTAAAAATGTTCCAAAATAAACACGCCATTTTTGAAAGAATTATGTCTGATGTAAAACTAAAATTATATGTTCTTTATCATTTTTTAATTTAAATCTTTAGTTTCAAAATATTTAATGATAAAGGTACATAAAATAAAGTAAAATAAATTAAAATAAAGCTTTAAATAAATTAATGAAACAATAATACTCTTAATATGGTGTCAAAAATCATTGTTTTACAAATGGTGCATTTATTTCGGAACACCTTCTATTTGACGATAAAATATATAGTTATCGTTATTTACCTTTCTCTATTTTTAACAGAAATCTAGATTTTATCAAAAAATATTTTTTTAAATAAATTGTTAAAAGAAATATAACGTTTTTAGTACATTATAAAAAATTTACTTTTAATACTAAAATAATTATTCACTTAAGTTACTATAATGAAACAAATGATATTAATATTTAATGATATGTATAATATATTTCAGACAAATCGGAAGAAATCTAATTATTCCTGGTGGCACAAGAACTATTGACGCTAGAGGAAAATATGTGATGCCTGGTGGAATTGATCCACACACGCATTTCGAACTTGAATTAATGGGTGCTAAATCAGTAGATGATTTTTATCAGGGTACAAAAGCTGCTGTAGCTGGTGGTACTACAATGATTATTGATTTCGTTATACCAAATAAAGAAGAAAATTTATTAGAAGCATATGAAAGATACAGACAGATTGCTGATGAAAAAGTATGTTGTGATTATTCCTTGCACGTAGCCGTAACTTCATGGAATGCAAAGGTGAATGGGATTTTATTCATTATTTTCAAACATCTTTATTCTTCAATTAGATTTAAAAGAATAAACTGTTTTTATTTATTGATACTTGTTTTTAGCAAAACAAGCATAAAAATAAAATCTAATAATAAATTAAAATATATTTTATTTAATACTATATTCCAATTAAAAGTATTAATATATATTAGGTGTAATATATAATGAACCTCTTCGAAATTTTAAGGCATTGTACCATTTTTTGATCTGAAGCTTGATTTTGAAAATATTTAATGATAAAGGTATTATTAATTAGACAGAGACAGTCGGTCGAAGTAAGGCACAGTGTTATCTTGCTTCAACTAATTGATTATCTCTGCTAACTAATAGTATTGTTATTGTTAAATATCGTGAAAATTAAATTTCTGATCGAAAAGTGATAAATGAAAAATCATCTTAGAATTATCTCCTCTACAACCAATTAGAAATATTTAAATATTTATCCCTATATCATTATATACAGGGTGTCCGGAAAAAAAGGAGACATTTTTTGAGGGGTGATTCTTGACGCTATTCTAAGAACTTTTTTTTGGCATTTTTTTATTTGAAGCTTTATTTTCTAGATATTCAATTATAAACATATCATTAGTTAGACAGAGACACTGATAATTGAAGTGAGGTGGCGCCACTCTGTCTCGCTTTAACTATCGGAGTGTCTCTGTCTAACTAATAGCACATTTATCATTAAATATCTCAAAAACTGAGCTTCAGATTAAAATCTGGTAAATGAAAAATCGTCTTAGAATCACTCCCTCTACTGCCCCTTAAAATTTCGACTAACGTCATTGTTACACCCTGTATATACTGGGTGTCCGAAAAACAATGTATTTTCTTTGAAGGGTAATTTAAACAGTGGAAAAGTTCTTTACCATTTTTCGATTAGAAGCTTGGCTTTCGCAACATATTATATAATAAATATACTATTAGTTAGTCAATGACAGAATGTTAATTAAAGCGAGATAACAGCTTTCTCTCTCTCTCTCTCTCTCTCTCTCTCTCTCTTTTGTATGTTTAATTTCGTCTATTTGCCCTTGTCTATTCAATGGCACCATTATTATTTAGTATCTCGAAAACTAAGCCTTGCATCGAAAAATAATGCAGGACTTTTTGACTTGCTTTACCCTCAGGAAGATACCCCCTTTAAAGGAAATGCATCAATTTTCGAATACCCTATATTCAGGGTGTAAATTTAGGGGCTTAAAGAGGTTGATTCTAAGATATTTTTTCATTTATTAATTTTTGATCTAAAGCTTAATTTTCTAGCTATTTAATAATAATAAAGGTTAAATAATATCTTTATTACTAAATATCTCAAAAACTAAGCTCCGGATGGAAAAATGGTACAGGGCTTTTATACTTGGTTTAGCCTCAGAAGTATGCTCTTTTAAAAAAGTGTCTAAGTTCTCAAGAATAGTTTTTATAGTATTATAGAACTCTGTGATTACTTTTAATTTTTATAACTTATATGAGCAATTTTCATGTTATAAATAAAAACTAATATTTCATACATTTTTTTAAAAAATGATTTATCAAATTGTTACAACTTAATGTTTTTTAAAAACTTTAACTTTATTATAGTTTACAGTAATTTAATATCTTCTTATTACAAATATAAAATTACATAATAATGTAAGGTTTTATTCATAATTATAAAAATTTTTTATATGCATTTATAGGTTAAAGATGAGATGAGTATATTAACACAGAAACACGGTATTAACAGCTTTAAAATGTTTATGGCTTATAAAGACTTATTTATGTTGAGAGATCCAGAACTAATTGAAGCTTTTAAAGCTTGTAAAGAATTTGGAGCGCTGGCTATGGTTCATGCAGAAAATGGTGATATTATTGCTGAGGTGATTGCACATTTAGTATATAAAAAAATCATATAAAAACAATAAGAAATATCTAAATTAAATTTATCAATTTCTCATTATTTATTTCAGAATACACAAAAATTATTAAATGCTGGTGTTACTGGGCCAGAGGGTCATGAAATGTCACGACCCGAAGAAGTCGAGGCTGAAGCTGTTAACAGAGCCTCAGTTATAGCAAATCAAGTATGCTTTAAATATTAATAATTTTATTCTGCCTTATATATATATATATATATTATATATTGTTACGAGTCGCGCGCGGTTTCAAATAATTACAACAAGTTAATAAAATAACTAAAACTGTTTATTAATTAATTAATTAATAAACAACAAGAAACACAAATATTAACTAAACAAGAAGCAAGAACTAGAAAATGCAAAATATAAGCTTTATACAATTAGAGAGATTTAAAGAGTCTGCTATAAACACGTCAGTTTGGAACACGATTAAAAGCAGCTCTGCCGCCAAGTTCACTAAATCAACAACACATGGTAACTTACAAGTTATTTAAATGGTTACCATCACACCAAGCAAACTGTCTGAAATTGTCATTCATGCATACTTCACACTCATACCCAAACTCGTAACAATATATATATTGTAAATAACTTTAATCAATATATATAAGCCGTTTAATTGACAAATTGATTAACCCCAAAATGTAAAAAAAGGAGAAAAGTGACAAAATAATTATTTTAACTTTTTAAGGATGAAATAACTATTATATCCATTGATATCAAATATTAAGAAAAATTATGCTACAATATACAGGATTTTATAAAACAAGCATACTTCCTTGAAAGAGATGATTTTTGACGTAATTCTATGATTTTTTTTTTTTTCATTTTTTGATTTAAGACTGATTTGATTATTGGCTTTCGGTCGCGGATTGTAATGTTACATCGCAATGATGCAAACAATATATAGTCGGTCACTTAAATATTCGTAAACTACAAAAATTTTAAATATTTTATTCCATATTTCAGATGATCATATAATAATAGGGAAAAACTGGACTTATTTACACAAAGTGTTAGATAACAATAACACTTCTTTAAGGAGGGTGGTTCCTGACGATATTCTAAACACTTTTTTCTCTTGACATTTTTTTATTTGAAGTTTTATTTTTAAGATAATCGATGATAAAGATGCCATTAATCAGACAGAGATACTCTAATTGTTAAAGTGAAGTAATACTATGTCATTTCACTTCAACTATCAGAATGTCTGTGTGACTAATGGCATCTTTATCTTTGATTATGTTGAAAACGAAGCTTTAAATAAAAAATGTCAGAAGAGGAAAAGCTCTTAAAATAACGTTAGGAATCATATTTTTTAAGGAAGTGCAATCGTTTTGTAACACCCTGTATATTAACATAAAGTATATACGGATAACAGAAACAAAAAACTTTTATATATAAAGGGTGTCTGGAAATAAACGCACTCCTAGTTGAAAACTTCTTAGTCGCTTTTCGATCCGGAGTTTAAGTTTTGAATTATAAGGTTTTTTTTTAGAAATTAATTTTATTAGCTGTCAATTGCAAAAAGGCATCATATATGACGTCAGCGTCATATTCAAAATTCGGATCACCTTAGACTTAAAAGTTTGAAATAGTAGATTTACCAATAACTGTAAGCTCTTCAGGAGATTATTCTGAAAGTTTTAATTCTTTTTTTTTTTCAATAAAAAACACTTCTTTCTTTCAGTTAATAAAATTAACTATCACAAACTAATATCAAACTTAAACAGAATTATTACTAAACACACAAATCACTTTAAATCACTATTATGCACAATGTTTAACAATTTATTCATTTCATAAATTATTAGGTGTGTGAATTAATTCGGCTCGTTTGGCGGCAGATTACTTTATTATGTAATTTTATAACTTCTAATGTCAACAAACGACTTTATGTTTAAGCATTGACATGTGACAATAATATTTAGTTGATAAATGTTTAGGTTTATGATAATAACATTGTGTTTATCTAATTTTAATAAGTCGTGATTTAAGCCAAAAACCATCATTTTTGGGAGAAGCTCTTATATTTTTGTTTTCATTTAAAAAATCCACCGCTGTAGCTCATCGAATGCTGACAGAAGCTTATGGTGATCATGCTCCTATTAACACATTATGTAGAGAATGGTTTAGCACTTTCAAAATAATGAAATAGAGAAATGGCTTACTGAATGTATATCCTCAAAGGACAAAGAAAAAATAATAATAAATTACGACAGATACTACGATTAGTGTACCTTTTTAGGCTTTTTCAGAATAAAGGTTTCTTTGAAAGAAATAAAACTGGTCGAATTAATTCACACACCAAATAATAACTTCTATGCATAACTACGGGTAAATAAAAAATTTTATAATCCAAATTGCCTAATTAGCAGATGGATATTGTCCATGCAATTGCACGCGCATGTAAACAAACTAAAGTTCTTTATCTACCGATTTAAAATTTTTCTGACTTTTTTCCAAATTCAAATAATTAATATTATTGATTTTCTAACATACTAACCATACCCAATGTTCAAGAGTATGAAAATCAATAATATTTATTGTCTGAACTTATAAGAAATTCAGAAAAATTTGATATCGGTAGTTGAAAAATTGTAGCTTGTTTAAACAGGATGTAACAAAATAACCGCACTTCCTTAAAGGGGGTGATTCCTGACGCTATTCTAAGAACTTTTTCCTTTTACGATTTTTTAATCTAAAGCTTAGTTTTCGAGATATTCAATAATATAAGTACTAATAGTTAGAAAAAGACAGATAGATAGTTGAAGTGAGTCAGAGAAGTGCTATCTCATTTCAACTATCGGAGTGTCCTATCTACCTAATAGCATCTTTACCATTGAATATCTGGAAAACTAAGCTTTAGATTAAAAAATGGCAAGAGGAAAAAGTTCTTAGAATAGCGTCAGGAATCACCCCCCTTTAAGGAAGTGCGGTTGTTTTGTTACACCCTGTATACGCGCGCAATCGTACGAACAATATTCAACTGTTAATTAGATAATTTGGATTATATAATTTCTGATTTACTCGTGTTTTCGTATAAAAGATATTAATTTGTGAAAATAGTAAACTATTTAAAGTTGTGTATACTGATAATTTGAATAATTGTGGTTAAGTCTGGCAGTAATTTGTGGTAGTGATTCTTATTCATTTGAAGAAAGAAATGCCTTTTATTGAAAAAATGAAAAAATTTCAAAGTATCGTCTAATTTTTCTAATTTTTGAGTTTGAGGATATGCATATTTTGTTTAAAATTGTTACGATTTGTCTCGTTGACGTCACAACAATAAGACGTCATAAATTATGCCACTTTGCGAGCAACAACCAATAAAATTAATTTTAAAAAACCCTTATAATGTAAAAAATAGGCTCCGAATGGCAAATTGGTACAGAACTTTTCGAGTTAATTTAATGCCATTAACTACTCACTAACTCGGGGTGCGTTTATTTCCGGACACCCTGTATATTTTTATAATAACAAAATTTTAAAGCAGTAACATAAGATAAATGAAAAGTCACCTATTTTTTTAATCATAAGAAATAGTTTAAACCATTAAATATTTAAATTATCTGTAGATATTATTAAAATAGTAATATCTAAAGTAGATATTACTAAAGTAGTAATATCTAAATATACTCATATCTAATCTAAATATATTTAAATTTACTAATGGTATGTTGAAGACGTTCAGGCATATTATAAATTTCTGCTTTTTTTTAATAATTAGGATTTATACAAGACGTTTTTGTGAGGTACGGAAAAATCGTAAGGGGTTATAAAGGAGGTGATTCTAAGAAAAGTTTTCATTTACCACAATTTGATCTGAAGCTTAGTTTTTAAGATATTTAATGATAAAGATGCTACTAGTTAGACGGAGATAATTGGTTGAATTAAGAGAGGGAGAGCAATGTTATCTCACATCAATTAGGTGACTGTTTCTGTCTAATTAATAGTATTCTTATTATTAAATATCTATATGAAACTAAACTATAAATTGAAAAATGGTAAATGAAAAATCATTTTATAGTGTCCCCCTCTGCAATTCTTTAAAATTTTCAAGGAGATCATTGTTGCATTGTATATACTTTTTTGCTGAGAGAATGACTAATTATTGCGCACACAAACTAAAGAAAGAGCTTTGTTTACCACTCGTAATTAAGGGACTTATAACATTAATTTTTTGAAGTTTATATTTCTGTCTCTAAAATTAAAGAGTAATAAGGCATAATAATAGGTAAATATAGTTCACATGCGCAAAAGTGAACGAAAACTGATTTATTTCCTGTTTATTCTCGCAACGAATATGGTATATATTATGTTCTGATTTACAAACATTCTCGAAACTAAGCCTATTTCTTTTTATATGACTCGTCTGAATATTTTTATAACCTAACAAATGGGTTGCTTTTCATTTATCTTATATTATTGTTAAAATTATTTTATTATAAATCAAAGCTTCTTATACTATTAATATATACTATCTAAATCTTATACTGTTTTAAGGGATTGTAAAGAGAGTAATTCTGAAATGATTTTTCATTTACCACATTTTGGTCTGAGGTTTAGTTTTTGAGATATTTAATAGTAAAGGTACTATAAATTAGACAGATACAGTCAGTTTGTTGAAGTGAGACAACGCCACTCTATCTCACTTCAACCATCTATCTGTCTTTGTCTAACTAATAGTACCTTTATTATTAAATATCTCAAAACCTAAGCTTTAGAATAAAAAATGATATA
This sequence comes from Sclerodermus sp. 'alternatusi', assembly GCA_037305995.1. Classification (NCBI taxonomy): domain Eukaryota; kingdom Metazoa; phylum Arthropoda; class Insecta; order Hymenoptera; family Bethylidae; genus Sclerodermus; species Sclerodermus sp. 'alternatusi'. The sequence goes on from JBBEEM010000019.1 coordinate 114,861, forward strand.
GGATTTTACGACTCGGTTTACCCTCAGAAAACTACCCCTCAGAGGAAGTGCACCAATTTCCGCACACCCTGTATAATAAGCCCAGTTTTTTCCTATTATATGGTCTTCAAAAATACGTTATAAAATATTTTAAAGTTTTAGTCTCCGAATATTTTCGTAACTAACTGTACTTCCTAGTTAGCGTATCAAAATTGTGGGTCAATCCATGACTTTCAGCTCTGAATTATTTATTTAAATTTTTTTAAATAAAATTATTTTTAAAGTCAATAATTCTTTATTGACTAATTATTTAATTCAAATTTATTTCGGATAAGTATTAATTAAATCATTATTCTAAAGCATGAAAATTATTATTTTTCATTTATTTATTTAAAAAATTAACTAAAATTCTAATTATTTCATAAATAATAACAATTTCCTTTTAATATTACTAAACTTTTATTTTTACATTTGAATGCAAAAAACATGCAATTAGTTACATATAAGTAAATTGCTTATATCACCGCAATGTAATATAGTAGCACGCGAATGATAACCAATAAAATTATATATAAAAAATTATTAATAATTGGAAATTGAAGCTTTAAATTAAAAAGTGGCAAAACAAAAAATGTTAGAATTACATCAAGAATCATCCCTTTCAAGGAAGTCTAATTGTTTTGTAACACCCTATGTCACAAAGTATTATACTTAAATTTTAAGTCAAATTCTAAGTCAATTTTAAGTGAGTTGATATTACAATTTTTTAAATTAAGGAAATGGATTTCATCAATTTGGTATGTGAACGGCTAAGAAATATAGTTCCAGTCACAACTTTTATTATTGAAAATATTATTCTTGATGAATATTTGATGTTAATCAAATTATACAGGGTGCTTCTAACGTAATAATCATAATTTAAATCACTTAAATTAAGGACGATTTGAATTAAAAGCACTTTATAGCTCTTTATAAAAATATACAGGGTGTCCAGAAATAAAGGACATTTTTTGAAGGGTGTTTCCTGATGCAATTCTAAGAACTTTTTTTTCTTGACATTTTTGTATTTAAAGCTTTATTTTTAAAATATTCAATGATAAAGATTGCACTAATTAGACAAAGACACTCCGATAGTTGAAGTAAGGTGGCGCCACTCTGTCTCACTTCAACTATCGGAGTATCTTTGTCTAACTAGCGGTATCTTTATTATGGAATATTTTAAAAATAAAGCTTTAAATTAAAAAATGCCAAGAGGAAAAAGTTTTTAGAATTGCGTCAGAAGCAACCCCTCAAAAAATGTCTCCTTTTTTCTGGACACCCTGTAAAGTATCGGAATTGTTTCAAATTTAAAATCAAAAGATATAAGCCAATCTTGAGGCTCATTTCATCTATGGGGACGTATTTTTTATGGGCAGTAAGTAAGCTTGGCTTTCTAGTTCTGTCTCTTTCTGCTCCATTCTGATTAGCTTATAGAATGTATCCCAGTGGTGTTTAGCATCATTTTTTGATGCTTTTAAACATTTATTGTACATCATCAACTCATTATCGATAACTTAATTATAAAATTTAACTGTCAAATTATACTTTTTCTTATCTGATTGCCATTAGAATGTTATTTATCAGGGCATGGTTGAGATTCATCAATGCAGGAATATCATAATTTTTAGTCTGTCGCTACATATTAAATAGTAAAGCAAAAATTTTATGGCGCAAATGTGTGTTACCAAAAATTATTTTATCAGAAGAATCTTAACTATACTTATCATAATTGTAATCATAGTTAATGGTAACATTTTCATAATTATTTGATAAGAAAAAAAAGTAATTCAATAGAATTAGAAATTTATGTTTGAGTTATCAACGTAGAATGATTCTAAATACTGTTAATACTTTTTAAAAGCTAATTGAAATGGAATAGATAGACTTGGAACTGGAAAATCACGCCTGCTCACCACATATATTTAACCTTTCTGTATCCGCACCATAGTTTCTCAGACTGATAAATTACAGGGAGTTACAAAGCGATTGCACTTTCTTAAAGAAGAAGGCTCCTGATGCTATTCTAAAAACTTTTTCCTCTTGACATTTTTTAATTGGAAGCTTTATTTTCAAAATATTCAATATTAAAGATGCCACTAGTTAGATAGGAGCACACCGATAGTTAAAGTGAGGTTGCTCCACTCTGTTTCGTTTCAACTATCGGAGTGTTTCTGTCTAACAAGTAGCATCTTTATTATTGAATATCTTGAAAATGAAGCTTCAAATTAAAAAATGCCAAGTGGAAAAAGTTCTTAGAATAGTGTCAGGAACCACCTCCTTTAAGGAAATGCGATCGTTTTGTAACACCTTGTATAACAAATTGCCTTATTGTATCCAATAACCTAGTATTATTTATATATTTATATATTAAAATATATTATTTATTTATATAAACTGTAAAGATTTAAAAAATTTTATCAAAAATTCAGAATTATAGGCTGAAGATATCTTGATCTATATATCCCTAGCGGGCATAAGTGCCATGAAAATTCACGCGGGTATAAAAAGGTTAAAGAACTTGCCCCATAAATGAAATAAGTCTTGAAATGATCTATACCCCTTGAATGGAAATTTACAAATAGCATTTGCATAATTATGTATTTTTAAAAAATATTCTAAAGAACTTTTTAAATTAGGTCACTTTCATCTTCGAGAAATGAAACTTATACTATGTTAAAAACACCCTTTATAATGGTTTTATGTATGCAGTTAACTTTTTAATAATTTATATGTTTATTTAATAGTATTTGTTTATCATAAAAATGTGAAAATACATTCTTTCTGTGGAAATGTTTGTGTAGTTAATTGGTGTTTAGGTTCAAAGAATGATTTATTGTACTTTTTTTGCTTAAGTATAAATTTAATTTATATTTATGATTTAACTAGAAAGTGTTTATTCGTGATTTGCATGCTTAGGTCAACTGCCCATTATATATAGTGCATGTGATGAGCCGTAGTGCAGCGGAAATTGTAGAAACAGTACGTCAACGTAATGTGTGTATCTTTGGTGAGACATTGGCAGCTGCAATTGGTACTGATGGCAGAAATTGTATGCATAAATGTTGGAGGCATGCTGCTGGGTACATTCTTAGTCCTCCATTGCGACCAGATTCAGAAACACCAAAAATACTTATTAAAAAGTTAACCACGTAAGTTAATACAGTTATAAGTTAACAAAAAATTAATTCAGACATAAATAAGTGAATTCTTCTCTTTTGAATTACCACTTTTTTTTAACTTAATTTTAGAGATATTTAATAACACAGTTATTATACTAGTTAAATAATCAGTTAATTGAAGTAAAATAACATTTCTCTACTACAGTAAATAAAAGATAAATACAGCATTATAAATTAGTGTAGAATTTAAACCTGGAACCTTCATATGCTGGGACGCTTGTCAAATTATACTTAAGATTGTAAAAGATGTATGTGAAGTTAGCTTCGCATTTTTCGAAAAACATACAAATTTTGGATGTGCTGGATTATGCTAGACTTATGCTAAAATGTGCCGTTAAACATTTTGAAAAACTCGACTAAAACAATCGATTTTTTGAATTAAAAAACAAACTAATCTTTTACCAGGGCTAAGATTTTAAATCTAAGCTTCTATTATCGTGTACAAAAAAATTAAAGTAAAAAAATCGATTTTTTTATTCTCATCGCAAGAGTAAACTACCACTTTGAGAGTTGTACCAGCCACCATTTTCGAGTACTTTTTTATACCCGATAATAGAAGCTTAGATTTGAAGTCTTAGCCCTTCTCAGGTAATCCACCCTTTTCCGATTATTACCAGCAATAATATTATGGTATTTTGTTGTACTCTTCAAGTAAGTCTAATTTCTGAACTTTCAGCCTGATTGGTTATTTTGTTTTAGGATATTTCCCAAAAATATATGTTTTTTTATTTTCTTGTCTAATTTTCTCGGAAACTAAATAAGATATTTAGATTTTTTAAACAGTACAATGATCTAGCAGCTGAGTACAATCTAAATTAGTTAAAAAAATTAAAAAATCCAAAATGGCGGAACTGACAAAAAATTGTTTTTGTGATTTTTTCAAAAACTAGCGGGTCGATTTTGATCTTTCGAACAGTATAATGCGGTACAATTCAAGTACTATCCAGTACAATCAAGAAAAATGAAAAAATCCAAAATAACGGGGCCTACTTCACGCACATGCAGTAAGGGAAGGTTTGTTTATTCTTGATAAATGGCTAATTTTTCTATTCAGCCCGATATTCTTTAAATTCTCTAATTATTAAACGCTTCGAGATATCTAATTTTTTTAACGACACAATATAGAACAAATTGAAATCTACTTCTATGTGAAATTTCATTGAATTTCGATAAAAGTGCGGGGCTGAATTTTTTTTATTTGAATTTATTTTTGTATGAAAAATTAATTTTTTCAAATTACTTTTTACGGCATAGCTTTGTAGGAATCTTGCACAATTAAATGCAATTAAAAAAATGATATCTTACAAGTGCAGGGCTAGCAAAAATATCGTTTTTGTTTTCATTTTTTCGAAAACAGTCAATTTGATTCCAAAATGTTTAACGACACATTTTAGCATAAGTCTAGCACAATCCAACACATTTAAAATTTTTATTTTTTTCGAAAAGTGCCCAGCACAAAATACCAACAGAAGAAAGTTCTTAGAATTGAGTCAGGAATCACCCCTGAAAAGTTTCCGGAAAAAGGTAGACTTTTTTGAGGGGTGGTTCTAGACGCTATTCGAAGAACTTTTTTCTCTTGGTATTTTTTAATTTAAAGCTTCAGTGTTAAGATGCCATTTGTCAGACAGAAACATACCGATAGTTGAAGTGAGACAGAGTGGCGCTACCTTACTTTAACTATTGCGTGTCTATGTTTAACTAATAGCATCTTTATCAGGAGATTTGGTAGAATCTCGCGCCAAGTAGTATAGCTTTATACTGATATCATATGCTACTGTACGCGAGACACCGAGTATATCATTTTCCCGAAACATTAAAAATTTTAAGTAGATTTTCTTAGGAAATTTTAACGCCAAAACATGTTTTAATACATTTTAAAGTTGAATAACGAAAAAAAAAAAGAATTTATTTCGTTTAAATGTACCAAAATACATAAAAAGTGCAGCTGCCTAAATTCTTTCATTTTTCAAAAGTAAATGCTCAGTTCCGTCATCGTCGTCTCCATCTCCATCTCTTTCGCACCGCTAGAAACCGTGCCAATAGTGATGTAAGCGCATGACGTCATATGCCTTGATATAGTGGAATACCGTGTTTCGAGCCTAAATTTTTGAGATACTATGAAAAAAATGTTATAAATTTTTATAATCTTTTACCTTTTGCACCCCTTGAGAACGGGCCATTAGTGACGTCAAAAGGTGACGTCATATGGCTATATATCGCGAAAATCGTGTTCCCAACTTAAATTTTCGAAATAATGAGAAAAAAATATTATAAATTTTTAACGCTCATGCATTTTTTCATTTATTAATATAAAGAAGCAAAATATTAAAAATAATTGATAATTAATGAATTATAATTTTTTTTAAAGGCTCCGACCTCCTAACTCCCACCTCCAGATTAACCACCTCCCGGGTAACCACCTCCCGTGTAACTATCTTTCACCTCTCGCATAAGTGCATACCACCTCCCGTGTAACTATCTTTCACCTCTCGCATAAGTGCATACCACCTCCCGTGTAGCTACCTCCCAATTCCCACCTCCCGCATAACCAATTCCCACCTTTAGCAACTCTGCATTCCACCTCCTAACTCTCACCACCCGCGTAACCGCTTCCCACCTCCCGCTTAATTGTTTTCCACCACCCAACTAACACTTCTCGAGTGTGCGAGCCTCCATGCTTTTTTAAATAACACAAAATAATAATTATTTTAACTTACAATTTCATACTTCTGATAATATATGAAAATCATCAATGCTGTCCAACAAGACTAGAAACTTCATTAAGCAGAACATATTGGTGATGTAACATCACCATCTATAGTTAATGTTAGAACAATATGTTATAAATGTGATTTAAAATCATATATTATTTAAAAAGCATGAAGGCTCACTAAGTTCTCTATAAAAAAATTATAAACAAATTGTTTATAAACTATCTATAATATAATTATTAACATATTGATTAAAGATTATCTATAAAAATATTGTAAGCATATTGTTCACAAACTCTATGCTTAGATTAAAGATTGCATACTTAGCTTTATTTAACATTTGATTTCAATCCTTTTTAACAGAAATTAAGTAATAGTAAAGTAGGTTTTGTAATAAGCAATATTTTTCAATAAATCTATTGTAGAAAGGATTTGGAAGAATTACTTTTAAACACTTGTATTTAATTTAGAAATAAAAAAAATATATTATAAGGAAGAATGTTACACTGAAATTAATACCGATAGTACGTCTTAACCGTCTAATTCGTCTTCTTCGTCTTATTCCTCTTATTCGTCTTTGAATGTCTTGCTTCTTCAAAGATTCGTCTTCGACTTCATCTATTCCCCGTCTAACGTCCGTCTAGTAACTTTTTAATCCTTTGTGTGGTCCGTCTTTAACATGTTGCCAACTTAAATTTTTCGCACTCTACAATATTTTTTTAAGAAAATACAACAATTAATTCTTTTTTATCGGTATACTTTTTATTAAGAGAATTCAATTCATATAAGTGGTTTTTTGTATAAAGGTTTTTTGGAAGGGGATAACTATTTGGCCAAATTTTTTTTGCATCTTGATGTTATTTAGGGGGTTTATTGAATATCTTGAAAATAAAACTTTACATCAAAAAATGCCAAGGGAAAAAGTTCTTAGAATAGTGGAAGTGTAGTCGTTTTTTAACACCCTGTATACAGGATGTGTGAAAATTGGCACACTTCCTTTAAGGAGGTTACCGTTGAAAGCAAACCAAGGTGAATTGTCCTGTATCATTTATGAATCTAGAGCTTAGTTTTCGACAGATTCAATGATAAGAGTACTATTAATTAGACAAAGACAGGTGTAAAAGACAAAGAAATACAGGGTGTTGCAAAATTGCCTCACTTCCTTCAAGGGGGTTACTCCTGAGGGTAAACAGAATCGAAAAGTTCTTAACCACTTTTCAATCAGGAGCTTGGTTTTCAAGATGTTCAGTAATAAAGATATTATTAGTAAGACAGAGATAGACAGATAGTTGAAGTAAGATAGCACCATTTTGTCTCACTTCAACTATCTGTCTGTCTCTATTTTACTAATAATATCTTTATTATTGAATATCTCGAAAACTAAGTTTTAGATCAAAAAATGGTACAGAACTTTTCGACTCGATTTACCCTCAGGAGTAACCCCCTTGAAGGAAGTGCAGCAATTTAGCAACACCCTGTACATAGTTGAACTATTATATTTTCTGGACGCATATAACCGTTTGATATGGGTAGCTTGGTAGGCGAACGAATCTACAAGACTCTTTTTCTTACGAAATTTGAAAAAAGTTTTAACACTACTTTAAATTGTAGACATCACTAAATTGACTAAGGGTGACAAAGAAAAGAAATCTTTTTTCTTTTTCATACTTATTATGGTAGTGATGTTAGACACTCTCTTTAGTTAAGACACGAACCCTTTTAGGACGAGAAAGGATCTTCTTAACTTAGTCAATTGCAAGTATTTCATATTTATTGTTGCATGTAAACTGTTTATTTGCTTATAGTACTGATCAGAATTGATTGCTTGATTAGGTTGATAACATTTTAAAATATATTACATCTATTCTTTTGCATGGTCTATTAGCATAAATAATAAATTTTTCATCAGTTAAAATTTGACATAAAAATATATGACAATGCAATATAATACAATAAAACGGTCCGCTTTGTTTTAATTCATGTGATACCCAAACATCAAACTTCAATGTATAGTCCATGCTATTTTAATTTATTAAATTTTAAGTTTTGTTAAAATTCGTAAATTTATATCGGCCATAACGAAACTATGACATCAATTGATGTAGAATTTCCAAAATTAAATATATATTTTATTTTATTTTATCGCTTAAGGGGCTATTACAGTGTGATACTCGAAAAAATGAGCTATATTTAATGACTATTTATTTAAAAAGTATTTTCTGTAACAGTACAAACTTTTTTTCTTGCAAAAGGTATACTTTTAAAGAATTTAAAATATTTGTTTTGTTGCAAAAGCATATATATATTTTTAACAATTAATTAGAAACCAAAGGCCTAAAAGAAAAAAATATGCTGTTGGCGGGTTATCATCAGATCTCTCCAGGTAGCCTAAAATCAAAAATTCAAAAAGTTTCTTATTTGTTAAGAGTGTTGCTATCGCCTGAACTAGAATTATTACTTACTCTTTTAAATCAACGAAATGACAGCATTTTAGACAAAAGTGTTGGAAAAAAGGCTTGATTTCTCGCCTTAACTAGGCCAAAAGTATAAGTTAGAAATACAATTTTTTAATAATTCTAGTTCAGGTGATAGCCATACGTATACCGAATATACTGTCAAAATTTTAGTCAAATCAGCTAAGTCGATTTTTTTTTATTTTCCCTACCAGTTCAAGAAATATCGTTTTGAGAAAAACGTGTTGAAAATTATGATGCAACAAAAGCGCGCACAAACCGCTCCTACTTTGAAGCGCTATATAAAGACACCAAAGTGAGAATAGTTTACTACAGATTGGATGTAAATTTTATGATAGTATACTATTGAAAAATGGAATAAAAAAAATTCGAGTTTTTTGACCAGTCGCACTGTAATAGCCTTTTACAGGGGTTGAGTGTTCCTTTTTTTCATTTTTAATTAATAAATTATTTTCATTAAATGAGTTAGAAGTGTTTATTATAGTTTTTACTGCTTTCGTTTCTTCCAACTTTTATTTTGCTGTCGTGCAAATATTTCTGTTTTAAACTTGTTTATTTTTTTAAATACTAAATACAAGACATTATAAAACAATTGCATTTCCTTAAGAACATTTTAATCTAACCAAAAAAAAGGAATTGTCTTTTTACAGCCTTAAAAATTAATGTTTTCGAAAATCGTTTGATATAGATAATATGGAAAGTTTAAGAAATGAAGTGTGATATTTATATTTTTGAAAGTTTAAGGAATTAGCACACAGCAGAAATTAGTTCTTATAGATGACGTAATAAAAATATTTCATAAGTGAGATAAGAGATCTTTTTTCTCTCTATTTAGTTAAGACACAAACCATTTTAGGTAGGGCAAAAGGATACTCTCAAAAGGGGTAATATTTGAACTTTTTTAAGAATTTTTTTTCTTTGGCATTTTTTTGATTTGAATCTTCATTTTCAATATATTCAATAATAAAGATGTCATTAATTAAACAGAAACATGCCAATAGTTGAAGTGGGACAGAGTGGCGATACCTTATTTTAACTATTGAAGTGTCTCTGTTTAACTAATAGCATCTTTATCATTCAATATCTTGAAAATGAAACTATAAATAAAAAATGCCAAGGGGAAAAAGCCCTTAGAATAACATCAAGAATTACCTTTTTAAGGAAGTGTGATTGTTTTATAACATCCTGTATATCAAGTTGAAATAATAAAATATATATAAATTCAATATCTAATTTCAATTTCAAACTTATATCTGTGATAAAAGCGCTAAGACTTTTGCATTCATTCAATATATTATCGCGTTTAAGGTAAATAGTCCATTGTATGTGACAGCTGTTACAAGTAAATCCGCAGCTGATATTATATCAGCAAAACGATTGGATTGCATGACTATTTTTGGAGAAACTCTTGCAAGTGCAATAGGTATTGATGGTAGTGAACAATATGGAAAAGATATCGAGAAGTCAACACTATTTATTACGAGTCCACCATTAAGACCAGATCCCACTACGTCTCCTTACTTAATCGAACATCTTGCTCAGTGAGTAATTACTTAACAGAAAATCCTTAAAAATATCACATAAAAAATTAGTAATTTCTTTAGACGTAAATTTTATTATTTTATTTAATATCTATTTAAATTTAAAATTATTTATAATATTATTATATTATAAATAATTTTAATATATTAATATAATATAACATTATTATTATTATAATAACATTAAACTTTAGAATATATACTTTATGTATTTCTACTACTGCTGCTATCATAATTATTTTAAAACGTATTGATCGTTAATTCAACCAAATTTTTAACAGTAAAACTTAATTAATTAAAAGTTTAAATTTGATGTCTTTTATTTAATATTTGATAAATAGTTATTATTCTGTATTTAAATAGATTTTAAAAGCTTAAGTAAAACTCTTTTTCTAATTTTGATTCATAATTAAATCGTTTGAAAGTTAATATAATTAATTAATTAAAAATAAAGAATCTTACTATTTTGCATGCTATTTTAAGAACTTAATTTATAATTTGATCTAATATGTAAGCTGTCTCACTTAAAGCGTAGATGTTAATATCTACGGACATTGCTTTTAATATATATGGTATAATAATGATACACGAAACTTTGAGATGTTTCTAAAGAGAGATTTTAAGACAATTTTTTATTTATCACATTTTGATATGAAGCTTAATTTCTCAAATATTGAATAATGAAGATATTATTTCTTGGTTTTCGGATGGATACCGTGTTCGAAATTATTATCTAATTGCCGACGTTTCGCAAACATTTCAGCTTGCTTCCTCAGGGCTATGGTGATCTCGATTGATGGATCTTGTCCTTAGGTCGTTCTTATATAGTGTCCGGAAAAAAGACATTTTTGGAGGGGTAGCTCCTGACGCAATTCTAAGAGCTTTTCATCCATTTGGCATTTTATAATTTGAAGCTTCATCTTTAGGATACTCAATGATAAAGATGTCATTAATTAGACAGAGACACTCTAATAGTTAAAACAAGACAGAATGGAGTCACCTCGCTTCAACTATCGGCGAGTCTCTGTTTAATTAATGACATTTTTATTGTTGAATATCTCTAAAGTGAAGTTTCAAATTAAAAAATGCCAAAAGGAAAAACTTTGTAGAATAACGTCAAGAACCACCCTTTAACCGTTTGAGTGTCACGGAGCGATTTTGCGCTTCTTCTCTGTCTCTCGAACAGTGCCAGCGCTCTAGGCTGCGAAACCGATAACCGCGACACGCTCGGTTTTTATATATATATAAATATATATAAAATATATATATTTTTTATATATTAATAGTTTTAAATATTAATATAATAATATTAATATTTATAATAATATAAATAAAAATATGTATATAGTTTTAATAGCGCTTCTTGGCATTCTTGGAGAGGGAATAAGACAAGCGATATCGCGCCGCTTGGCACTTTTGGACGGGAAAACAGCAAAGACACGTGGCACTCAAACGGTTAAAAAGTGACTACATTTTTCCGGACACCCTGTATATCCGTATGCGCTTTACGGTTGACTGCATTTACTAATCATTTTTTAATTTTCCGGCCAATTAATTATAATTACATTCTTAACAATTTTTTAAAAATTTATGTCATTTTTAATGAGGGTTCGAATATTTTTGTGAGTTACTGTATGTATGTATGTATTGTAAAGGACTATATGTACAGTCTCTGGCCATATTATTAGACGCACAATGATTTTTATGCTAAAAAATTAATTATTATTACTTAGTGGTATTAAGCAAAAGAAATTGAAGAGAATTCAGCTCTATAATGTGTCTCACTTAGTAATAGTCATTTATAAAGTTAAATCGTATTAGTTTAAAAGAAAAAACAAAAATAATTTTAAATCAATTTTGTGCGTCTAATTATATGGACAGGGACTTTACATACAAATTCACTTTCAATATTCAAACATACTTAAATTACTTTCATTGATATTTTCTGTTTTATGTTGGCTTTTTAATAAGGGGAAAAATAAATATTTAAGTTTTTATGTAATGTTTAAATAATATTAATTTCGAAGAAATTATCAAGATTATATTAACAACAGCATCAAATATTATAGCTTATTTTGAAACTAAAGCTTGACTTTCAAATCAAACATATGGCAGGAAAGATGTACGCAATTAAATAGATACAGTTGGTATAGAAAGTATTCGTACAGCAACTAATTTAAAATAAAATTTTCTAATACAATATTAATAATCAATATTAACAAATAAACATTAATAATAAATAGTCTTTAGAATCATTGAAATAGATTCGATATAGACAAAAACATTTTTTAATTGTCCGGTCAATTAAAAAAATGATTGGTCGGTGCAGTCAACCGTGAAGCGCATTTGGATAAAGGGTGTAAGAAAACAACCGCACTTCCTTAAAGGGGGTGATTCCTGACGCTATTTTAAGAACTTTTTCCTCTTGCCATTTTTTAATCTAAAGCTTAGTTTTCCAGATATTCAATAGTAAAGATGCCATTAGTTAGACATAGACACTCCGATAGTTGAAGTGAGATAGCATTTCTGTCTCACTTCAACTATTTATCTGTCTTTTTCTAACTATTAGTACTTATATTATTTAATATCTCGAAAACTAAGCTTTAGATTAAAAAATCGTAAGAGGAAAAAGTTCTTAGAATAGCGTCAGGAATCACCCCCTTTAAGGAAGTGCGGTTGTTTTGTTACACCCTGTATACAGGGTGTCTGGGAAAAAAGGAGACATTTTTGGAGGGGTGACACCTGACGCAAATCTAAAAACTTTTCACCCCTTGGAATTTTTTAATTTAGGGCCCCCTTTTTAAATTATTAATGTTTTTCTGTGCTACGTCGCCCCGAGGCACGCAAATACTTAAAAAATGTTTATAATCACATTCGCATAGTTATTAATAATTTATTGTTGCCTAATTATTCAATTAAAAATATGTCAAAAAAATGTTAATTGAATAATTGGCATGGATCCATGATACTTGTTATTTTTTCATTAAAACAACTGTTAATTCACTTATTTCATGAAAAACATAGCTGACTAATAGTCCTCTAATAAATAATAACAGGTATCATTAATTACAGATTGTTAAAATTAATATTTTAACAATCTAGTCAAAGGCAGCATGCAACACATGTTAATTCTGTAATTTAATACTGTTAAACACTTACCATTTACTGCACATTTTCCTAATATCCTCATCATGTCGTGTAATGACTTCCCTTTGGGTGGAAAATTATTTAATATCATAATTTTCCAAACAATTATTGATAAAGTAACATAACATAACCACAATCTCTGCACGAACATTTTTAACATATTTTTAAACACTTCGACTAACACTATGATTATCCACAATGTTTTACAATATTAGTAACTTTATTAATTATAACTTTAAACACTAATCGCTGAAATAACTAATTAATTTATGTATTAAATTGTGAGTTTATTGGACCGGCGTTGTCCACGGAATCGCACACACGTGTAGCACTCACTTGTAGAAAGTAAACATAGGACTTGGGCTAGGTCAAGTACACCAATTACCACAATTGTGTACGTGCTACACGTGTTTAAAAATATATTAAAAATGTTCGAGCAGTGATTGTGGTTATGTTACTTTATCAATAATTGTTTGGAAAATTATGATATTAAATAATTTTCCACCCAAAGGGAAGTCATTACACGACATGATGAGGATATTAGGAAAATGTGCAGTAAATGGTAAGTGTTTAACAGTATTAAATTACAGAATTAACATGTGTTGCATGCTGCCTTTGACTAGATTGTTAAAATATTAATTTTAACAATCTGTAATTAATGATACCTGTTATTATTTATTAGAGGACTATTAGTCAGCTATGTTTTTCATGAAATAAGTGAATTAACAGTTGTTTTAATGAAAAAATAACAAGTATCACGGATCCATGCCAATTATTCAATTAACATTTATTTGACATATTTTTAATTGAATAATTAGGCAACAATAAATTATTAATAACTATGCGAATGTGATTATAAACATTTTTTAAGTATTTGCGTGCCTCGGGGCGACGTAGCACTTTTTACGCTGGCTACGGCGCTGTGCTGCTTACGTCACCGCGCGCGACCGCGCCAGCTGACGCTAGCTCGCGAACCAGGGCCAATCACATTGCGCACAGAAAAACATTAATAATTTAAAAAGGAGGCCCTAAATTAAAAAATTCCAAGGGGTGAAAAGTTTTTAGATTTGCGTCAGGAGTCACCCCTCCAACAATGTATCCTTTTTTCCGGACACCCTGTATAAGGACAACCTAAGGACAGGATCCGTCAGTCAGGATCAACAAAGTCCTGAAGAAGTAAGCTGGAATGTTTGTGAAACGTCGGCACTTATATAATAATTCCGAACGTGGTATTCACCTGGAAACCAAGAAAAATTAGAAGTATATTTTAATCTGAAGCTTAGTTTTTCAGATATTTAATGATAAAAGTGCTATTAATTAGTCGTTGACAGATAGATAGTTGAAGTGAGAAAGAATAACGTTATGTCACTTCAACTAATTGACTGTCTATGTCTAATTTATAGTACCTTTATTATTAAATATCTCAAAAAGTAAGCTTTAGATGAAAATGTGGCAAGTGAAAATCGTCTTAGAATCACTCCCACTACAAATTTTTAAAATTTGAGCCCTGGTCATTGTTACACCCTGTATAGATAATTAAAATCATTTTATTTAATTACCTGTGGATTTGTTATAAATTAATGGATGATAAGCATTATAGAATCATTTGAAACAATGTTTTACATGAACAGGGTTTACTTAAAAATGATAGAAAAAAACGAATATCATTATTATTTAAAAATGTATATCTTTCTTCTACAAATTTATAAGCAAAACATGTATACTTTAGCATTGGCTAAAAACAGGGCTGCTTATAATATGATGCACAATAGAATGAATTTTGTTTACACGAATAAACGCTTCTTCTCGAGAAGAAATATATTTCACACGGTTAATAAAATTGGTACATTTGGTAAACGCTTAATAAAAATATTAATTTATCTATAAAAATAAACGTTGTATGACAGATAAACTTGGGTATAATTTGGTGGAATTATTTTTAAGGTGCAAGTCGCTGCTCCACTTTCATTTTCAAAAATATCATCATATATTGTGGCATCTGTTTAACCTATCCATGAATCAATAATTAATAAAAATGCAATTTTCTTAACATAATGTAAAAAACATTATTTAGAAAATCTATATACAAGGTGTTTCAGTGAGGTACGACCAAATTTTAAGGGATTGTAAAAGGGGTGATTCTAACACGATTTTTCATTTACCACATTTTTATTCGAAGCTTAGTTTTTAAAATACTTAATGATAAAGGTACTATTAGTTAGACAGAGAGAGTCTGTTAGTTGAAGTGAGATAGCGCCACTCTGTCTTCAACTATCTATGTCTCCGTCTAACTAATAGTACCTTTATCGTTAAATATCTCGAAAACTAAGCTTCAGATCAAAATGTGGTAAATGAAAAATCGTCTTAGAATCACTCCCTCTACAATCCTTTAAAATTTACCCGTGCCTCATTGAAACACCCTGTATAGCTTTTTTTATTCAGATTCCAGATTTTTAGCATTTTGCAATAGTCTTATTATATTCCTTGGATAATCTTGCCACTTTTTCCTCCACAAATTTTCCCACTATGTCTTGGAAGACCTTTATCTGATACTTCAATAGCATATTGAACGTGTGTGAATGCACTTTTTCATTTTAGGATTGTGTTTTTACAAGCACAGTCTTAATACCCTTTTCTGCTAAATTACGATTATAAACGGCTTAGTATTGATATTCAGTTTGATTTATATTTATAACCAAATCTGAATTTAATTTCGATATCAGTAGTTTCGTCTAAATTTGAAAATTTTTTGCTGATTCCATCACTTCCTTCATTGAGCTAAATTCTGTAGAATTTATATATTTAGTGATCTTTCTTTGGCCGATTTTGTGAACATTTTTAAATTTTCCCACCAACGTTTTAGAAACAAAGAAATTAAAATGATCACTTATTAAAGGCATTGCAACATTTGTTGCTTACTGTTGTAATGTGCTTACTTTAAAGTGAATACAGTTTATGAAAATTTTAATTTTCTTTAACCGTTTGAGTGCCACGGAGCGATTTTGCGCTTCTCGTTTGTCTCTCGAACAGTGCCAGCGCTCTAGGCTGCGAAACCGATAACCGCAACACGCTCGGTTTTTATATATATAAAAATATATATAAAATATATAAATTTTTTATATATTAATAGTTTTAAATATTAATATAATAATATTAATATTTATAATAATATAAATAAAAATATATATATAGTTTTAATAGCGCTCCTTAGCATTCTTGGAGAGGGAATAAGACAAGCGATATAGCGCCGCTTGGCACTTTTGGACGGGAAAACAGCAAAGACACGTGGCACTCAAACGGTTAATATACAGGGTGTTGCAAAACGATCGCAAGTTTTTAAAGAGGTTGGTTTCTGAGGCTATTGCAAGAACTTTTTCCTCTTGGAAATTTTTTCAGTTAAAGCTTTATTTTCTAGATATTCAATGATAAAGATGCCACTAGTAAAACATAGACACTCCGATAGTTGAAATAAGGTGGCGCCACTCTGTCTCGCTTTAACTATCGGAGTGTGTCTGTCTTACCAGTGGCATCTTTATCATTGAATTACTTAAAAATGAAGTTTCAAATCGAAAAATACGAAGAGGAAATAGTTCTTAGAAATAGTATGAGGAATCACCTCTCAAAAAATATCTCTTTTTTTCTGGATACCCTGTATATACAAATTTAATAGAAATCGGTGATTTTTTCATAGCATATATCCTTCGAAATTAAATAATACCCTTAAAAGAAAGTTTTTATCTAATTTCATTTTTATATTTATTTCAATTAATCATTTAAAATAGAACATCCTGTATATCCAAATTTAAAAAAAGTCAATTATTTAATTCTTAAAGGTCTAGATATATAAAAAATCGAGAGGACTGTATTAAAAAACAATTGGCAGTCCATAACTAATTGAGTGCTCCAATTTTTAAGAATTTGTTGCAATATGCCTGGAACTTTTTAAAATTAATGAAATCCCGAGAAATATTCTCTAACGTTAATCTAATTGTTGGAAAAACTAGTAAAAAAAGTTTTTCTTCAGGTGTATTCAATCTATGAACTATTTTCATGACCTTAAATCCAACACAAAGTTGCCATATTTCAAATTTGAATAACACAAAAATAAAATAAATCTGTATCTAATATTTTCGATTTTCCATCTATTTATCAAATTACATCAAAATCCAAGCGTAACACGTTATACGGTTCTTTCTTAAGCGTATTAAAAAAACATATTTACAGTTTTTTAAATACGCTTCAACACGGTAACATCCAATTAATCTTACACTGAAGTTTGAGTACTATACGTGATAACTTAATTTTGAGCCAATTAACAAACAATAAAGCGGTATCTACTTTTACTCTCGCATTTCCAATTACCTCACATTTTCTTATTAACCACATTATGAAAATTTATCTGGTATCGCGTGTAATAATCTTCAACTGATTGTGGATTTGATCATCAAAAATCTATAAAATTGACTCAATCAATCATAATAATACTATCAACATTGTCATTGGGAAGATTTAAATTTTTGTAATAGATAATCTTCTTGGATAATACTTTTCACTTCAAGTGTTTCGTTACTTTTCGTTTCATTACTCAAAAAATACTTACTGTGAACAATAATTTTTGATATTGTGTTAAAAATTCTACAATGCCAACTTTTAAAATATGCTATAAAAAGTGGGGATTTTCATTTTTTTAAATCAACATGACTTTGATACAAGGTTCATGTCCATCTTCAAAGTTAAATTAATTACCACCTGATAGCATATTTAAAATTTAAAAATGACGTCTTGTTTTTTTTTAATTTAAGTTTGATTATATTTAATTTAATAAAGTACTTATTTTTCAAGATATTTCGGTGTCCCGGTACTTTCTCTTCACTCTGCACATGTAAATTTATATATACAGGTACCCAGAAAAACGCAACGCAGAGATATTTAATAATAAAGATATTAGTAGTCCGACAGAGATAGTTGAAATAAGACAGCTAATGTAGAGTGGTATTGTCTCACATCATGCAGCTGTCTATCTCTGACTAATTAATAGCATCCTTATTAATGAATATTTCAAAAATTAAGCCTCTGATCGAAAAGTAGTAAATGCCTTTTCAACTCGGTTTATCATCAGTAGTAACTCTGATGAAAGAAATGCGTGAATTTTGAAACACCTTGTACAATACTTTTTCAATATAGGCTCCCTATAATATAACAAAAAAAGGTATAAAACAATATACAGGGTGTTGCAAACCAACCGCAATTCCTTTAACGGGTAATTTTGTGAGGATAAACTAAGACGAAAAAAGTTCTTTAACACTTTTCAATTCGAGGCTTAATTTTTGAGTTATAAGGGTTTACATCAACATAATATTATTGGCTGTCGCTTGGAAAGTGACATCATGCACAACTTCAGACTGTTGTAACGTTAGTGGGACAGCACCGTAATACTTGAAAAAAATATACGGATCACCTCAAATTCAAAAATAAAAAAATTAGACTCGCTAATAACTTTGAGCTCTACAGGAGATCCTTCTCAAAGCTTTGATTCTTTTTCTCTTCAATAAAGAGCATTTATTTCTTTCAATTAATAAAAGTCACAATGATGAACTAATATGAGACTTAATCACGCATATCAATAAACACACTAGTCACTTCAAATCACTAATATTGCGCAACTTTTAACAATTTTACTTTTCACAAATTAATAATAGATAAATTAGAAATTTTATAGCCCAAAGTGTTTTATTAACAGATGGATATTATCCATGCGATTGCACGTATTTTTAAAATGTTATGGTGTTATCCCATTGATGTTACAACGATTTGACGTCATACGTGATACCACTTTGCGAACGACAATAATATTACGTTATACAAACCCTTATAATTTGAAAATTAAGTTTCGAATCGAAAAGTGGTAAAAAACTTTTTTGTCTCGGTTTACCATCTGGAAGTAACCCTTAAAAGGAAGGGTGGTTGTTTTGTTATACTCTGAATTAAAATACGAATTATATAATAGAACATTTTTCTTAATAATGGCGCCATTTTTTAAATATATTAGGAAGTCAGGAAAAAGTGATTTTTTATATTACAAAGATAAGAAATAAATAAATTGTTGAATAACTTAGAAAATATTATCTATCCATTTAAAATATTTATAAAAAGTATAAATTTAAAAAGTAGATTTACTTTGTTTTTTGAATGGCTCAATTATTAATTTTTTTTTGAATCTGTCTAATTAGAAACAGCCTTCAAATAATAGGGAGCGATAATTGTACATTTAATGCTGACCAAAAAGCTCTTGGTAAAAACGACTTTACAAGAATTCCTAATGGCGTGAATGGTGTTGAAGACAGAATGTCTGTGTTATGGGAAAAAGGCGTACGGGCCGGTATTATGGATCCTACAAGATTTGTTGCAGTAACCAGCACTAATGCTGCAAAAATTTTTAATTTATATCCCCGAAAAGGTATCATTGCTGTAGGCTCAGATGCAGATATCGTCATTTGGGACCCTAATAAGAAACGTATAATTTCTGCTCAGACTCATCATCAAGCAGTTGACTTTAACATTTTTGAAGTATGTACTACAATAAGTGTTTAAATAATTATTTAAACTACATTTTATACAATATTGTAGGGAATGGAAATCCATGGTGTTCCAGAATACGTAATCGTAAATGGTCGAGTTTGTGTTGATGAATTTGAATTAAAAGCTGTACATGGCTTTGGAAAATTTATTGAAACACCAGCCTTTTGTCCATATATTTATGATATGGTAAATGATAGAGAAAAGGTAATTTCATAAATTATATAGTATTAGATTTTCTATTTACAAACATATAATAAGCATTTATATTGTATAAGGGTATCCTGAAATAAATGTACAGTTTTTGAAAATATTATTTCTAACGTATAATTGAGTAGATAAATATTCCTGATTGATCACCAAAGCCCTGATGAAATAAGCTGGAATGTTTGCGAAATGTCGGCAATTATGTAATAATTCCGAACTCGGTATCCTTCCGGAAATTTAGAAAGATTATGTCAAAGTAATGCTCTCATTTCAATTATCTGCCTATTTCTATGTAAATAATAATAATTTGATTAATGAATACCTCGAAAACCAAGCTCCGAATAAAAAAATAGTAAATAACTTTTCAACTTGGTTTTAAGACAGGAATAATTTTTTCTAAAAATGTGCGTTTATTTCGGTTTAATATTTCTTTATCAGTTTTAATGCTTCTGTTTAATTAATAGCGATTAAGAGGAGTAGCTCGTTCAGAGGCAGAAGCTCAAAAATATGCGGAGGAAGATGCTGAAATCGCAAGAGCTAAAGAAGCAGCAAAAATAGCAATAGCCGCTTTAAAAGCTCAAAGTAATGGTTCATATGAAAATGAGGCTAAACCTAAACTTTCTGCGCTTGATTGTGTGCCAACATTACCAGAATCAGCAGTTGTTACACCATCAGCCAAAGGCCCACGTTTAGAAGGTCAAAGAAACTTGCAGGATTCAACTTTTTCTATCAGCGGTTAGTTTTTACTTATCAAATTTATATTTATTTCAAATTTTATATAATAGTATTAAGAATATGTATAGTATACAGAACATTCGTAAAAAATGCATTTCTAGTTGAGGGATAACTCCTAATATTAAGCTGTTAAAATTATGAGTCCAATAATCTTGAACCATTTTACACTCTGGAATTTCACATTTTCGAGTTATTCAATAGTTAAGGTACTATATTAGTTATACAGAGACAAACATATAGTTCAAGTAAGATTAATATTACTCTGTCTAACTAATAATATTTCTATTATTGAATATCTTGAAAACATACCTAGGGATTGAAAAGTGGTAAGGAGTTTTCCAAGTTTTCGTGTCACTCTACATATTAAATATATTAAAAATGATTATTATTATTTTTAAGTATTATTATCACTAATATTATTCTTATTATCTTAGCAGAAGATGTTGAGGAAGCAAGAAGAGCTTGTATTCGTGTAAATAATCCACCAGGCGGACGTAGTGCAGGAGGTTTCTGGTAAAAAGCCAAAATTAATGTAATACTTTAATTATTTACATACCGTAACATATAAAAAATATACTAAAAAATATACTTAACAAAGAGATTTTGTTACCTAAGTGGTTAAAGATTTTAGTTCTTAAGAGAATCCCTTCCCAACAAAAAAGCGCCGTTACATTTACTGCTCGCACAAATTAATATTTTTCAAAATCGTTTGATATGGATTATATGGAAAGCCTAATGAATCTACGAGACATTTTTTTCACAATTCTAATAAAATTTTTTATATGTAGAATTTTCATTAACAATTTGTTCTGTAACAGAAAATGCAGAAGTTATTTCGAAAATCAAAAAAATCACGCAAGTGCAGAAAGGTTGAAGAAGTCATTTGAGTGCAGTTTCGATCTGAAATATTGAGAAATGTAGACAGGAAATGTTATGGGCTAAATATTGTTAAATCTGATAAAAATATTGCAGATAAAACAGCAAAAATTAGATCATCGATTTTTATATAGATAGACTTCACCGAAATGATAGTAAGATTGACAAATAAAAGAAATTTCATTTCCTTTTGACACTTATTGTGCTAGTAATGGTAGTCACACTGTTTAGTTAAAACACAAACTGTTTTAGATTGGGAAAGGATCCTCTTCAGTAAGTCAGATTGTTTTTAAATTTCATTATTCACCAAATATTAAGCTAAGCATCATTTAATACTATCATTATTAATATACGCATAATGAAATTTAAATAGACTGTTACAAAATAACCGACCTTCCTTAAAGGGGGTGATTTCTGATGCTATTCTAAGAACTCTTTTCTTTTGCCATTTTTTAATCTAAAGCTTAGTTTTCGAGATATTCAACAATAAAAGTACTATTACTTAGAAAAAGACAGACAGATAGTTGAGGTAAGACAGAGAAATGATATCTCATATCAACTATTAATGTCTCTATTTAACAAATAGTATCGTTATCATTGAATATCTCGAAAACTAAGCTCTAAATTAAAAAATGGTAAAAAGAAAAAGTTCTTAGAATAACGCCAGAAATCATTCCCTTTAAGGAAATGCGGTTGTTTTGTATTATGTATTAAATTTTGAGTATTATCTAGTTTTGGCTATTTATTTATGAAAAATAATCAAACTACCTAAATAAGATTTAAAAAGAAAACACAAATTTTATTGAAAAAAAATGAAATATATTACTAATTATATTATCTTTAACATATATTTTAGACTATTATAACTATTCTTGCTTATTATTATAAGTGTTTAGTTTATTGCTTGTTGATTTCCTCTTATTTTTACACTTTATGTATCTTATTTGAAAGCTGTTAAAGTATTACAGGTTAATTCCAGTCAAACAAGTTAAATTACTGTTCACATAAATCTAAAAATTCTAGAATTTATAACTATTTAAATGGCAAGTTTATAACTACATATATTTAAATAAAATAATTTTAAACTTTTAATTTTTATTACAAATTGTAAAATGATTTATGCTTTAAAGATTACTGTATTCAAGCATACAGGTTGTTTCAAAATTCTTGCACTTTTTTAAAAAGGATTATAATAAGACAGTATTATGTTATCTCATTTCAAGTAGTTAACTATTTGAGTAATATTACCTTTATTATTAAATATCTAAAAAATTGATCTTCGGATCAAAAAGTGATCAAGAGATTTTCTAGTCGTTTTGATCTTGAGATATATCCTTTTTAATTAAACTTGAGAAAATATTCTAAATTAAATGCATGGATCATAAGGATAATTTATGACGCCAAACTAATATAATTTCACGCTATCTTATTTTAAGTAGCGAAGCATATGAAGTGTAAGTAGTCGATTTTGATAAAATTTGGTAGGTAGATCGGGCATCAATAAAAAAACACCATTTCGCGCATTTGCTCAGATACTCAATATTTTTTTAGTTATTAAAGTTTAAAGTATGAACTCACTCGGTCGCACACGGTTGTCAAATCAAAGATCGAGAGTTTGAATCTTAAGAAAGAAATTCTATTTATTTTTTTTTCATGTATCTACACTATTATTTAAAGCCATGAAATTTGAGCCGATAAAAATGAATCAGAATTACGAAGAAAAGTCAGAAAATAAAAAGATGCTTAAACTAAAATGGTTTATGTTTCGGACAAATATCGCAAGTATTAAGCAATATATATATTCATATCCTTTCGTGGAAAACACAATTTCTGAAGACAGACCCGAATCCGAGTCCATGGAACAAGAGACAAGCACACTTAACAACTAAACCGCAATATTGCTTGATACTTGCGATATTTGTCTGAGACATAAACAGTTTTAGTTTAAGTATTTTTTTTTTATATTCATATTCTGCCTTTTCTTCGTAATTCTGATTCATTTTTATCGACTCAAATTCCATGTATATTAAATAATAGTATAAATACATGGAAAAAAAATCAACAGAATTTTTTCCTTAAGATTCGAATCCTCGATCTTTGATTTGACAACTGTGCGCGACTGAGCGGGTGTATGCTTTAAACTTTAATAACTAAAAAACTATTGAGTATCTGAGCAATCGCCCGAAATGGTATTTCTTTTATAGATTCCCGACCTGCCTACCAAATTTTATCAAGATTAGCCATTTACACTACATATGTTTTCCTCCTTAGTTTAATGTCAAGAATCATCCTTTCAAAAATAGTGCGTTAATTTCAGGATAGCCTGTGTATCAATGTACACTTAATATTTATCAAATTAACACATTTGCGATAAGCAAATTTTGCAGAAAACTTGCAACTGAGACTTTCTCACTTGTTTCACTGAGATAGTAGTTATAGAAAGCACCTAATGTTGCCGCATTTTTTTTGCTTTTTTTGCAGAAATTGTAGAACGTAAATTCACGTCAATGGCAACCAGGAACAGAATTTGAAATCACGTAAATTTACATCAGCAGTTGCAAATGTGCTAATAAGAAAAAAATATAATACTCTACATGTAAAAAAGTAAAAAATATACTAAATTCTCTTACTTTCATCAAGTACATTAATATATCAATCGAATTTTTATAACTTATTTTTGACATCGTAATCAATTTTATTTTATATCATATAGTTGTAGTGAGTGTATAAAAAAGTTACATTCAAAAATGTACTAAAATGTAATTTTTTAATTTTTAATAAATTATGAAATCATGTATAAATAATGATTGCATAATAAACGATATACGCACAAATGTAATATTATAATTATAAAAATAA
Organism: Sclerodermus sp. 'alternatusi'; assembly: GCA_037305995.1. Classification (NCBI taxonomy): domain Eukaryota; kingdom Metazoa; phylum Arthropoda; class Insecta; order Hymenoptera; family Bethylidae; genus Sclerodermus; species Sclerodermus sp. 'alternatusi'. Next base: position 139,184 of record JBBEEM010000019.1, read on the forward strand.
CCGTTATTTTTAATAATATGATAAAGAATCATGAAAGAAATTTAAAAATCGTCATCGTTTTGAAAGGGATATTGCATAAAGCCGAATCAAAAATCCTTGACAGATACTTAAAGTTTGATAACATTACCGTTTCACTTCAATTGGATATAGTTATACAAAAAACAACCAATTCACAATTTTGTGCAAATAATTTAACAGCATTAAATATTGCGGAATAAGTACTACTCTACTGTTAAACAAATAAAGACAATTTATAACCAATTTTCTAAATTATCATTATCAAAAAAAGGATTTTTTTTTATTAAATGTTTCTAAACTCTCTACGGAGTTATAAGCTAATCACATGTTTATATAAAAACAATGACATAGTGAAATGATATTTATGCAAATGGTACAACAAGTTAATTACATGATTAAAGCCTGGAGATTATTGTTATAAGTATACAGGGTGTTACAAATAAGCGTACATCATCTGGGGTAGCTATTATTTAAGTGAAATCAAGACGAATTTTCCTTTGCTGTTTTTTAATCCGAAGTCTCAATTTTGAGTTATTAAGGATTTTATCTGCATTATTTTAAGGGCTCTATTGGCTGAATTGTGCCATCTATTACGTCACATCGTGATGACAAGTAGGGCTCAACACCGTAGTAATTTTAAAAACAAATATGGGCATCCCCGTACTGGAATTTTGCACTTTTTATTAAAAAATTGTTTAAAAAAATACTGATAATGTTTAATTACATAATTATTTAGTTAATATTCAAGATTAATTAATAACTTATTGAATAATTATTACGGGTGGCTGTAAATTCTTAATTCTTAAAGTTAATAACTTTTAATATTAGATATTTCACAAGCAAATAAATAAAATTACAATTATGTACATCTTAAAGAATAACTACTTTTATTATTTACGCAAAACTACTTTCTTATAATTTATGGCTAAATAAGACTCACGATTATTCTACATTAATTATCAAAACGTATATTAGGCTTACAATTTAGCTGAAGACTCCAAAATATCCAGTATTCCACCTTATAATCCTATTTACTTCAATATTTAAAATCACAGAGATTTAGCTAATTTTTTAAAAATTATTTCAATCAAACACACACATAATCGCACATAACATAACATCACATACACATATGATATGCCTCAATTTTTATGTCTATCATTAACTTACATGACACTATTAATAATTTAATAAATTAATACTTTTTATGCAAAGCACCAAAATAATGAATAATTTTATTCGCAAAAATATAAAATTTGGATACCTACATCGTCAAGACGATTTCACGTTTTTCGCTGTTGGTATGAATTTCTACAGACTACATCTCTTAAGAATTTTGATAATTATTATTATTATTAGTTATTTGGGTTACCTTTTTGATGTTGACTATGGTCAGAAAAGACTCAACATGATTACTGAGACAAGATCAATTTGAAATTTATACCTACTGGAATCGAAATTACATGCATCTTTAAAAAATATCTATTATAATTTTATAATTGTTTATAAAAAGAAAAAGAAATTATGATGCCATAACTTAATAAATAAATAGAAAGGAAAACAGTATAATAAATATTCATTCATATTATAATATTAATAACAGTGTAATAATAAAACTAAATTAATTTTAACAGATTTATTTCAAATGAACATTTTTTATTTAATTTTTAAGGGTTGCGAAAATAAAAAATAATAACTAATTAAATAATATTACTCATTTATTAATACAATTATACGCAAATGACAATTGTGCGAAATCCCGCTAGAACAGTAGTTCGCCTAGACACCGCTAGGGTCGCATAGCAAGTGCCTAATCCCAAGCGTGGTCTAGCCTAGGCGAGGCCTTTCTCGCAAGCGAAAGGTGACTTGCTCACCTATTAATAGGCATCTCAAAGACACCCCAATAGATAGTCCAGATCCTGGAACCTCTAGAAACCGAGGACACTTTCGGCTTCTCTTGTTCTTTCAAATCTACCAAGGCGCGACCTTGGTTTAATCACATGTTGTGACGCTCTGGGCACCAGTGTCGTCACGCGCTTTGTTCTTTAGGAGTCCATCTATTGGTTCGCGTTGAATCCTTTCTGAGCTTTTTTGACTTCCTGTTAAGGATCAATCCTTACATCCCGTGATGTACTTATTTGCTTCATTTATTGTGAATTTTGTAATTCTTTTATTTGGTTTAAATAAACCCCTTATTTATTAAATTCTGTCTCCAATTTCCAATCTCGAGCTATACTCGAAGTCAGCCATAGACTATGATTTGTACGGCTTCATTGCCGGTCAGTGTACACTGCCCGGCAACGAACAGTCCCTGTTAGGCATAAAGTATAGCATAAAACAGGCTGGACAAATTTTCGCTCTCTCTTGCACGTGACGTCAAATGCTTGTTGGTGGGGTGGCAGGAGAAGCGCGATGTTAACCCTTTCGCTCCGACGGGCGTATATATACGCCCTCGAAGAATGACCATTCATATACGATGAGCGTATATATACGCTCTGGAGAAGTTGGCGCTGAGGTACGAAGAGCGTATATATACGAACATGTCATATATACTTTTATTTCATACTTTACATGAAATACTTTTATTAATCGAGTATCTAGCAACGTTGCATGCCTCAAACAGTTGACTATCATGAAATAAAACATTACCATTAAGACGATAGCTAAAACCTAAAAGTAGAAGCTAAAAGAAAGAAGTCGAAATTATGCATCGAATCAGTAATTTAGAATCGGATAGTGAAAACAATAGCTGCGAAATTGATGTTTATCCTGCAAGAAAACGGAAAATGCAAAAAAGAATTTTATTCAGTGAAAACGAGGATAATACCATGTTATCTGTATCACACTCAGAAAAACATCAGGAAGACCAGGAAGATGGGAGAAAGAAAAGATGTACTCGCCGAATGAGTAGTTCTGAATCCGAAACTGAAAGCGTTTGCCGTGCAAAAGAACCAGTAACGTGCTCAAGATCACAAAATTCTGAATATATTTGGACTACAGAAAACTTAGAACCAGAAATACATAATTTTAATGAAGAAAATTCCGGATGTAAAATTTGTATTAATTCTAACACAAAAATTTTAGATTATTTCCAAATATTATTTACCGAAGATATAGTAGCACACATTGTAAAATGTACAAATGAATATTGCAAGAGTGTTACTAGGTCTAATCTCACAGCAAAAAAAAATATGGAAAATCTTGGGTCGACGTTATCACGAGTGAAATATATCGCTTTTTTGCAATTACGTTTCTAATGGCACATGTCAAGAAACTTAAATATGCTGACTACTGGTCCACTGATTATCTGATAGCTACCAAAAGTTTTCGAAAAATAATACCGCATGACCGACATAGACATATTTTTAACTTTTTATATTTTTACCAGTCAAATGTAGCCAACATTCGTGATCCTCTGCATAAAATACGCCCAATTATTGATGAACTTAAAAAATCTTTTAGTAAATTTTTTTATCCATTTCGCAATCTTTGTATAGATGAAAGCCTAATGTTATTTAAAGGTCGATTATCAGTTAAGCAATTCATTCCTGCTAAACGAAACAGATTCGGCATAAAGTCTTTTGTATTATGCGACTGCTTGACAGGCTACATTTTAAATGTTATTGTATATACAGAAAAAAACACAATTTATAATAGACCGCCCAAGGATAATTTAGGAAAATCAGGAAATGTCGTTATGACACTCTTAAAACCATATCTTGAAAAAGGCCATACCGTATTTGCCGATAATTGATATGCAAGCTCCGCTTTATTTACAAAATTACATAATCATAAGACAAATGCTTGCGGAACAGTAAGAAAATACCATAAAAATATGCCCATAATTTCCAATCATTTAAAAAAAAGCGAGATATCATTCTTCTCGTGACAAACAAGACGTTTGGATGATAACTTGTCATTCGGCAGACATCGTTGATACAACTAAGATAGACTATCGTACCGGATTGCCAATACAAAAACCGACCTGTGTCATTGATTATAATGCCAATTTGGGAGCCGTTGACAAAACTGATATGGTTGAATGTATTCGTAAAAGTTTGAAATGGTACAAAAAATACTTTTTTCACATGCTAGACATGGTTGTAAGGAATGCATATTGTTTATACCAATCAGCAACTGTAACAAAATTACCGTTTGCCAAATTTCACTTAACACTTACAAGACAATTATTGCAAAAATATAGGAAACAACAATCAGATAGATGTTTAATTGCACGAAATAGTAACAATCCTGGAAGAATTACTGAAAGACATTTTCCGTCTATATACTCGAATGAGGTATCAAAAAAAAAAAAATCCAGTTCGAAAATGTGTCGTCTGCAACAAACGCGGAAAAAGACGTGAGTCGAGGTACTATTGTTCACAATGCGATGTTGGCTTATGCGTGGTTCCATGCTTTGAACTTTATCATACTAAAGTTGATTATTAATATTGTGATTTGCTTTAAATTTTGTTATATAGTATCAGGAGAATCGGTAGAGTCTCGCACCAAGTAGTATAACCTTACAGTGACATTGTTACGGCGTTTATTCTTTTAAGATATATGTTACGGCGTTTATTCTTTTAAGATATGCGTTGCGAAAAGAACTAAGGAACCACCGCGAGGGAATCCATCCCCACTGCCATACAATGGGCAAGTCATGGAAAGGGAATACAATTCTTTATTCTCTATTAAGCGACTAAGGAATGATTATTCCGGAATCAATCGTCGCCGTAAACGTTTCTAGCGAACCGGGATTAAAATCTCGAGACGTTATCGCAGTACGGCAAGGAGACAAGCACTATAGTGAAACCATACGAATACGATATATTAATACGCGCAATAAGAATACGATAAATAAAAATAAATATAAACGATAAAATCTGTGTTTCCTAAAATCATCATTTTGTGCCTTGTGTATCACACCTTTGAATTATTGAATTCAAAAACATATAACAGACATCATGTGCTACTGTATGCGAGACACAGAGTATACTTTTCCCGAAACATCAAAAATTTGAAGTCGATTTTTTAAAGAAATATTAACGCAAAAACACGTTTTAAGACCTTCTGAAGCTAAATAACGACAAAAAAAAAAAATTTTTTCGTTTAAATGCACCAAAATCCATAAAAAGTGCATCTGCATAAATTTCATAATTTTTCAATTTTTGAAAAGAGCATGTTCAGTTCCATCGTCTTCGTCGTCGTCTCCATCTCCATCTCCATCTCCATCTTTTTCGCACCGCTAGAAACCGTGCCTTTAGTGACGTCACGGCGTGACGTCATTTACGCTGATATACCGAAATGCCCTGTTCTCCACCTAAGTTGCCCATTTAGCCTGGAAAATGACATAAATTTTTTCATTAATTATTATATTATTTTAATAAATAAACAAAATATTATTAAAAATATTAATAATAATTAATGAATTATATATTTATATTATCACATATAATTATAAATTAACTATTATAAATTGAGAGTAATTGTAATAATAAATGAATAATATTTGTTAATTATACAGGGTATCCGGAAAAAAAGGAGACATATTTTGAGGGGTGGTTCCTGACGCAATTCTAAGAACTTTTCACCCCTTGGAAATTTTTAATTTAGGGCCTCCTTTTTAAATTATTAATGTTTTTCTGTGCGAAATGTGATTGGCCCTGATTCGCGGGCTAGCATCAGCTGGCGCGGTCGCGCGCGGAGACGTAAGCAGCACAGCGCCGTAGCCAGCGTAAAAAGTCCTACGTCGCCCCGAGGCACGTAAATACTTAAAAAATGCTTATAAGCACATCAATTTATGCAATAAATTGTGAGATTATTGGACCGGCGTTGTCCACGGAATCTCACACACGTGTAGCACTCACTTGTAGAAAGTAAAAATAGAACATGGGGTAGGTCAAGATCAAGAATTACTTCAATTGTGTACGTGCTACACGTGTGTGAGATTCCGTGGACAAGGCCGGTCCAATAATCTCACAATTTATTGCATAAATTAATTAGTTATTTCCGCGATTAGTGTTTAAAGTGATTATTAATAAAGTTACAAATATTGTGAAACATTGTGAATAATCACAGTGTTCATTGTAGTGTTTAAAAATATGTAAAAAGTGTTCGTGCAGTGATTGTGGTTATGTTGTGCTAATTTTTCAACAATTGTTTGGAAAATTAGAATAATTAATAATTTTCCACCCAAAGGGAAGCCATTCCACGACAGGATGAGGATATTAGGAAAGTGTGCTGTAAATGGTAAGTGTTTAACAATATTAAATTAAAAAATTAAAATGTGTTGCATGTTGCCTTTATCTAGATTGTTAAAATATTAATTTTAACAATCTGTAATTAATGATACCTGTTATTATTCATTAGCGGACTGTTAATCAGCTATGTTTTTCATGAAATAAGTGAATTAACAGTTGTTTTAATGAAAAAAATAACAAGTATCATGGGTCTATGCCAATTATTCAATTAACATCTATTTGATATATTTTTAATTGAATAATTGGGCAACAATAAATTATTAATAACTGTGCGATTGTGACTATAAGCATTTTTTAAGTATTCACGTGCCTCGGGGCGACGTAGGACTTTTTACGCTGGCTACGGCGCTGTGCTGCTTACGTCTCCGCGCGCGACCGCGCCAGCTGACGCTAGCCCGCGAACCAGGGCCAATCACATTTCGCACAGAAAAACATTAATAATTTAAAAAGGAGGCCCTAAATTAAAAATTTCCAAGGGGTGAAAAGTTCTTAGAATTGTGTCAGGAACCACCCCTCAAAATATGTCTCCTTTTTTTTCGGACACCCTGTATAGTTTATAAACAATATGCATAAAAAAGAGAAATTGCATTTGAAACGCAGATAGTTTATAAACAAATTGCATAAAAGCTTTTTATATATGTGCCCATAATTATGAAAGTGGTCTAAGTCATAAATTTCTTGTTTCGAGATATTTCATGAATCGCATTGGAATAAATTAAAAAATATTTTTACATTATGCGACATTTTAATTTATAATTTTATTAGTATTGATTAATGGAAATTTATTATAGATATGAAATTTTGTGTGAATTTCATAGGAAAATGTTGTTTTTAAAGCTTGAATTGACTTAGACCATTTTCAAAATTAACTGAATGTCCTATAATTGACTTAAAGTAATAAAAAATTGTGATTTTTACTTGAAACAACAACTTTAACGAAATAATTCATAAACATTTATTAATCATTTTTAAAAAGTAATCCATTTTTATCATAATTTCGAGTTTTTAAGATTTTTAAAATGTTCCTGAAAAACTGGAGGGATTAATGGTAGTAAACACATAAGATCTTTATGTTTTTCTTCCGTCACTGGTCTAGTGGTGTTGTATAATGGAAGTAATTGAATATTTTGGTATATTTTTGGTCTTCCTCTTTTAGGTGAAAGATCCAAAACTTTAAATTGTTGACTTAGACCACTTTCATAATTAACACTAAATGAATTCCGTATAACGTTGTAATTACAACTACTATCTAAAGGTTCATTTTTGACGATATCGTAAAAATTATATTGAATAAATTTAGTTTAAAATCATGTCGTGTGAAATAAGTGATAAATTCATTTTTTTTTATTTTTTGACTTAGACCACTTTCATAATTATGGGCACATATAGTTTATAAACAATTTGTTTATAATTTTTTTATACAGAACTTGGCGAGTTTTCATGCTTTTTTAAATAACACACAATAACCATGTTAATTAAAAATGTCACACTCCTTATAATATATAGGAAAACGTTATAATTTCATAACTGCTACATGAAAACATCCGAAAATTCATCGAGCGACCTGCATTCGTACTTATTACATGAAAAGAAGAGAAAATTCGTTGGCAGGAATTCGTAGTTGCTACAGGAGAAGAGCAGAGAAATTGTCGGCAGGATTTAAAGTAAAATCAAATGTTATTTAAAAAAGCATGGAGGCTCGCCAAGTTCTGTATAAAAAAATTATAAACAAATTTTTTATAAACTATATATAAAAAGCTTTTATGCAATTTGTTTATAAACTATCTGCGTTTCAAATGCAATTTCTCTTTTTTATGCATATTGTTTATAAACTATATGCTGAGAGTAAATAAAGATTACATACTTGGCTTTATTCTATATATGATTTCAATACTTTTTAACAAGATAAGAAAAATAATGTATTTTTGTAGTGACTATATATTTTAAATAAATATATTCTTGTTATTGTTATACCTTTATTAAGAGAATTCATTAAATAAGTGTCTAAATAATATATATTTTTTGAATAAGGGGGTTTTTAGAAGGGGATAACTACTTGGCGTATTTTTTTACATCGGGTTAAAAAATATTATATATATATATATATAATAAATTATATAATATAATAAACTATGATTATAAATTTTTATATTTTAGAAAGTAAAATGATAATTTTAATATAATAAATATCATTATAAAATTTAGAGAACAAGAAACCGTACCTCCATTTCCGTACCTCAGGGTCAACTTTTCAGTAATGCGCTCCATTCACAGCTATCACATTTTGTTGCAAGCGCTTCGTAGCGAAAGGGTTAATGTGTATGTATGAAGTATAGGCCAGTATATGGCAATACATTATATTAGGCCTATAGGTTGATTGGCAGGGGCAAAGGAGAATGTGGTGGGAGGTGTTCCGATTCCTCATCCTCATCTTACGTACGTTAAATGATAAGGATAGCTTTATATGGGACGAAAAATCTGCGGACGAAATCAGAGTTCCTATCAGCGTCCTTGTCTAGCGGCCGCTTTAGCATGCCTTCAAAAGTATTAAACTATCCTTATCTCACGAGGAGAAGGCGGTCGCTAGCCCTCTCCACTTGACATATTAATCCGTTTTTTTCTAATGAATGCTACTGATTGTTTTTCTTTTTCTATCTCTCACTTTCTGACTGGTGGGTTTTAAGGGGAATGTGGTGAGAGTCGGTACGATTCCTCATCCTCGTCTTAAGACAAAATTAGAGTCCCTATCTCTCTTATAAAGAGAGGTAAAGCATATCTCTCTTTATACTCAATAAATAAACGTCAAATATCAAATATAATTTACTTAAATATTATTATATATTTGTTAAAAAGTAATAATCAATCATACATAATATTCTATACATTAAACAACATAGTATTAAGTTACTATTGAATTTTTATTTTTAATATTATTTGTTTTTAATAATAAGTCATATATCGTTCAATATAAGTAAACCATTTTTTTTTCCAGTAGGGGAAAATCTGACAACCAGACACCCTTGGCCTTTGATGGTGTTCGGCCAAAGGTAGTGTGGGGTTTGACCCACTAAAAACCCCTATGACAGGCCTTTGAGGGCCACCAAGGAGATATATACCTATAGGTTAACATTCCCCGATGGCCTCGCCTCTAATCTGCCTCCCATGTAAAAATCGTTACATCATTCCCGACCGATTCTTGGTTCTAATCGGAGGACCAAGAATAGGTTGAGCACAGTCGGCACCGAGACGCTTACGCTGATTGTCTGGATCAGCTGGCGACATCGGTGAGTCGGAGTGAGATAGGCATAGGCCGTACTGTGCGCTATCCGACGGCCGGGTGTAGTTGCCGGCTATCCTTGTCTCGCTCACTAACGCGTCGCCAATACATGGCTGAACCGATTTTCTCGGCCACAACAGCGTATTAAAGTTATGTTTTGACTGGTGAGGAAGAATTGAACTGTCAAACTGACAGTTCAGTGAATTTCCCTCACTTCAAAGTCAAACTCCGAACAGTCTACTTCTAAGCCGGTTACCGGATTTATCGTGTGCGAAATTAAGTAACAATTGTGTTGCATGTTATCATGCGTTGTCATCCACGTCTCTTAGGGACCTCACCCTTCGGTTTCACACCTCTCAGAACCGGTCGGAAAAACTATTATTTGTACCGCGACATTTTCTGGGGTTTCACCCAGCCTCAGGGAAACGTTAGTTCGCGTGTTACATATTAATTGTGTTCTGTTCAAAACCATCGATAATTGATTGCTTTTTTTATAGATATCCTGTTTTATCATTTTGGCGTGCATGCAGTTCCTTGAACCGCAATAGTGTTCACAATCATAATTAAATCCAAGATCCAATTTACAAGGTAAGCAAACCGGGACCGAAGAGCAGGGACTATCAGAGCCATGTTCATGTCCACAGTTGAGACAAGAATCATTCTTATTTAAATTAAAATTAGTACATTCAAAAGCACTATGGCCAAGTTGATGGCAATAAGAGCACCTCTTTAAGGAGGCATGCTTTCTAATTCTAAAACTCGCCCAACCAATGTTCAGTGACTCATCAGCCATCATTTTTTCAGCAATATCGGTATCCACTACGAATCTAACCAACTTTTGTTCTCTCCAGCCACTATGTATATATAGGATGTTAAACTTAATTGGTTTAAACCGTAAAACATGCTTAGTTATTTCATCAGTGATGAACTCATCCGGAAGGTTTGGATTAATATTTATAACCTCTAATTTAATAGTTGGATAGACCACAGCCGTAGCAACATTAGGCAAAACCTTAGCCAATGAATCCCTGAAACCATTCACCCTATGTGCAGTAACCTTAGAATTATCCAATCTTATAAATGTGTTACCCAATTTATTGGTATTGCAATTAATAACCGCAAAATCAAATTGTTTTGGATTTATCTTTTTCTGCAAATAAACTATCATATTCGAGTTATCCTCCTTAGATAATAATCTGCCATTAATCCTGATCATTGTATGCTTTTCATTATTCCTTCTAAAATGTTTGTCTTGTACAGCATCTAACTGTCGTTACAAATCTCTTTTCCGTTTCATATCAGCTTGATTTATTGCATTACTTTTTGCAGAAGTAGAGGCCACAATGTCACCCTCATCAGAAGTGGCAGGCATGGATTTCATTTTGTCATTGTGCGAGGAGCCCCACCAGTTATATCAACATACGAGGGCACAACAATGCCACTCGTGGACCTAGTGACCATACCAGGATTGACATTCTTGCAAGGACCTCCAAGAACTCCCAAAACAGGCACATCTTTCTCAGTACTATGATTACCCATTGATTGTTTATTAATGTTTCCTTTTCTTAAGAATTTCTAATTGATGTCTACAATCATTGAGCTCATTAACCAGATTAATGTGCAATTGTTTAAACATAAGAATCTTCGTCGAATGCTCGTCTATGCCACGCACTAGATTATTCACAGCAATCCTATTATCTTTCAAAATTGCATCAAAAGCATTCACATCATAATCCCTGTTGCATAATTTCAATTCATTGTTCATCAATCTTAATGTTTGATCCTTAACATTACCCATAATCGAGAGTACATCATAGATGCAATCCTCCATCAAATCCCGTATATCATCCTCTTGATCAACCACCTCTCTGTTAGTGATCACTCTTGACACGCCATCCACAGTACCCGAAACCGATGGTTCACCACCAATACTAGACTTTTTATTCAATCTTTTCTATTTCTTATAACTCCCTCTTTATCAGCAGAGATTTTTTTCTCTTTAAGCCAGAACCAGCCGCCATCCCAGTCCAAAATAAATCCACATTGACACCCATATCAACAAGCCCATCACGCCCATCAGATAACACATTCCCACCAGCATCAAGATTCACGTTAACATCCTCATCCGCTAAGTCCGAAGAAATATCAATAGGCTCATCATCCAAAGGGCCAGCAGTCACATCACCAACCCCATGCGCATCATCATCATCACCCCGCGCCTCCGCCATTCCAACCACATTCGAATCCACCAACCCATTGGTTTCACGGGAGATGACTTTACCGACTGCCGGCAAACCCAATTTGGTAACATACTCCTCAGCAATTCTCTCACCATCAGAAAGAACATCCCTATTAGATGGACTCTCTCGACGTGGATCAGCAGGGGAATTAATGACCCTTGTGACTCTAAAATATTTATCGAGGCTTATCTTATCAAGTCGATGACTACTCAAAACGCTATCCGGCGAATCAGCTCTATCAGAACAAGGCTCTTCCGCATTAACAGCCGATAATGTAGAATTACGCATATCATCCAAAGATCTCCCAGGTAACACAGTTCCTCCTTTTTCCATAGCAGAACCCCAGAATTTACCCTTACAAATGGATGACTTCATTTATCAATTAAATAATAAATACAGAATCAGCGAAGCAGCCGAAGAACACCCAACAAATAAACGAAAAATTCAGAAGAAAACGAAAAAAATATTTTTTTTTCCTCAACTTACCCAGTGAGTACAGTCAAATAAAGCCTCAAACCAGCTAGCACACCGACCAATGATAATAGCAATTAATAAATTAGCAGCCCCAAAATTATGCCTAAGATAAATAAATTGCTAAACAAACAATTCCACAATAAAGGCAGAGCCCCAAAATTCCATCGATCTTAGAATATAAATTATGAAATTAACAATCACAGGAATGTAGGGAAATCAAGTTCAGGGTTAACTCGCATATTTATAATAACAAAACAATAGATGTATAACAATTATTCCAAGCAAGACTTAGAACTATATAATGAATATAAAATCCCAAATGTAAACTTAATAATAATCTCTATAACTAGCTTAATTTAACCTAACTTAAACTTAACTTAATAACTATTAAGTCAAAAACAAATTCCAACCTCGAGTATAACTTCAAATGTATAACCACAATATGGCACTCTAATAAATTCAAAATCACAAAATAAATTATAACTTATAGAATAATGTAGAATAAAAACAAAGCAAAGAAATCAGTTGAGCCAAACAATCAAAAGCAACCATTCAAAGTAAATCATAAATATATGTAACCGACCAATGATCATCAGGCCACCTTAAACTAGAATGCTCAATTGATATACATAGATTAGACCATTTATTCACTTAAATAACAAACTAAAACTAAAATTTATATTTTTTTCATGTAACTAATCAATCCATCAATACACCCAGAGCTCCAAAACGGCTGAAAAAATCACACAACACCATATATCACCACAACCAAAGAATATGACAAAACTACTAATCATGTTTCAATAAACAACCAAATAGAAAAATAATCAGCATAAAATGATAAATAATAATTTATTATACCCTGTTGCATCACAAGCACCAGTGTAATTAACATAATATCCATTAAATTACAGGTTTCATTCTCCACATTGACCATCTGCTTCAGGCACCACGGCATCCTTACACAAGAGACAGTTGACTCTAATCAATCAAAGACTAATAGTGTAATAAATTTCAATAAAGCTATCTAAACAACAGAATCAATCAACAAAACAATTAGTATCAAAAACACTAAAGTATCGGGAAAGAATTTAACATTATTGTGTCACTAAACGATTGCAAGAATTTTAAGGTTGTGTTATAACATGCAATCAATTATACAACAAAATATGAAAAAATATTATTAAATCAAATTCCAAACACTCATTAAAGTATCACTAAAGCTATCCGCAATAACAAAGTAATAAAAATTCAATCGATTTTAAGAATTTCCAAGATCATCACGGAGCCCGAATTAATACGCCCACACTCTACGAAATCCAAACGTCTACTGATAAGTAAACCATGTGCGACATAGCGCCTAGTTCGGCCGCTGTCCGCTAGGTAGCTAGGCCCGCGCGGCTCCCGTATCAGGCCCACGGTAAGGGAACCACGTTCTCTTATCACTAGCAACGGAGCTACCTTTACTCGCAATATCCAGCATACCAGCAACTTATACTGACCTTGGAGACTCCCGAAGGCTTGTTCTCTTACTCTCACCTTGCCTAGCCAAGACTCCTGGTGCAACAACCTCCTACCCTCGGCAAGTCACTTGCCAGCCGAGTGTCCAGCTGCTGACATTTGATTATTACATTGATGAATTTTTTGTATTGACTAAAAGTGAAAAATATAATTTATTTTAGTTTTTTTTTAAATTCTTCTTTGTCGGCAACATTTTTCGCACCTGCCCTTTCTATCGTGGAGGCGCAAACCAACTAGTAGTATTTCGCACAATGTATGTATGTTTAGTCTTGTTAATGTTCAATAATAAATTAACTTTACAAATATTTAAAAACATGGAATATTTTTCAGAAAAGGAATCATTTTTTGAAAAATCTAAAAAATTTGCATTATGTAAATTCCATTTTCATTTCATAAAAAGATTTAAATATTTTGAAAACTTTCATAGGATTATAATTTGCCTTGAATGCGCAATTAGCAAATAATTAATTATATTTTCTGAAGAAGAATTTTCAATATTAAATATAAAATATTCGATATTATAATTAAAGAAATTAAATATCAGTATGAACAAGAAGATTCTCATATCTAAAATTTCTCTGTATATGAAAATATTGTTTGAATTTAAATAATTTGGAAATTTTAAGTAAAAGTTAGATCAATACCTAGATAGCACAAATTTGCTGAATGCATTTACGTACATCCTGATGATTTTAGGATATCCTAAGGACATTCGCAGTTCATATTTGGTAAATTTTTACTAACTGGGTAATGAGTTTTCTTATTTCTTTATAACGTGTATAAATAATTTTTAATTTAAATAAACGAAAATAATCAGTTTTATTCTTTGCAAAAAAAAGAATTTACAAAAAAAATTGTCTCTAATTGTTCGCGACCCGAATCACTCCCCACTGCCGACTACTTTGGATTCCGAAGTGGGAAGAGAAAAACAGAAGTTTTTGAGACTCAATGGGTGCGTTCAGCAGAACTCAACAGTTTCACAGCGGTAGCGCAGTGATCAGTTAGCGCTAAGTGAGCGAATAAGTTTTTGCCGAACGACTCTATCCCGCTACATAAAGGAGTAAATCAAAACAATGCATAAAATAGTTATGCTACTGAGCCTAGACAATGGGTTAAATTTAAATGTGCTAAATACAACACATAGTAACAACTCATAGTTATTATGTTCCGCCATGTTAACTTACAACAAGCTCACTTTATGAGCGGAAAAATTTTGCGCTACATAAAATGGCGTCCGCTCAGTAGCCGCTCACTTAGCGCTTTTACTGAGCGGTAGCGTTCAGCAGAAAATTTTACAACAGTTTCGCAACTGTTGAGTCTGCTGAACGCACCCAATAAGTACGGGCATGAAAGAGTTTTGGCGGCTAGCGTAGCGCTTAGTTTAGCACCAACGGATTCCGCTGGGAACAGCACTTCTTCAACTCATGGGTCGGCATCATCATAAGACGGCATCGCTTATAGCGGCATTGCCCAATGGGAGGTTATGAGGTAACTCATCACCTCTTGACTACAAAGTGTTGTAGCTAATCGCCTAACAAGGGAAGTTTCAACCCTGATGGAGGTATGATTCATTCCTCCGAGTACGTAGGAAAAGATCATCAACTCCATCGCCTAAGTAAGGCGAAAATGGTGCTGCCATCATGAAATTGTTGTTGATAGTAATAGCCCAGCTAGGAAGAATGCTTCCATTTGCTTGGATATAGCATGGTCCACGGGCGTTGTTTGATCGCTCTCGTTTATAAGCGAACAATAGAGCCTGAGACGTTTGAGTACTCCCTGCTGCATATGGTGATTCCTGTACTTCTGAAAAGTCGGCGGGCAGCTGCAAGTTCTGCAAGGTCTCACTAATAGCTGTGAAGATACACTCACATTGATTAGGCTTAACCTGTAATACCTTAAAGCGGCAGGTTTGGATGTGTTTGCCTAATTGCTCACAAGCTTCACTAACGTCTAATAACATGTTAGGGACTACTTGCAGCCTTCGGACAAGTTATGTTAATTAAAATCGCGATTTCGGTGGTGATAGACAGGACCAGTACTCGTAGGAGTATTGAAGACAATTTCTGGTGAAAGATTTGGTGACCGTGATTTGTGGGGGCTGGGGACGACGCCGTTTGATGGATCGTTGGAGAGGTTCTTCGACCGAGAACCTCTTCAGGGATGTGACTGCTCGACAGTCTGAGGAACCTTAGTTCTCAAAGATGTAACAGGAATTCCTGTTACGTTGCTCTCGCAATCAAATAAAAGATAAAGGACAGTTATCGACTCACAAAGGTGTGAGTGACGACATCTGTCAGGATTCATGGGAATCATAATAGATCGTGATCTCGAAGAGACTGCATTGGAAAGAAAATGCAGGAACGGAGCTTCGCCTGTAAACTTAGGCTTGTACGGTGAAGTGGAACCGGGATACAGCAGCCCCTGCCAGGGTTGTGTATCCCTGAGGAGACGGAGCCTATGAGACTCCCTGTAGGACTGGCGGAAGTCCGGATGCAAGTTGCGGCGCTCCCAGGAAGTCGTTGGGTATTCTCCGAGATACGCTAAGACGGGAGAGACGGCTTACAGGGACAATTCACAGGACGGATTACATGGAAGAATATCCCGTTAACAGAGAGTCGTGCGTGGACCGTCGGTTCGACAACACCGCTAGGCGTGGGCCTACGAGAGTCGATGGAGACGAGGCCCGCCGACATCCGAGAGGGGAGGTCGGAGAAGTTCGAAGGGATAGCCCGACTCCCTTAGGAAGTGGTAGGAATCCAGGAGTGTAATGTGGATACTCTGATTCCAGACCGAGGTTAATTAACTAGTTTGTTGCGTTGTTTTAACACACCCCTGATTCTTGTGTTTTTTTTATGCGCATACCATGCCTTTCCTACGTTCTCCATATCCTTTTCTAACACGAAGGTCATTACACTAACGAATGATTTTCTTGATTTTAACAAATTATTATAAAGATATCTTTTTCTTATTCTAAATGTATGATTTTTATAATCGAAAAATATATCGAACTTATACATATTTCATGATTTCGGTAATAATCTACACTGATATTGAACGTGGATCTAAGTCAATTTGTAGATCTAAATGCAGTGGCGTACGCTAAAAAAACGTATTTTTCAATGTCAGTATGAAAAATATATTATTATAAATATTAAAAATCTTATTTTGCATCGTAATAATTAAAAATATTATAACATTCAAAATAACTTACAATAGTATTTCTGGGAAAATATTAAAATAATTGTACCTAAACATCATTCTTATCTTAAATTAATAAAAAATTTTTGATTAAATAAAACAAATATTATTTGCAGATGGAAGTTATAAACGGAAAAATGAAAATTTATGAATTATCTTAACTTATTAATTGAAGAAAATAACAAGTTTATTTTAGAAAAAATTCATACTTATTCACCAAAAATGTTTCTGAAAGAGATTGCTATAATGAAATCTGAAATGAGACAAATGTGCCAGAATACCTCTGTCTTCGAAAGATATTTTTGACAGCGTGTGTCGAAAGAATCCATAAGTTACAGCGCACTTGTCATATAGCAATATGAAATCTATATTGTCACGTGTAAAAGCAAAAATAGACCACCACTGTCTTCGACTATAATAGACTGTATTCTTTAGACTGTTCACACAAATTTATTTATTCTCAAGAATATAATTATAATATATATCTATAACTTTTGTTCGAATCTGATTGGCTAACTAGTTCTCTCCTGTTGTTACGTCCTCACTCTTCTCAATACTTGACTTATAGTTTTTCTGTTATTGTCGTCGTTATGTGAGTTCTCAGAAACACAAAAACACAAGTCGGTTACAATTCTATGAAATCTAACATTTCGGTTAACGTTAATTTGACTACTAATTATTTGTAGATGGAACATTTTCGGTATGTAAAACTAATATTTTCTGAATAATCTAGATTAATTGTTTTAGGTATTATCTAAAGTAAAATTTATTTTTTACAGGTTGTACCAAAAGCTCCAAAATTCTTTCAGTTGTATACAATTCATATTCGTTATGCTGACACTGTAAAACCTTAATTTTAGATAAAAATAATTAAAATTTATAAATATGTTCTTCTTTTATAAATTCAATTTTTGTCTTCAGGGAATAGCTGTTGTATATATACTTTAAGAATCTCGAACTAAATCCTTATATTCAGCTATTTGGAAAAGAATACTGGAACTGGCTGCTGGGCTAAAGATAGTGCTAAATTTATAATGGCTGATTATGAGAAGGCTGCTTTAGTTGCAATGGTGTATCTGCGAATCACTTGGCTTCGCAAATTAGTGTGTATGGTTGTCCTGTTCAAACAACTAATATTGTAGAGAGTTTTCACAAAACAGCATATTATAAACTAGGAGCTACTCATCCTAATAAGTGGAATTTTTAAAGTAATGTATTTCTCAGTTTGTAATAGTATACAGGGTGTTTTAGTGAGACACGGCCAAATTTTAAGGAGTTGTAAAGGGGGTAATTTTAAGACAATCTTTCATTTGCCACATTTTGATCTGAAGCTTAATTTTTGAGATATTTAATGATAAAGGTTCTATTAGTTAGACAGAGACAGTTGGTTGAAGTGAGATAGCGCCACTCTGTCTCACTTCAATTATTTATCTATCTCTATCTAACTAATAGTACCTTTTGTAACGATGTGAATACATCGTTATTGCATCTTGTAACGATTTAAAAATCGTTGCATTATCCTTTGACCGATTCTCAGTTTTAAAGGGAAAACTGAGAATGAGTAGAGCACACACGGCACCAAGGCGCCTAAGCTGTTGTCTGGATCAGCTGGCGATATCGGTGAGTTGGAGAGAGATAGACATAGGCCGTGCTGTGCTCTATCCGACGCCCGAGTGTAGCAGAGGCTATCCTTGTCTCGCTCACTGATGAGTCGCCTAATACATGGCTAGACTGATTTCCTCGATCACAATAATAACGTCCAGGTTTATATGTGTGCATGTGTGGGGAAGAAAAATTGAACTGTTAAACTGACAGTTCAACGTATTCTCCTCACTTTTATGTCGAGTCTTGAATAAATCGGACGTGAGTTTTTTTTATGGTGTATAACCCCCTGTTAAGTCGCGGCGAATTAAAACAGTGGCGCAGATGTCTTGTTGGTTTTGCGGAAGAGTGCGACTGCTGCAGTCGACAGTTTTGTTGCTGGTGGTTGGCCTAGAAATCGGTCTATCAGGCAAATTGGAAGATTAGATTGTCTGGGAGAAGGAAAGCACCTGCTAGGATCAACCGGGGAAAACCTGAAAAAATTCCTGGAGGAATAATCTGCGGCGTGCGTGAGTGGGACGCTACTTAATGTTGTGTTAGTCTTATGTTAGTCCTGTTAGTTTGTTAGTTTCCGCGGAGGCTAGCCACCTCAACGCGCCGGAAAGTCATCGGGACTTTTCCTGGACCGGATACGAAAAGTTTCCAGTCATACGCGTTTCGCGAGTGCATCTTAGTTAGGACGTGCCGCATACGCAGAGCGTACGGGCGCTCCCGATATTCTAGGGTTCTATAATTATTTTGCGTTATAAATAGCAAAACTTGTATATATTGTAGATTCTCTGTATTGCGACTGTATTGGAAGTACGGCTATTATACGAATTAATTGGTTAATCGTTGTTAATTATTTGACACGTCCAAATCGTTAGTCCAAGCTTAACCGTGATCTAAAAGAATCGTACCCTACGGTATCATACCTCTCCCGAACCGGTTGGGAAAAAATATATTTGTCCGCGAGTATTCTCGGTGCTTCACCCAACTTCGGGAATCCGTCAATTCGCGTATTACACTTTATCATTAAATATCTTAAAAACTATGCTTTAAATCAAAATATCGTAAATGAAAAATCGTCTTGGAATCACCCCCTTTACAACCCCTTAACATTTGACCGAACCTCACAGAAACACCTACAGTGAGTCCAAAAAGTATTCGTACACCATGTATAATTTGTTTAAAGTATATATTATTTTGTTAAATTACATAAATAATTACAAAATTATTTACAAATATTATTACTACATGTCTGAACTATGAGATATTAAAAAATGAATAAAAAATCTTCAATGTTTAAATGGAAAATAAGAAAATGCTTCAAAGTGTAAAAAATTGGCACGCAAAAAGTATTCGTACAACTGTTTTAAATATAAACCTGACTTAATAATTAAATAAATAAAACTTAATTTAATATTTTGTTGGGTATCCTTTTGAATGGATTATAGCTTGAAGTCTTTTTTCCATTGAATTAACCAATTTTGATGTGATTTCCGGTGTTATGCTATACCATTCCTGTTGAAGCGCATTTATTAGTTCTTTTTTATTAGAAATGTTTCGTTTTCTAATTTTTTTATCCAATAAATCCCATAAATTTTCTATAGGATTAATATCTGGTGACTGCGGAGGAGTTGGTAAATATTTTGGTGTATTATATAACAACCATTCCTTTGTATTACGCGCTGTGTGTTTCGGATCATTATCTTAGGCAAAAATAAAATTATCCTTAATTCCCATTTTTTGTGCACTAGTTATTAAATGTATTTTTAATATATTTAAGTATACTTGGTGATTCATAATTCCGTCAATAATATGCAATGCTCCTACACCTCCAGCGCTCATACATCCCCACACCATCACTGATCCTCCGCCATATTTCACCGTAGGCTGTAAATTATTTTTATCAAGTTCTGTATTTTTCTTTCTCCAAATCATACACCTTCCATCAGAACCAAAAACATTAAATTTACTTTCATCAGTAAATATAACTTTATTCCAAAAGTCATTATTTTTGTTAATATTATTTTTAGCGAAATTTAATCTTTTTTTTCTATTAGCTTCGCTTATAAAATATTTTCTTCGAACGACTCTACCATTATAGCCTTCATTTTTTAAACAATTTCTGACGGTATTGGCACATACATTTATATTATTATCAATTGAAAGCTCTGATGTTATTTTAGGTGCACTAAGTTTAGGGTTTTTCTTTATTTTATTAATTATCAACCGTTTATCGCGGGTACTAAGTTTCTGCGGCCGACCAGACCTTTCATTATTTTTGTTACTTTTTCGTTCCCCAAATCTATCTATTATATATTGTATTGTTGTATGAGGTCTATTAATAAGTTTTGCAATTTCCCTTAATGATTTGCATTGATTATGCATATTAATAATAATATCTCTCTCAGCTTCTTTTGTTTCTCTTCCTTTACGACCCATTTTTTAAAATTTTATAATTATAGAAAGTTCCTTTACAAAGATTTTCGCAAACTGAAAGTCTTAGAAACCTATATTATTACTATTTAACCTTGTAACGCTAAAAAACAAATATCATAAGTCTTTTGTTATGAAATATGATTCCTGTACGAATACATTTTGCGTGCCAATTTTTCACACTTTGAAGCATTTTCTTATTTTCCGTTTAAACATTGAAGATTTTTTTATTCATTTTTTAATATCTCATAGTTCAGACATGTAGTAATAATATTTGTAAATAATTTTGTAATTATTTATGTAATTTAACAAAATAATATATACTTTAAACAAATTATACATGGTGTACGAATACTTTTTGGACTCACTGTATATAGTTTATCACACATTAATATACAGGGGGTTCGGATATTGGCGCACTTCCTTTGAACCGTAACTCCCTTGTATAAATCTAAGACGAAAAGTCCTTTACCACTTTGCGGTCCGAAGCTTAATTTTTAAGTTATAAGGGAATTTCTGTAAGTAATTTTATTGGCTGTCAGTTGCAAAATGGTATCATGTGTGACGTCAGCGGGACAGCACCGTAACACGTATAAAAAATATATTAATCACCCGAGGCTCAATAATTTAAAAAATTGTGTACTAAATATTTTCATAACATGTACTAAGTATTTTTAATATTAATTATTTAATTATTTAATTGCGTTTCTTCATTTAGTACACATTAGCATTTAGATAAAAATTTTTTAACAATAATAAAATAATTTATTAGATTCACCATTAATTAAGATATTCCGTATGAGATCCTTTTAAGACTCTGATTCTTTTTGTCTTCAATAAATATCACTTTTTTAATCACTTTAATAAAACTCACTTTCGATAACCTCAATATTATAAATAAACACACTTGTCAGTTCAAATCACCAGCATAAGTAATATTTTAATAGTTCATATGCTTTATAAATTAATATCTCTGGCGCGAAACGCGGATAATTGGACTCATAATAACAAACACTTGTAATTAATAAATCACAATTGTCCATGCCATTATATGCATACGCAGCAAACTGAAGGTAAAAACTAATATATTTCATTTACCGGTATAAAAGTCTCTCGATAATCTTATAAGTTCAGACAATTAATATTATTGATTTTCCAACATACTGGCCATACCCAATATTTAATAATTTGTCAGAAAATCAACATTATTGATTGTCTGAAATTAAAATAAAATCAGATTAAAAAGTGTCAAATTAGTACACTCACCGGCAATGATGCAGACAAACCATAGTCTATGACTGACTTCGAGTATAGCTAAAAAAGAAGAAGGCATATCCTTCTTCTCACTCGCACATGACGTCATATATCCCAAATCGGGGGAAGGCGGAGAAGTTTCAGGGGTATAGAGAGAGGCAGAGAGTATCGCGAGAACATAGGTGATACCTCCCCTTATCAGACATCTCTCTTAGATCAGCGTTAACATTTCTTTGCTTTTTTCCTCCAATACTCCTCGATTGAAAGACGGGGCTAAAGGGGAAAATTGGTGGAAGGTGATTTGGATTCTATCCTTGTTTTTTGCTATTAAAAAGACAAGGATGTTTTTGAGGGGAAATTCCGATTTTCCGACAAAATTGGCGTCACTATCGTTGTCCTTGTCTGACAACCGCTCAGGCATGCTTTCATCTCTATCCTTTCTAGCTAGCGGAGAATGCGGAGAAGTATTGCTGAAACATAGGCAATATCTCGATTCTAAAGGGTGTCCGGAAAAAAAGAAGACATTTTTTGAGTGATGGTTCCTGACGCAATTCTAAGAACTTTTTTCTCTTGGCATTTTCTGATTCAAAGCTTTATTTCTAAGATATCCAACAATAAAGATTCTACTAGTTAGACAGAGACATTCCGATAGTTGAAGTGAGGTGACGCCACTCTGTCTCGCTTCATCTATCTATCTTTCTCTTTCTAACTAGTGGTATCTTTATCGTTGAATATATGAAAAATGAAGCTTCAAATCAAATAATGTCAAGAGAAAAAAGTTCTTAGAATTGTGTCAGGAATCAACTTTCAAAAAATGTCTCCTTTTTTCCCGGACACCCTGTATTTCTTACCGACTTATATTCTTAGATCACTGCTGATTTTTTAAATTAATTATTATTATATTAAGAAAAATTATAATTAAAATGAATTAATTTTATTTTTAAAAATTGTAATAAATTATAATTTAATATATATTTAAGTGTAATATTTAATTCTTAATTTCAATATATAATATATATATAGAATTCTATATACAGGAACTGCCTCTGCCTCTAAAAATATTTGAATAAATATAAATTATAAAATTATAATAGTAATAATTTATTTTCCCTGCAAAACAATCATTCCTATAACATTAAGTAGAAAAGACAGGTGAGAGTGCGACACATAAGTTGGAAGTGTCAAAGAGCGGCCTAGCGTTGCGCGCGCTCCTTAGATAGAAAAGGTAAGTTTAATAAGTTAGAGAGTATGCTAAAGCGGCTGCTAAACAAGGACGCCGATAGGGACTCGCCTTTTGTCCGCAGAATTTTCGTCCCATATAAAGCTATCCTTCTTATTTAGCGTGCTTATTTAGACGAGGATGAGGAATCGAAACACCTCCCATCACGTTCTCCTTTGCCCCCACCAGTCAACCTATAGGCATAATATAATGTATTGCCATACACTGGCCTATACTTTATACACACACATTGACATCGCGCTTCTCCTACCACCCTGCCAACAAGCATTTTGACGTCACGTGCAAGAGAGAGCGAAAATTTGTCCAGCCTGGTTTATGCTATACTCGATGCCTAACAGGGACTTGTTCATTGCCGGTCTGTGTACACTGTGTTCTATATGTGGAGTATAATCATCTTATAAACTCCTCTAATAGCACATTTATCTAAAAATCGACCAGAAGTTAACAGAATGTAAATAAATTAACAAAATGTTAACTTAAGTTTACTTAATATATGTATATAAACAAGTTAAATAAAATATTTTCATTTTTGTATAGAAATATAAAATCTGTTTTAGAACATAACTCCATTTTCCTGTTTTCGGATACTATTTTAAAGGGAATACAAGATTGCCACTACATGAAAGAAAAATCGCGGCGTAAGATGGTTATAGCTTTTTGTGACAGATGTTTTGTATAAGTTTCAACTGTAAAATCATATGAAGTAGAACATTTTATTTTTATTCAGTTATTTAGAAAAAAAACTTTTCATAATTTTTAATTTTCTTGTTAAAAAACTTTGCTTAACTAATATTTAGTGAATAAAGTAATAAAGTATAAATAATTCAACGTGCAGATCTAGAACCAGCTGTCTTTACTACTACCACTAACCGCGAATACGAAACATCCGGGGCATAGGTGCTAATAGTAATAGCGGTGGTTGAATAATAATACTAAAATCTCTCACTTAAGTATAAATAATTCTTAAAATGGCAAAGACTTATGATTATTTATTTAAATTACTCTTAATCGGTGATTCAGGCGTTGGTAAAACATGTGTGTTATTTAGATTTTCTGAAGATGCTTTCAATACGACCTTCATCTCCACAATTGGTATGCACAAATTTCATTAATGTTATTAATAACTTTGTTTCAAAAAAAACTATGTAGTATTAATCTCATTAAATTTGTTGAATACATTAGGGTGTATCTAAAATGTATGCACTTATTTAACATAAATATATGTATGTATGTATATATATATATATATATATATATATATATATATATTAACATTTAACCCATTTAACAAATAAAATATTATACAGCTCTAATCTGAAAACATGAAAATTATTATTTTCTATATATATACATACATGTATACTCATACATATATATCCGATATGTGCATATACATACAAATTTATTAAGATTAATTGATTTTCCATTTTAAGTTACAAAATTTGTATAATATTAATACTTCACATATAGAAACTACCATAATAGTCTTTTATTTAATAATATTTTTAAACTGTTAATTGGCATTTTACTTACAGTGACTTTGTAATATCGCTAAATCTATTCAACTATTATTTTAGTAGTCAAAATTTTGATGAAATGAATAAAACTTACACTTAAAATTGCATGTGTACTAAAAGTATTAAAATAAATAAACTTATATATAAGGGAAAATAGAAGTTCATTAAATTGATTAATATAATCCTTTTTTTTATTATAGGTATAGATTTCAAAATTCGTACAATTGAATTAGATGGCAAAAAAATCAAATTACAGATATGGTACATTATTAACTTTATATTTATATATATTTTAAATGCAAATTAAGTATTTATTAGATATTAATTTGGTTGTGTTAAAAGGGATACTGCAGGACAAGAAAGGTTTCGTACCATTACAACTGCATACTATCGTGGTGCAATGGGAATTATGCTAGTATATGATGTAACTAATGAAAAAAGTTTTGAGAATATTAAAAATTGGATACGTAATATTGAAGAGAATGCATCATCGGATGTTGAAAAAATGTTGTTGGGAAACAAGTGTGAACTTACAGATAGGAGACAAGTATCTAAAGAAAGAGGAGAACAATTAGCAGTTGAATATGGCATAAAGTTTATGGAAACTTCTGCAAAATCTAGTATTAATGTAGAAGAAGCGTTTTATACCTTGGCACGTGATATTAAAACAAAAATGGAAAAAAAATTGGTAAGTAATAAGGTATTTTCTATCAAAATTAATATATTTTATATTAAGCAAAAAATAATGACATATTAATCATAGCTTTATTATTAATAGAATATATTAGTAGTCAAATTTAAGTATTTTACTTATTATATTCATATTTTTGTTGATAATAACAGATATTCTATTTTTACATAAAATAACCACTATATATTTCTTTGTTTTCTGTGTCTGTTTCTCAATGTTTGGTGCGGGTCTATTTTGGCAGAAGGTAATTCTTTAAAACTGTGTTTCATCTTTATACTTTGGAGCTTTAAATTCCAAGTATAATAACACATTAAGGACTGCTGACTAGTTTTTTCATGTTTCACGCCTTATCTGTTTCGGACCAATTACGAGATAATTCGTGCTTTCTATATGCTCTGTGTAGATGTCATCTACTCTAATACATTGTGTCAACTTTATTTACTTAAATGTTTATAAATTTTCCCAAAATCGTACAGTTCCAAGCGTTTGTCTTACAGATATCCACACGGTCCTTTAAGTGTTAATTTACCTTTTCTTCATTTAAAATTTTTCTTTTTAAATGCTTTATCTAATTGGAGTATTTTTGTTGAAGCTACTACTAACCTTAATATATTTTAAAGTTATCGCATTATTTACCTTTTCAGTTACTTGCTTTAGTTGTATTAATTTAATTGTATGTGTATGTTAACAATTTGTGTAATTTTATATTTTAATTATTTATAAAATATAAATTTTTATTATTTACTATTTTTGTCATTACTTGAATATTTTTAATCATTTTCTTTAATTTATTAAATGTTAGTAAAAAATGAATGTATTATGGACTAATAATTTATTTTATTTTAATAGGAAGCATCAAATCCACCAAAAGGAGGTGGCCATCAACTTAAAGCTTCAGAGCCACAAAGGAAGCCTCCAAGCTGGCTTGCGCGCTGCTCTATACTTTGACCCTTCAAATGTTACCTGTCATTTTTAAAATTCTACTCATTTACAGTTATCAATTTCTTATGTTTATTTCACAGCATGGAATTCATGTTCAACATAATTTTATACAGTTTGGCCATTGAGGTCTTATTTTTACATTTTGACAGTGGATACTTTTTTGAAAGGTTAATAACCTTTTTTTTATAATTTATCAATGTCATAGAATTTTCTATTGCAAAAGATCCTCCAGAGGAGAAACTATTAATGCCTTAAATAACATATATCAGTCATTCCTGTATTAATATAAAATTTAATGCTGAATTTGGTTATACATAACATTTTTTATTCATTAATAATATTAAAGCAATAATGTGATTTTAATACAGATTTAATTTATATTCTTCAATATTTAAAAAATAATAGATCTTCAATTGTTTCAATTTCAACAATAAAATACAATTTTCTTCTTAAATTTATTTAAAATTTAAAATACTTTGTTTTAATATTGAATATAAATGTTATATGTATTACACATTAAATGTATATTTTACATCTTTGTGAATTTATTTATTGTAAATTTTATTAATGTCAATATAATATAACCTTATATCTAAAAAATTATTAAAAAATGTTTAATTATTATTAATTTTAAAGCTAATTAGGTATTAGGAAAGTAAATTACTTCTCCTCTGGTACACAATTTTTTTATAACTATGGGATAAAATTGGCTTATAGTGAGTACACCAATTTTATATAAAAATATAAACGTTTTCACCTTATACACACCAAAAATGAAAAGATTAATTTCTTTCATACAATTATCAAAAGATTATATATAAATAACTAACTTTATGTTTTTGTATAAAAAAAGTAAATTTTTGTCAATAGTGAATAAATGATAGTTAATGCAAATTTTAGCTAATAAATTAAAATGATAGAATAAAAATATATAATTATTTTTTATTTCTTGACTTCAGAATATATACCGCGTTTTAACTTATTTAGTAACTGCTGACATTTCGTAAACATTCCAGTTTACTTTATAAACTTAGTGATTCCAAATGTTTCGGCATCCCAGATTGTCAATAATCCCGAATATTTCAGGAACTTAACTAATGAAGCAAGCTGAAATGTTTGCAACACGCCGGTAATTACTTAGTAAGGTCGAATTCGATATCCATCCGAAAACCAAGAAATATTTTGATAATGATCGCGAAAGTATTAAAACTAAAAAATCATTTTTTATATTGGTATTAAAACCTAATTTTTTCTCAAATTTCATGCAGTAATGTCACTACCATTTTTATGTATTATTATTAATTCAAGTAATAAAAATGTGATGAGAATGCTCTATGATGACTGAATCAATTAATGAGAAAATTTAATGTTAAAATTTATACAGTGGATATTTCTTCTTTGAAATGAAAGTAATCTTAATATAAGAATTTACATATTTGCTTTATTGTTTTGTATTATATGTAAGTGTAGGCTTGTATTTAAAGAATATGCTGTATGTTCTTTTTTACATTACATTTTTTTAATTTCTCAATATTAACTGCATTTCTTTGCATATTATCTTTAGATCTGTTTCAATTTATACTGAAATACGTAGATAAATATTATAATACATTTTATATTAATCTTATGTATATGGATGTGTATTTCTTAATGTTACCTCTTCCTAAATTGTTTTAATTTATTCTTGTGAAAGTAAATTATTTGAATAGATATTGAATTTATACATTTATTTTTAATGTATATTATTTAATATTTTTTCTTAAATTTCGTCAACATCGTTTTTTTCATATAATTTTATATTCAACTGTTTAAATCTCTTCTGTAATTAGAAATAATCCCTACAAAAAGACCTTTGGTGTAAAAATATTTGTGCCAAACATATTTTGACATATTGAGTACTATGTATATATGCTAGCAATAGATAAAAATATACATGATGGAACAAAACCGCACTTCCTTAAAGGGGTTGATTCCTGACGTTATCCGAAGAAATTTTTCCTTTTATCATTTTTTAATCTAAAGTTTAGTTTTCGAGATATTCAATAATAAACGTACTATTAGAAAAAGACAATTCAATTATTAGAGTTTCTCTGTCTAATAAATGGCGTCTTTATCATTGAATATCTCGAAAACTAAGTTTTAGATTAAAAAATGACAAAAGGAAAAAGTTCTTAGAATAGAGTCAGAAATCACCCCCTTTAAGGAGGTGAGGTTGTTTTGTTAAACCTTGTATATGGCCATAGCCATAATAATTATAACCAAAAATAACTGAAATAAATTACTAATACCAAATAACCACGTTTCTTGATGGTATCCATTAGTATTATGATTATAAAAGAAATATGTGTAAACGAAGGGGAGCTAAAATTTTTTTTAATATTTAAGGGTTGTTTCAGAAAGTGGTATAAATCCATATTTAAAAAAAAATAATTTATTAGTATTTTAGTGTGATATACCTATTTCTTAATAAAATACTAATTAATAATTTTTTTTCAAATATGGACTTCTACCACTTTTACAAACAACAGCTTATTTATGCATTTCACAAATTATACAAATATCACATAACTTGTCTATTAAATTTAGCGTTGGTGAATTGTTTTACATAATTCTTATTAAAATAAGATTGCCGATAAATTTAATAGAAAAGGCATGTAATATTTTTATAAACTGGGAAATACGTAAATATTAAAAAATAATTAGTTCTCTCCCATTTAGACATACTATTTATTTTATAATCTTCATACCAATGGATAACCATCAAAAAACACGATTATTTGGCATTAGTAATTGACTTCAGTTATTTTTTTGCCATAATTATTATGGCCATGGCCATTCATATTTTTATATATTTTTACCATATACAGAGTATCCGGAAATTGGCGCACTTCCTTTGAACTGTAACTTCCTTAAACACATCTAAGACGAAAGGTCCTTTACTACTTTGCGATCCGAAGCTTAATTTTTATGTTGTAAGAGACTTTATGTAAGTAATTCTATTGGCTGCCAGTCGCAAAGTGGTACTATGTGTGACATCAGACCGGTATGACGTCGCGGACAGCACCGTAACACATTTAAAAAAAATAGTAATTACGCGAGACTCAATAATTTTAAAAATTGTTTATTAATTGTGTACTCAATATTTTCATAATATATACTAAGTCTTTTTAATATTAATTATTAAATTATTTTTCTTCATTTAGTACACATTAGCATTTAGATAAAGTTTTAACAATAATAAAATAATTTATTAGACTCACCATTAATTAAGATAATTCATGCGAGATCCTTTTAAGATATTGATTCTTCTTCTTTTGAATAAATGTCAGTTTTTTAATCACTTCAGTAAAGCTTACTTTGGGTAACCATAATATTGTTAATAATCACACTTGTCACTTCAAATCACCAGCATAAATAATGTTTTAATAGCTTATGTGCTTTATAAATTAATATCTCTTACGCGAAACGCGGATAACTGAATACTTAATGACAAATACTTGTAATTAATAAATCGAAATTGTCCATGCCATTATATGCATACGCAACAAACTGAAGATAAAGCTAATAATATTTTTCATTTGCCGGTATAAAATTCTCCTCATAATCTTATACGTTCAGACAATTAATATTATTGTCATATTGTCAATTTGTCAGAAAATCAATAATATTAATTGTCTGAACTTATGTAAGATTGTGAGAAGAATTTTATACCGGTAAATGAAAAATATTAGTTTTTACCTTCAGTTTGTTGCGTATGCATATAATGGCATGAACAATTTCGATTTATTAATTACAAGTATTTGTTATGAAGTGTACAGTTATCCTCATTTCGCGTAAAAGATATTAATTTATAAAGCATATAAGCTATTAAAGCATTATATATGCTGGTGATTTGAAGTGACACGTATGATTATTAACAATATTATAGCTATCCTAAGTGAGTTTTATTGAAGTGATTAGAAAAGTGACTTTTATTCAAGAGAAGAAGAATCAGAGCTAATATGTACTAAATGAAGAAAAGTAATTAAATAATTAAATAATTAATATTAAAAATACTTAGTACATATTATGAAAATATTTAGTACACAACTAGTAAAAAATTTTTTAAATTATCGAGTCTTGGGTGATTAGTATTTTTTTTAAACGTGTTACACACAGTGCTGTCCTGCGACGTCATACCGGTTTAACGTTTACACATGGTACCATTTTGCGACTGTCAACCAATAAAATTACTTACATAAAAACTCTTAGAACTTGAAAATTAAGCTTTGGATCGCAAAATGGCAAAAGATATTTCATTTTAAATTTGTGTAAGGAAGTTACAGTTCAAAGGAAGTACGCCATTTTCTGGACACCCTGTATAGTAACAATGACATATTCCATTTAAGGGATTATAGAGAGGATGATTTTAGGATGATTTATCATTTACCACTTCTCGATCGCAGGCTTAAAATTCAAGATATTGAACAATAATATTATTAATTAGACAAAGATATTCAATTGATTGAAGTAAACTAATGTCACTCTGTCTTGCTTCAACTATCTAACTGCCTCTGTTTAGCCACCAACAGTACCTTCATCATTTGAATATCCTGAAAATTAAGCTTTAAATCGAAAAGTGGTAAATAAAAAATCGTCTTAATATTTCTTCCTCTACGACCCCTTAAATTTATGGAAAGTTTCATTGCTATGCCCTATACATAAGTTGCTTTCTAGTTGTAAACGACACAAATACATAATTCGCATCACATGGACTATTGTAATTGTGCAGAATTTTGTTACTTTTTCAAGGCAAATAAATACGGGTGAAAAGGTATGTCACCTTGTGTCGAGATTTAATATCTTTCCGATTATAAAATAATAATACATGTCACATAGGCTATATATTTGTGTTAAAAAATATCACTTGTAATTGGAAAGCAGCAATAGTAATCAATATGTCAAAATGTATTTAGCGCAAATTTTTTTACACAAAAACTGTTTTTACAGAGATTTCATTTTTTTGTAATGATTGTGTTAAAGAATATATTTTAATCTTTATTCTATTTATCTATTTATTCACGTTTAAGGAAAAAGTATATCAGCTTCTTTAGGATATCTAGGCCAGAATTCTAGGCTAGGGTTCTTTATACAGGATGTCCCAGAGAACTGGGCCGAGCTATATCTCTGAAAGTATTGGAAACAGAGAGAAATGTCTCAGGCCAAAATTAAATGCCATTAACACGTTGCGTACCGCGTCACCCGTACTTGGGTGACGGACATGCTTCCGTGGGACCCGCGTCACCCATATATGGGTGACGCTTTTCTTGTTGAAGTTAAATAAGATTTTCAGTTGCATTTTGGAACAAGTTCTGAAGTATAAATATAGAATATATAGCGTAGAAATATAAAAAATACACAAATAACACTACTTTTTATTAATTTATATAGGATAACATATTATATTATACTATGTCGCATGAAATCTGTGGCGATTTTGGGAAATTCAAACAATATGTTGTTTTTTTAAGGTTTTTTCTTGCTTTTGGCGTTCGACCATTTTCCTCTTCTTTTTGTAACAAAGTATGCACATCTTTCTTACAGGCTTCCCCTGCTGATTTTTCCGAATCTCCAAGTGGTGAGACAGATTCCTTCTTTTGTGTCTATTAGGGTTGGGCACAGTATTTTTTGAGGACAACCATTCTGTGACTAAAAGTTCACGGAATTTTCTTATATATATTTTTTTTGTGTAGCTATCTGATACACTATATGTGCATTTACTATCGTTCTCCCTAAAAGTAAATATATTGCTAATTTGCGATACCACTTGATGGTTTTTCGTATGTTTGTTGCATATGACACCATCTGGTCGCTTCTGTCGATGCCACTTTTACCAATATTGTACTCTCTTATCGCCAAAGGTTTCATTTTCGTAGGACGACCGCGATGTGTAGAATTCGAGCTTGGAGTCATGATGGGAGGATATTTTGTAGATAATATTCTGACATCGCGAACATCTCTCCATTTTAGTACTACAATACCATTTGGATCTTCTCGTGCCACCATTTCACCTCTTTTCAACGGATACGACATTACACAACTTGGCATATTTTTTTTATTGCACCGCACCGTTCCAACCACATACGTCTTAGAATTTAAAAATTTAAGTGCTAATTCATAACTAGTGTAAAAATTATCGACAAATAAAGTGCGTCCTTCGTTCAATAATTTGTCTGCAAGTTCAGTGCAGACACTCTCTGCTATGCCAACTTTTCTTTTTCCGCTGGTATCTCGTCCAGAATATATTTTTGAAGACCATGTGTATCCTTCAGTGGAGCATACAGGGTGTCCGGAAAAAAGGGAGACATATTTTAAGGGATTGTTTCTGAGGCTATTCTAAACACTTTTTCCTGTTGGTATTTTTTGATTTAAAGCTTTATTTTTGAGATATTCATCGATAACGATACCACTAGTTAGACAGAGACACTCCTATAGTTGAAGTGAGGTGGCGCCACTCTGTCTCGCTTCAACTATCGGAGTGTCTCTGTCTAACTAGTGGTATCTTTATCGTTGAATATCTCAAAAATGAAGCTTCAAATCAAAAAATACCAAGACAAAAAAAGTTCTTAGAATTGCGTCAGGAACCACCCCTCAAAATATGTCTCCTTTTTTTCTGGACACCTTGTAGTTTGAATAGTTTTACACCGTACTTATGTGACTTTGTTGGAATATACTGCCGAAATACTAGTCGTCCCCTCCACGGAACCATTGTCTCGTCGACAACAATTTCTTTGCCTGGTGAAAAAACCTTCTGATAATTAACCATCAATATGTCTACAAGTAGAAAAACTTTTCCAAGTCTGTTATTTTGTACTATCGTTTCATTGTTAGCAAAATGCAAGTTTGATAGCAGTTCTTCAAATCGATTGCGGGACATTGTGCTGCGCGGCAATGAAAAATTGTATACAGGATCCGTTGACCAACATTTCTTTAGCGGTGTTTGTACTAGACCCATCCAAATCATCAATCCAATAAATTTTGTAATTTCTTCGGAAGTGGTGAGATTCCATTTATGTTGTCCAGCGTGACCAGTCGTTTTATGTTCAAGTAATTTCTGCTCTGCGTATCTATTAGTTTCTGTGACTAAAAGACTTATTACTGTTTCATTCAAGAATAGCGAAAGTACTTCACCGGGGCCAATGCCAGACAGCAAATCCAACAAAAGCCCACTTTTTCCAGTGAACAGAAATGATTGTTGCCTGCTATTCGTCTAAAGCCAGTTCTTCTAGTAATTCTTCAATATCTTCACTTGCATATGATTCATCAGTATCCGAGCCTGAACTCGACGAAATTCTATTTCTAACTTTTCTTCTAAAATTCACGTTTTCATCACTACTCTCACTTTCAATTGTACTTTCACGCCGTCCAATGAACATTTTTGGGATAAAAAATTACTGATGTACGTTTCAGAAAAAGTATGCTTCTCAACTGAATAATCTATGATACCTGCAGTGAGATCCCTCCGCTATCATTCTAGTGCGCCGAGATAAAAACTTGGGCCGGTAGGAAACAAAACATAATCACGCTTGGTACGCAACGTGTTAAGCGCTACACATTCTTATGAAACTTTTATGCATTTTTGGGCATCGGTGCAGTTACAAGGTGCATTTGCAACCTCTCATGGAAAAAGCCCGTGCGATGGTTTAGGAGGAACGATAAAAAGATTGGCAGCACAGGCCAGCTTAAAAAGCGTTAACGAACCTATCAATACTGCACGCAAATTTGGTAAATAGGTACAGAATAATATTATGAATATTAATTCATTTTTTTTACTATTAAATAGTACAAAGATGAAGAGGTAAAATTAGAAAAGAGATTTAATATGGCTAAAACAATAAAAGGAATTGTCAAGTATCACGCTTTTAGTTTCTAAACTAAAAATACAATAAAAGTTAAAATAACTTCAACTGCTACTACCTCGTGTAAAAAATATATATTATAAATATTTAAGAATTAATATGACCTATTTATTTATTGTTGACCACTTTTCCTGATCACTTTAATCGAAACTACATTACGCGTTTCGCCTGCCTACCGGCTAGTAGTATCTTTTTAGTTTTAAAATTATTTTTGGCATAGTACCCATGCGTTCTCCGTTTTGAAATTTTCAGGGTTTTTTCAGAATAAAACATAAAATAAAATACAATTCTTGTTTTTTATATAAGTTGGGGAGTTAATAATAAAAATAAACAAAACTTTTTAAACAAATTAAAAACAATATAATTATTGAAAATGCTAAATTTAAAAAATACCATCTTAAAGCGTAATTTAAGACTTTTCAAAATCTTTTTTGTTCATTCATTTCTATCAACGAGATCCTAAGTTACAACAGTTTTAACATACGATGAATAAGAGATTTTTCCCATTTATCACGATTTTCAACTGCGTGTAACTTTGACAAATGATCTGAAAATTACAAAATAAAAAATACGTATATCTCATATTTTGAACAGTAGAAAACAACTACAAAGTTAGAATAAAATCAAAAATATTCATCAAAATTGTTGTCCGGTAAGACGTGAAATCATCCATATTGTTAGTGATTATTGGTAATAAATGAAATTGGGCGTAGATTGCTGACATTCTATTGACATTCGTTTGCGATGTCGGTGGAAACATATTTTGATGCTGGGTGGCTTATCAGTTTCTCAGCATTCCTAGTTTTTGAGGGTTTTTTTTTGTTCTGTGAGAGTGGCATGTACTGGCCATGTTAGATGGCCACATAGCGTATTATACTATGTGGGTAGGGATACTGAGAAACTGCGCGAATTAGTTAGTAGTAGATGGACTGGCCAGAGGAAGGTTCGATAGAAGGAAATTATGTCCTTATTCTCATACAAGACTCGGAGTGGTGGTTGGGTGTATCACCTATCCAGCAACAAGGTATTAATCAGAATTATATACATATTCCGTTTGATTGATTAAGTTTCGAGTTTTGTTACAATCTGACAGCATTAATGATTATTTGTTGACTTATGCTGTAACATTCTTCTCCAATAGAAGCTACGAATTACTGTCGGGAAATCTGTTATCAACTTTTGGGATAGTAGTGATCTGGGGTAATAGCGACGAAATCCTCTAGATAATTCTCAGATACCAATGACGATGAACTGCAAAACAATTATTATTAGAAATAATTCATATACTAACTACGAAGTCTTGTCAACGAATTTTCTGTTCTTTTTCATGCAGCAGCTACGAATTCTTGTCGACGAATTCTCTGTTCTTGTTCGAATTCCTGCTGATGAATTCTCTGTTCTTATCCTGTAGTAACTAGGTATTCTTGCCAACGAACTTTCTCTTCTTTTTATGTAACAAGTACGAATGCATGTTGACGAATTTTCTAATATTTTCATGTAGTATTTATGAATTTCTAACGTTTTTCTTTATACTATAAGGAGTGTGAAATTTTTAATTAACATGATTATTGTGTGTCATTTAAAAAAGCTTGGAGGCTCGCCAAGTTGCGTATAAAAAATTGTAAACAAATTGTTTATAAACTTTATATAAAAAACTTTTATGCATATTGTTTATAAACTATGTATATTTGATGTGTATTGATTACAAACTATCAATATTTGATGCACATTGTTTACAAACTATATATACACTGAAAAAAAATCCTCTTAAATTTTTATTAAATTTTTAATAAATTTAACACTAACATTTTTAACATCTTTACTTGATTCAATAAATAATAATCTTAATATCAAGTAAGAATTATGAATTAAAGCAAATGTATATACAATTGAATCAAAACTAATTATATTTGTTTCAAAATCTTAGAACACTTAAAATGAATCTTTCGAAGTTTTTCAATAAAAAATATCATTGAATTCATTAAAAAAGTAATCGCTACAACTAATACTTATTTTAAATTTTCAAAAGTTGATATTCCTTGAATTATTTATTAGCTTGTTTTAATAATTAATTTAGTAAATTAAAATAATGTTTTCTTGTATCTATTAAAATATTTTTTGAATTAAAAACACATATAGTTATATCAAATGAGAATATGTTTTATTCAAGAATACTGTAATTAATACAATAAATAATTATAATCAATGTAATTGTATATTAGCTTGTTTTAATAATTAATTTAGTAAATTAAAATAATGTCTTCTTGTATCAATTGAAATATTTTTTGAATTAAAAGCACATATAGTTACATCAAATGAGAATATATTTTCATCAAGAACAATTTAATTAATACAATAAATAATTGTAATTAATTTAATTATACAGGGTATCAGAACAACAAAATATAATTGTTAAATGTTCATAACGCTGCATTCTTAAATAAGATATTATTTAATTTTGGTAACTACATATGTTTTTAATTTAAGCAATATTTCAATTGCAATAAATAAGCATTATTTTGATTTGTTAAGTTAAATATTCGATGAAGCTAATATACAGGGTATCCGAAAATTGGTACATTTCCTTTGAAGGGTAGTTTTCTAAGGGTAGACCGAGCCGAAAAGTCCTTTATCATTGTTTAATCTAGAACTTAGTTTTTGATATTCAATGATATGTTACGTACTGCGGAGCGTGTACGTTTGTTTATTTAATTAAATCTATAATCCTTAAATATGATCCTTGTCAATAGGAATGGAGATATCGGAGAATAGATGTCAATAAATGTTCTGAACGAATCTTTAGAATGATATTGGGGAATTAGGTCAATTTTGAATAGAGGTCGAAACTTGGGAGTTAAAGACGCGTTCAATTTCAACAATAATTTCGAGCGGCTAGAATTACTGCTGAGGTGGGCTTTTCCTTTGGTCAAAACGCTAAGCGTACCTTATCTGATTTTTAGGTAAAATGACTAAGAATAAATTAAGAATGAATTATAATAGTTTATTACAATCTCGAAACAATTACAATTCTCATAAATAATTATAAAGAGAAGTGGCGAAGGACTGCGTAGTAGAGTTGGGGTGGAATATCACTGTACTTTTGAATGTCAATTAAAATATATGAATATCCTATTCTTTACGGTTGTACAAAGAAAGAAGTCCGCTTAGTTTGTAATCTCTACATTAGCTTGATCGAATATTTAACTTAACAAATCAAAATAATGCTTATTTATTGCAATTGAAATATTGCTTAAATTAAAAACATATGTAGTTACAAAAAATTAAATAATATCTTATTTAAGAATGCAGCGTTATGAACATTTAACAATTATATTTTATTGCATTTATCAGCTTACATTTGTATTCATCAAACACAAGGAACGTAAAGTTTATGATTAGATATTGCATGAAGATTAAATGTAGTATGACTATAGAAATTTTCATGAGCAACTATAATAATATTTGTTACATTGCATAACTTCAAACGTATGAACGTGTGAAGAAATGCGAAGAGTAAATAAGTCTTAATAAAAAAATAATCTTCTCAGGTTCTGTCTTACTTATAATTATATGCTCAATTTGCCCGAAATGTGATAAGAAGTCATCAACTTTAACTTTAACAACCATTTTTGGTTTAAATAATATTCCATTAAGAGCCACCCAACAATAAATATTATAGTCCATATCTGTCAATGTAGCACATTGGAAAATTGCATCCTCATTTATATCGTCAGAATTTTGTAATTTACCTAATAAAAAGCGATCTTCAAATCCTTCGTTCCGTAAAAACTTATAATTGATGAGTAACTGTTGTTTTAAAGCCAAAGTATATTCTGGATTCTTACGGCTTGTAATGACTTTAGCGTTATTTTTAAATTGTTTATGCTTTGCTTCAAAGCGTAAGGCAGAAAGATCATTAACAGGGCCTATTTTTTCCATTAAATGAGGATAATGAAGTAGATAGTGATGTTTAGGTTTAAGCGGTTCATTGATAAGCTCCAAATGTAAAGAATGGTGTTCAGATAACACAGCTTTGAGTAAATTAACTGTTTCATTAGTAAATGAAGGAGCCATAATAATGCATATTATTTCACGCAGTAAAGTGTATAGTTGCCACACTTCATTTTCCTCAGGAATGAGATCGCCAATTATTAAACCTAAATATTTGATAAAACATGACATTTCAGATGCTGTGTATATAATACAGTTTTTTTTCAGACTTTCTTTTGTAATAGTAGGTGGTATATTGGTATTATTTCCTACACCGAAATCAAAAATTTAATTCTATTATTCAGCGTTTCAAAAGTAAATAATTTGTTTTTATATATAAGACAATTTAATATTTTCGCTGATTCATATCGACAAATTTCTTCGTATAAATCATGCATAGAATCAAAGGTGATGTTTTTTAATACATAAAAATTGGAAATTTCATTAAAAACGCATTCTTCAATATCGCCATTTGAGCATTCATTAACATTATTGGTATAACAGTCAATAGTACGTAATAAAGATTTTTCTTCTTTAACTTGGTGAATTAAATTTTTTTTATCAATTGTGCAAACGCGACAACAGTGATTAGAATTAAAACTAGTTGTGAATCCCAGAATAGAGTTCAATCCAAGATTATCACCGGTGATAGACAATAATGTGAAATTTATTTTTTGTGTTGCACCAGATATGTTTACATTTATTTCTTCGGTTTCGAGTTCTATTAATTGCTTTATAATATTAGAAAATATAATTTTATTACCTAATTTTTCATGATTATTGACATTATGCAATTGAACTAAAAATATATAGTCAAGAACACTCGAATGTGTAGAAGGAATGCAAGCAATTCTGCAATAAACGGCACCAAGTTTATGTATACCACGACGAGATCCAAAAGGATTATTTATTTCAAATTCGTCAAAAAACAATATAAGAGGCATAACCACGTTTTCAAAATTTTGTTCAATTTTTTTCTATATTTCTTCTTATAAAACAGAAGTTATAGAGCTATTTTGAGAAACATTTTTTATATAGGATAATATACGATCAAAAACACCAGGCAGACTTAAAAATTAAGTAAAAATATTTTTTAACGTATAAATCATTATCTTTAAGGCGCATATATCTTTTTGTTTTTACTAACTAACATTTAATTTCACTGTTTAAAACAGCTCTTTTCGAAGGTATTAGACATTGCAATTCTTCAAAATACTGAAACGATTGATATTCCGTTTTATGATACTTAAATGCGTTATTGAATATTTCAAACATTTGAATACATTCTGTCCGATCATTTTCACATTCAGAGAAATTATATTTATGTTTAATAGTTTGATTAAGATCTAAAAGTGACTGTACATCTCATATTATGTCTGGTACTATATTTCGCGGTAAATTAGGATTCGCATATAATTTTGCTGCAAATGATATTGTCATAAAGTTCACTTCTTTTTCAAATTCGCTTACACTTACACTACATTTTTCAATTGAGTCTATTGCGATATTATTTGTATGTAACTTATTTTCTGTTTTATTATTAAGTTTTGTACCTCTAGCAACCTCATTATCTTTATGCTCTATTTTCGTATTAGTCAATATTTTATTCTGCATTTTAATTGATGCATAAGGCTCCTTAATAATATTATCAGAATGTGCACGTATTAAATGTTTCTTGAAACTATGTATTTCATTAAATGATCTCCTACAATTACTTTGACGACATCACAAAACACAATTACATGCTGAATCATATTTAAATTTCCAATGTGCTACAAGGACTATAATAGTTGGACAAGATTCAGTGCAAATTGGGCAAAGCAACATATTGATATTATATCTTAATAAGAGGAATAATAAAACAAATTAATAACAATCAGTAATCTTAAGCTGAATTGTTCAAAGCGCTAACTATTTCCAAAATATATGATATCTTTTTATCATTTTCTGTCATAAATTTATACAATTCACGTTGAATTAAGTAACAAATATGTTCACTTTCTGATCGATAATTGGCATCAAACGTATGAAATGCTTTAAAACAAACGTCAATACATCTTAAAACAGAAGGAACATTATACAGATTTGTGTCCACACAAACATAAGTCCTAGTAATTTCTTCTATGGTTATTCCCACCACTATAATATATGGTTGAACAGTCATGCCCAATTGTTGCATATTCTTCACTTTTTCTTCTCTTAGTCGTGACACATCACCTGGAATCTAAGAAATACTTATAATGAAATATTTAAAATTTTTCTCTTAGAACACTAATTTTAATTTAAAACAAAAATATTAAATTAAACATACTTTTGCATGTATAATAATGCTCTCTTCATATTCTGATGAAGAAGGCTTAATGTTTTTTCCTGCGTTCTTATTCTCTTCTTCGGTGGTATCATATGCGAAAGCAAAGATAATTGAACAGCAACTTTGGTATCTTTCGTAAAAACAAACAGTATTTTTTTATTACAAACGGAACAATAAAAATAAAAAATAAATTCATATTAAAATTAAAATGTATATTGGTAAGTGTACTTTCTGTTACATTTTTTTCTAATAAATCACGAAAGATTTGAACACGTTCATTTTATTTCTTATCAAGTGGACATATTTGCAATAAACGATTAAAAAAAGTATTAAAACACTGTGCTGAAATTATTTCATTTGTTAAATTTAAAAATTGAAAATCTTCTTCTATTAATGTAAATCCCATAGGATGATTTAAAATCGGCCATTTTCCAATTATTTTAAAAATATGTTTTTCATTATTATTTTGCCACTGATTCAAACGGTGCTGTCTTGTTGCTTTCCAATGACTTAGAACAGTTTCCCAGGGAGCTTGATTTTTCTCAAGCCATAAAATACTTTCTTTTATTTCGTTTATTGGTGAAGTTTCTATTAATATTAAAAAAAAAACAATAAGAAAGAAATAAAAATTTTTTAATATTATTGAAAATTTTAAAGGATCAAAAATTAATAAATTACCGTTCGAAGAATAATTATATTTTTTTTTAAGATTTAAAATCAGAAGATAATCTTTTATACATTTGAATCTTATTCCTATATTTATCTGACAGCTTTCCTCTTACGGACACAGATTTACATAATTTTGAACCATGTTTTGATATAGAGGGAACATAATATAAATTTATGTCTTCATTTGGAAATATTTCTATTATTTCTTTTGCCAAATAATAAAAATGATTTTTATTAATTTTTCTAATATTGGAAAAAAAAGGAAAAATTATTTATCAAATTATTAATAAAAAATTGTTTGCGTAATTTTGATATGAATGTAAGAAATATAATTTTTATACCGGTCAGTGTTATCCATTAAGTGTGTAACAATTAAATCTACTAAATTATTTCTTACTTGTCTACTCAAGATTTTATGTTTTTCATAATATTTTATTATCAATCGACCAGATTCGCAATTTTTTAAAATATTTTTCACTTGAAGTAGTTTTTTCCCTCTCTTATCCGCTTCTTTGTTTGAAGAACTATTTTCTTCTACATTTTGTAAAGTATTTTTGTTTTCGATATCAGATTTATCTGATAAAAAATTCTCGTTATCAGTGACAAATCGAACACTTCCTTCATGCGACTGTAAATAAATAATTAATTATAAAGGGTGTCCCAAAATTAACGCAAGATATGAATTTTCCGCCATTTGTACAGTAAATTGTTGGCAACCCCTGAAAAAAAATAATTTGACAACTAAGAGTTTAGGGTTAATAAAAATGGAGCGTTACACGATACAACAACGTGTTTTCATTATTGAACAATATTTCAAAAATAACGAAAGTTTGGTGGCCACAGTTCGAAAATTTAATACAAAATATGATCGGAATAGTGTTTTAACTTCGTCAACTGTGAAGAGATTAATTGAAAAATTCAGGGAGACTGGATCAGTTGGAGACTCTAAACACACTGGTCGTCCAAAAACAAGCCGTTCAAATGTGAATATCGAAGCAGTGCGTGAGAGTGTTGGTGAAAATCCCGGAAGAACATCAATTCGGCATCGTGGACAAGAATTGCAAATTTCAAGAACCTCTCTACAGCGTATACTCACAAAAGATCTGTGTCTCCATGCTTACAAAATTCAATTAGCACAACAACTGAACCCTAATGACCATGCACAGCAAAGAGAGTCCGTTGAATGGATTATTGAACATCAACAAGTGGATGCTGATTTTTCGAACAAAATCATCCTAAGCGATGAAGCTCATTTTCACCTTGATGGCTTTGTTAATCGCCAAAATTGCCGTATTTGGGGTTCGGAGAACCCACATGTTATTGTCCAGAAACAAATGCATCCACAACGTGTCACTGTTTGGTGCGGATTTTGGGCTGGAGGCATCATTGGACCATACTTTTTTGAGAATGAGGCTGGTCAAGCAGTGACTGCTACTGGTGCTCGATATCGCGACATGATAACACAGTATTTTCTGCCCAAATTGGATGATATTGATGTGGCCAATATGTGGTTTCAACAAGACGGTGCCACATGCCATACAGCCCGTGAAACAATTCAATTACTGCATGAGACATTTCCTAGTCGTGTACTCTCTCGTTCGGTGATCAGAATTGGCCCCCTAGATCGTGTGATTTAACACCATTAGATTTCTTTTTATGGGGTTCTTTGAAGTCAGAGGTCTATGTCAACAAGCCCACAACTACCCGTGTATTACAGGAGGAAATTAAACGCTGCATCAACGAAATTCAGCCACATTTATGCAGAATGGTCATGGAAAATTTCGACAAAAGAATGCGTATGTGCCAGCAAAGCCGTGGAGGCCATTTGCCCGACGTCTTATTCCATAAATAACCCTATCCTATGTACTTAATGATTCAATAAAAAAATAACAATCTAAAGACTAAAAACTGTGGTTTCTATTTAATTCAAATCTTGCATTAATTTTGAGACACCCTTTAATTTTCGAAAATGTAATAGAGGGTTGGCTATTATAATAGAGGGTGGGTATTTTCGGAACCCTTTATAAGGAAATTATAAAAGATTAAAAATATAGTTATTTTAAAATTATTAAAATTTGCTATATATTACTACTATATAAAAAATTTAATTAAA
Source organism: Sclerodermus sp. 'alternatusi' (assembly GCA_037305995.1). Lineage (NCBI taxonomy): Eukaryota > Metazoa > Arthropoda > Insecta > Hymenoptera > Bethylidae > Sclerodermus > Sclerodermus sp. 'alternatusi'. The sequence goes on from JBBEEM010000019.1 coordinate 182,820, forward strand.
TTTAAATGCTTTCTTTATGAATCTTACATTTTCCGATGTAAGGCTACCACCTACCATTACAAAATTTCTCCATCGTTTTTCAAATTTTAATCGCAATCCGATTTCTGGTATTAATTCTTTTATTAATGTGTGCGTCAAGGCTTCCATGGTCGATATATCGATAAAATTCTCTATTATAAGAAGTAAATAAATATCAATTTTTACAGGAAAACAGTTTTGTCCTTTGAAAAAAACTAAAGTAACCGAAACTACGAAACATAATACCCGAGATATCACGTAGTTTAAAATAAAAATAAAAACCTACTATCTAATATATTAAAAAAATAAAACTTATTTGTTTACAACTTATGTTACAATATACAGGGTGTAGTAATGATCTCCTTCAAAATTTTAAGAGGTTCTTGATAAGGGGATTCTAAGATAATATTTTATTTATCACTTTTTCATTTGAGGCTTAGTTTTCAAGATATTCAATGACAAAGATTCTATTAGTTAGACAGGGACAGTCAGTTAATTGAAGTAAGAGAGAATAATGATATCCCACTTCAACTAACTGACTTTTTCCGTCTAGCTAAATCTATCTTTGTTGTTAAATATCGTTAATAAGCTACAGATCGAAAAATTGTTAATGAAAAATAGTATTAGAATCATCTCTTCTACAACCTTTTTAAATACGGAAGGGAATCATTGTTACACCTTGTATAATTCAGAAATTAAATAAAAATTTTGTCTAAAACTACGTTTCAGATTGAAAGATAGTAAATATAAATTCATTGTGGAATAATCTCAAAACTTATGGAAAACAAGCAAAACACACATGTTATTATATAATATTATTTGAATAAAAGAAAAGACTAGGAATAACTTTAGAAAATGTACATTCTCCAAGTAGCAATTATAAATTATTTTGTACAGAAAGTTGTAAAAGTTATATGTATTAAATATGAAGTATTGACTTACCTTCAAATCTTTTAACAAGAACTTCAAGATCCCAGCTCTTCAACATATCTTCTATATTATCACTCATAATTATCAATTATCAATTATAATTATCAATAATATCAATAATTCACTATCAATATCAATTTTAACTGCGGCTTCTGAGCTGTGTACAGCACCACTTCTTGAGCATGAGTTAAGATTTTTTGTTTCACAGGTTAAGAATCTGTAAATTATCCTCACCACTTTTTCTGTCAACAAAGCTACAGACCAAGTGTGCTGAGTTGAGAATTAAAAAGAACGTAAACAAACAAGGCATTTGAAGGATCCTATATTATTGAAATAAAAATTCTTATAAATTTTTAACCAAATAATTAAAAAATTATTATTATCATATTCCTTGCATTTCTAGAAGAAAAATAAGACCAAATACGACATAATTTGGATAAATAATATATATATATGGATAAATATGTTAAAGTGATTGATAAAGATTAACCACAAACAATGAAAACTTATCCAAATAGTTCCATATTTAGACTTATTTTTAATGGTTAAAATGTAAGGAATATGTTTATAATAATTACAAATGTATTAAAATTTAATTTTTAAGTAATATACAACTTCGAAATATATGCAATACCTGTTTTAGAGGGGGTGATTCTAAGAGAATTTTTTATATACCAGCTTTGATCTGAATCTTATTTTTTGAGGTATTTAATGATAAAGGTATTATTTGTTAGAGAGAAATAGTCAGCAAGTTAGAATGAGATAACGTAACTATTTCTCATTTCAATTGTCTACCTAATAGTACCTTTATTATTAAATATCTTGGAAACGAAGCTACATATTGAAGTGGCAAAGAAAAATTTATCTTAGATAATTATATATACTAAAACAATCTGTATATATGACGTTTGAAAAAGGTTAATTGATTCAATTACATAAAGTACTTGAATGAATTGCTTATCCATTTAAATCAATAATAATAATTCAACGATATTCATCTTTTCTTTGAATATTATATATTATTGAAACAATTCAATATTTAATTATATCAATGAAATTTGCAATAAATTCAAATATATTTTTCAATAGCTTGACATTCTTAAATTAATTCTCAATTTTTATTGAAACAAATAAACTATTATTTGAAATAATAACATTTAAATTACATCAAGTAAATATTATTCAATTACATCGATGATATAAATTCAAGAGGATTTTTTTTTTAGTGTAATAAGAGAAATCAGGATATTGTTGAGAAACTATATGTTGAGAATAAAGATTACATACTTGACTATATTTTATATATGATTTCAATACTTTTTAACAGAATAAGCAAAATAAAGTATTTTTTGTAATAAATATCATTTTTAAATAAATAATGTTTTTTTTAAATGCAATTAATTATTTTTTGTTATACCTCTTATTAGGAGAATTAATTAAATATATAAGGGTATAAATAGTAAATATTTTTTTGTAGATAGAGGGTTTTTTTGAATAAGGGGTTTTTTGGTAGGGTATAACTATATATCAAATTCACTCATTTTCACTCATTTTTATAAGTTCAAACTATATAAAAGTTTATGCATTAAAAATATTATACATTTAACTTACACGTAAATTTTACTTGAAATGCATTTATTTAATCGTTTATTTATTCACTATGCAAAAATAGTAAGTAAACATCTTTAGCTCCTCTGGGCCATTGCTTCTTTTGAACAAAAGTATCATTGACGTATAACCATGATTTATTCTTTTCCCTTAAGTATGAAGTATAATGTCCTGCATCTACGGATCCACCATGATGTTAAATAGCACTTTGAACAGTATAATTAGTTCCTGCAATACGTAACTTAGTAATTGGTATTGCTTTGATTATGTTATTCGTTATTACTGATACTATACCGTTTTCGGCAGAAAACGAAAGCAATTGTATTATAAAAAATTGTCCAGCCCAGGTAATGTCTGTCCTTTCAGTTCGTGTATTCAGTCCACAATTGACGCAAGCTCCTTCAATATCATGCTATTTTGAAAAAGTTTGTTCAATAAATGATTGCAATTCAGTAGATTTTCTCTCTTATTGTTACGTACTGCGGAGCGTGTACAGTTGTTTATTTATTTAAATCTATAGTCTTTAAATAATGATCCTTTACTGTTCCGTGGAACTGCGTTCCTTCGGACTTATTTTTACTTATCGTTTGATGTTCTTTATGTTCTTTATGTTGGCGGCTGATTACGAATAATCGCAGTAGTGATCCTTGGAAGTCAGCCGCCAACTTTATCAAAAGGGAGTACCGCCGACCATTGTCTAAAATGGGAGGTTCTCTCCATGGTCCGTCGCGAAGAATTTTAAGAGATCGCGAATATCTCTGGGTGTTAGTCAGTTAGTCAGTGGAATCTCGAATCAAAAGTGTAATTCGGGCCAACTAATTTAGACAATATTATAAAGTAATCGAGCATTATAAGTGACATTTTTAATCGCGAAAGGTGGTTTTTATGCCGAAAGGCTTTTCCACCTATGAGCAAAGTAGAGTAGCTATGGGGATTCTGGACCAACGCGTGTTAGTGTCACACCGACACACACGGACACACCACACATGCACACTTGTAGGTGAGGGGGTGAGGTGCGGGTGAGCGGGGAGGGTACAAAGTCCAATTAGTCAGCACTTTTTTTGCAATGTCAGCACATTCCGATCTACCCCCCACCTATGCGATTGACGCATTAACTGACCTTCAAAATCTCCAAAATTGCTAATAGTGCAAGAGTGCGAGCCATGTAAATTCATGTAGTTGTGAGAGCAAAATCTTACACGGACACACCCATACAAGTGAACATTGTGGTGCGGAGGGGTATGAAATTACCCACACATGTGCAGTCCAATGGAGTGGGGGGTAGTGTAGATCATCAAATTCCTGCAAGAAGAAGATGAACCTTGAAAACATGGAGGTGGGACGAAGGGGGACAAGTATCAGATGCAGTTGGGGCAGTAACCTGGAAGAAGGTGAGTCTCTTTCTAATACATTTAATATTTCATTGCATCTCTGTCTGACGTGTATCAATGATAACGCGCGGTTGTCGCTAACGGCACGTGCCAAAACCCCCACCCAAGCGATATTAGCTCTTTCTCTAATTGTGCGAAGGAGGCTGTACGATGACCCGATCATCGTGGCACGTGTGGCCAAACCTCCGCCCAAAAATGCATCATGGCATGTATCCGTCTCACCTAGCCCGCCCAATAAGATTTAAGCATTTTATATGAGACTGGTGACACATCTCACCTGGGATCCAATTAGATTTAAGCATTTTATCACACATATGACTCCTCTCTTTTTTTGTCCAATTACATTTTTCTATCGATGCATTTTGACTGCAAATTTCATCATCATCATCAATGAAATCTTGCACCTAAGATAATATTTAGTGGCTGTAGATTTTTATTGTACTTCAGTAGGAATTGAATCACAGATAGGTATACTTGGCTTAAAATTATACTACAGTAGACACATTGGTTTACTTGGAAAAATGGAGGCTGCGCTAATTAAATCTTTAAGATTAATTAAAACTCCCATAGAGTTTAAGCATTGGAAGATTCAATGTGTAAATTATATTGATTCAATCAATCAAAGTATTGATAATAATACATCTGTCGGACTGAGGCAGAAAAAATTTGCTGAAATTGCACGTCTAAAGTGTATGCTCCTACGGGCGCAGAGAGCAAGACTCTCCAAGTTTGGTGCTGGTACATCACAACAACCATCTCACCTACAGTGGGAAGATTTGGAGTCATCCTTCAAATCACGTTTGTTTAGTGGGATGGTTGTTAATTTTAATTATATGGACCCGAAGCTATTCCTTCAGGAATCCGAAGAGATAGTTGCTGATAAACTTTCTCACGCGCTGCAAAAGTTTACATCTGTGAAAGTGAACTGTGTTTTTTGCGCAAACTTTGAAAGTGGTGAGAAGAGCGAGGTGAAGACTTTTGCCACCAAGAATATGTCGCTCTTCACCACAGACAATTTGAGTGGGTGGTATCGTGAGCATGTGAAGGAATCGCTGCTGAGGGAGCTGGAAGAATTCCAGGAGCATGAGAGTGGATGGAAATTGACACAGATTATACATTTGCAGTTAAACGTGAACAAGTATAATCCTCTGCGATCCGGTGCATGTATAAGTTTACCCGACTACATTCAGAAGAAGAAGGCAGTGATTAACATTGATAGTTCGGACAATGCATGTTTCGCATGGTCAGTTGTAGCGGCACTATTTCCAGCTACCCAGCATACAAGTCGCACTCAATCATATCCGCACTACAGATCAGTGTTGAACATTGAAAACATTTCCTTCCCAACATCTTTGCGGGAAATTAGAAGATTTGAGTCGGATAATGATGTGTCGATCAATGTTTTCACCACGGAGTGTGATGCTGAGGATGCTGGTAAAATAGTACCACTACAGCTGACCACGTTGAAACGTGCGAGACACGTTAATCTACTGCTTCTAACTGATTCTGAGGGAATCGGACACTTTACATGCATCAAAAACCTGTCACATCTCGTTGGAATGCAGCTCAGCAAACATAGGTCTTCAAAGTTTATATGTGATAGGTAAGGATGGGAAAAGAAGAAGAGAACAAAAATTTTTTTTCAGTGTCTAATTAGTAATTATATTGCAGATGTCTCCACTATTTCCACACTCGGGAGAAATTGGTTTATCATATTGTATGACACATTGAACGTGTGAAACCAGTGAGAGCGGTTCTCCCCACTGCAGATAATCGATGGATTAGTTTTAAAAACATTAAGAACAGTGAACGTGTGCCGTTTATAGTGTATGCTGATTTTGAGTGTCTTTTGAGAAAGGTGAACAATTCGGATCCCGCACAGAACACAAACACTTATCAGCATCACATACCATTTAGTGTAGGTTATTATTTTAAGTGTAATAGAGATGAGACTCTTACTAGATATAGTTCATACCGCGGCTTAGATTGTTCAAATTGGTTTGCTCGTGAATTGTTGGAAATTGCACGATTTGCACGAGACAAACTGAACAGTGAGCAACCTATGCAACCGCTCAATTTGTTAGATTTAAGACGACACGCGCAAGATTCACAGTGTCATATCTGTAAAAAGCCGTTTCTTCCAGGCGATATAGTAGTTCGCGATCATGATCATATTAATGGTAGATATAGGGGACCTGCCCACAATAGTTGTAATTTAAACTTTAAAGATTCGCATGTTATTCCAGTAATTTTTCACAATTTATCAGGCTACGATGCACATTTTGTAATTGAAGAGATCGCGAACGCTTTCGGGGGACAAATCGAACTACTCCCCCTGAATAAGGAAAAATACATTTCATTTACAAAATATGTTCAAGAATACAATATTAAATTGCGTTTTATAGATTCATTTAAATTTTTAGCCTCTAGTCTGGACAAGCTTAGTTCATATTTAGAAAAATCACAATTATTAAATCTAAAATCACAGTTTCCAAATTTAGACGATAATCATTTTAATTTACTTACGAAGAAAGGTATTTTTCCTTACGACTATGTGGACGATCTGTCCAAATTGGAAGAGATGGCTTTACCTACACGTGAATCATTTTACAATAGATTAACCGATAGCAATATAATGGATGATGCATATAATCATGCCGTAGATGTGTGGACCAGATTCCAGGTGAGAACGCTTGGAGAGTACAGTGACCTTTATTTAAAGACTGACGTACTATTATTGGCTGATGTTTTCGAGAATTTTCGCGATAGCTGCATTGAAAATTATACACTAGATCCTGCACATTATTATACGCTCCCAGGCTTCACCTGGGATGCAATGTTAAAATTTACTAATGTTAAACTAGAATTATTTACCGACATTGATATGCTTTTATTCATTGAACGTGGAATACGCGGTGGTTTGAGTCAGTGCTCCCATCGATATGCTAAAGCCAATAATAAGTACATGTCAGATTTTAATCCGGAGGAAGCATCGCGTTACCTGATGTACTTTGATGTGAATAACTTGTATGGTTGGGCAATGAGTCAACCATTGCCGACACACGACTTCCAATGGATGGAGGACGCTGTACATTTTAACGTCTTTAGCGTTCCCATGGATTCCCCAATCGGATACATCCTTGAGGTGGATCTCGAGTACCCACGCGAGCTTCATGACAAGCACAGTGATTTACCATTTTGTCCGGTTCGCGAAAAACCGCCGGGTTCATCGAGTCAGGCGAAGCTGCTTGCAACCGTAAGCGATAAGGAGCGTTATGTGATACACTACCGTGCGCTACAGCAATGTCTGCGACATGGTCTTGTACTCAAGCGTATCCATCGTGGTTTACGATTTCAGCAGTCCACCTGGCTCAACTCTTACATCCAGCTTAATACGCGATTACGTACAACCGCAAAGAATGATTTTGAGAAAAATCTGTTTAAGCTGATGAACAATGCGGTTTTCGGGAAAACGATGGAGAATGTGCGAAATCGCGTTGACGTGAAGCTCGTGACCAAGTGGGAGGGAAGATATGGGGCTGAAGCGTTAATCTCCAAGCCAAATTTTCACAGCCGCGCGATATTCAATGAGAATCTGGCCGCTATTGAACTTTCCAAATTATCAGTTAAATTTGATAAACCAATTTACGTAGGCATGTCCATATTAGATATTTCAAAAACTTGCTTGTATGAATTTCATTATGATTATATGCATCACACATTCGGGTCTAGTTGTAAGGTTCTTTATACTGATACGGATAGTTTGATTTATGACATTATCTGTGAGGACGTTTATCAAATCATGAGGCGGGATATTCACAAATTTGATACAAGTGACTATCCACCTGACAACATCTACAATATCCCGCTCTTAAATAAGAAAATCCCCGGTCTCATGAAAGATGAGAACAACGGGAAAATTATGAGTGAATTTGTGGGACTAAGATCGAAAATGTATTCTCTGAAGGTAAATGGGTCTGCTGAAATTGTAAAGAAGGCTAAAGGAGTGAAAAATTATGTGATTGCAAAGGAGATAACTTTCGAAGATTATGTTGAATGTTTACAGAATTCAACGGAGAAAATTAGAGTTCAGAATAATATAAGATCCAAATTGCACAAAGTCTATTCCGTTTCACAGAGAAAAATTGCTCTTAGTCCGCATGACGATAAACGTTACCTCCTCACAGATGATGATGATTCATACTCGACTCTTCCGTGGGGGCACTATAAAATAAGTTTAGTATAGTTTATTAGTATTTACTATAGATTTAAGTAGTTGCAATGTAAGCGTTTTCGAATGTATAAAGGTGGCTGGTGCACAGAGCCTTAATTTAGTCAGAGGTCAATAGTTGTCATGGAGTGCACCAAAGTGATTTTTATCGATGTGCAGGGATTTACTCTGGACAATAAGAGATTCATCGTGAAAGAGTTTGCCGCCCTCTACGGAAAGAGACTACAACATTTAGTCTTCAGGGAGCCCTTTTCCTACAATTGGCTGACCAATGAGGAAATAAAACGGGCAAATTGGCTGCGCAACAATCATCACGGATTTTGCTGGACTGATGGTTATACACCATACAAACAGTGCAGTCAGCTGATGAATGATATAATCCGAATGATTCTCCAGGATGAGGATGATGTGAAGACCATCACCGTATACGTAAAGGGACTGGAGAAGATTACATGGCTCAGAGACTTTTACCCGACGTTGAACATTAGAGAATTTGACGATCAAATGTTTAAATTTCGTCTGAAGGACTATGTGAATAATGATAAATTTCACCACTGTGCATGGCATTGTGCGAGGAAAGTATGTGCAATGAGGAATGTATTTATAATGCAAAATGAATATTGTAAGACACGATTGGTGGAATAAAAGACTGATTTATTATTTATTATTTATTGAAAATCTTATACAATGTCATTTTTATTAATCCAAGAGTTACACGATGAATCCATTCCCAACCATTTTACATAAATCTTATTATCCTTTTTGCGCAGTACCCGCTCCACCAGATATGTATCGGGAACTTTTGTCTTTTGCAATTCATACTCGTAGAAACCGCCTTTAATGTCTTTGCCACGATAGTCTTGGAGAAGATAGGTGACGGGTGTGGTATAACAAACTTTGGTAATTGCAAAGACTTCACTTGTCCAGTTTGGTGTGTATCCCTTGGCAAAAACTCTCTTAAATTTACTTATTCTCACGAAATCTCCAATCTTGAATTTGGCCGGCTTTTTTCTAATTTTCGACAGACTAAATTCAGCAATCAGAGTATCGGGCCTCACATCTACAGGCCGCATCTGGATAGTGCGATGACGTTTCTTGTTGTAAGCCGAGACGAGATCTTGCAGTATCGCACACCACTTGTAATTTCCATTTAAACTAAACTGCTTCCACATTTCAGTCTTTAGCGTTCGATTCCAACGTTCGACGATCGATGCCTTCATTAGGCTGTATGTCGAATAGTGATTAATTGTGTGTTTTTTCACGAGATTTCGGAATGTGGCATTGTAGAACTCTTTGCCGTCATCTGTCTGCAGATTTCTCGGACATCTTCCTCCACCCTTTTGCAGAATTTTTGCAAACGCTGCACTAACATCCTCGGCATTCTTAGTCTTTAGTGCAGCAGCCCAAGCATACTTTGAGAATGCATCGATACATGTCAATATGTATTGGTAGCCAGAGTCTTTGTAGTTGCGCATATCAACCAAATCTGCCTGCCAGAGATCATCGTAACCACGTACGATTACCCGTCTTCGTGGGAAATTTCGCCGGGCAGGCTTATGCAGTTCTTCAACCAGTTGTCTCTTTTCCTTACTCATTCCTCCGCTTCTTCTTCTTCTTTTTTGCTAGTGAAACAGAGCACGAGTTGCTGCAAGAGCTGGCAGAGTACAGAAATCCAATCCGCCCCCTTCTTCGTGATTCTAAATCAAACTTTATTTTTCATTCTAGCCTTATTGTCATACTACCACAATGAGTCATGCTAAACTGATACCGTTTCCCAAATTGTCGATAGTTTTATAGAATCAAATCGGTTTCGCGAAATTCCTCGACGATCGATAAAATTTCATTTTCATGGCCAGTGTGACCGGCCGATTGAGATGCAATCAAGAGTGTGAGACGAGCAACCAGTTCATTTGGATCATCCCAGTGTACATACTCGATAGGTTTACTATTAACCAATTTCATTGAAATACCATGACCCTCGTGTTGGGAAGATGGTGTGGACATGAGAGCTGTTGCTACTGCAGTCGCTGATATAGTTTTCCTCTGTATGTTCGAATTTTGTCTGAATAGCGGTGCTATAACTTTCTTATACTTGTAACCTTTATTTCCAATCATTTGATTTTTATCAGAATTTTGACGTCTGTGTGCTTTTGTAATCTCCAGAATTTCCTTATAGTTTTTCAAATCTTTATCCGTGTAGACATTTAGATTTGGTGATTTCTTGAAAATTAGTTCAAACAGACCCCGTGTGCCGGGAAAAGATTTATCATTGACAATAATCGTATCGTTTTTAGTGACTTTAAACCTTGTTTTGCCAAGCATTAAATCATCACCCTTGTAATACACACCATAAACATTATCTATGACATCTTTCGGGTCGGCAAAGAATAATTTCATGTATTCTCGCGCATTAGGACCAAGATTCTTGGACATTTCATTTATTGTAGCGTCTGGTTGACTCCGCATCATTTCACGAACAGACTGTTCAAGCACAAAGGGTGTTGTAGCAGCAGCTGCTGCTGCTACTGCTGCTGATGATGATGATGCGTACGATGCATGATCGATCTCAATCGGTGAGAGACGTGAATCCAAACGCATACGTTTGGACTGATCTACCGAATTGTTACTGCCAAATCTTTGTCCAAGTGTATCATACTGTTTTACAATTGGTGTTGAACCAATTATACCTGTATATGACATATTGGTATAATCATCATCTGCAATCTCATCGTTCCCCTCATCATCATCATCATCATCATCATCATATACCTCTTTACTGCTATTCTTTGCATGATTCTTTGTCTGTTCCGTCACTGATACCAATTTCCTTAGTGGTGCAATTATCGGTTGATAAGCTTCGGTGAACGCTTCCTCATTCTCAAGTCTACCAGTTTTCAGTGCTCGATGCTTCTTCCGTATTATCTGACTGGTTTCAGCAATTTTCTTGATAAGCTCCTTCTCATCCATCTTTGAACCAATCAGTTGAACTGATTGAACCGACCAGTTGAACCGATGAACAGGTCTGTTGAACTGATAAACAGGTCAGTTGAACCGGTTGAAACAGGTCAGTTGAACCGATGAACAGGTCAGTTGAACCGATAAACAGGTCAGTTGAACCGATAAACAGGTCAGTTGAACCGATAAACAGGTCAGTTGAACCGATGAACAGGTCAGTTGAACCGATAAACAGGTCAGTTGAACTGGTTGAACAGGTCTGTTGAACCGATGAACAGGTCAGTTGAACTGGTTGAACAGGTCTGTTGAACTGATGAACAGGTCTGTTGAACCGATGAACAGGTCAGTTGAACCGATAAACAGGTCAGTTGAACTGGTTGAACAGGACAGTTGAACCAATCAGTTAAACTGATCAACTAAACAGGCTATAGGACAGATCCGTTGAACTGATCTAATCAGACTGATTTAATTAGAGCAATGCAAACTCATTAAAACCCTTTCGATATCGTCCATCTTGAAGAGGACTGTCCTTGTCCACCACCAAGAATCCATAGTTTTCATGCCAACAGTGTGAGCATAATTTTGTGAATTGGTCAAATGTCATGTCTGTATTCACATGATCGTTGTAAATGTGTCGCAGATTGGTACCGTCTTGGCGGAATATTATCATGAAATTAGTATTATCTCGAATGAGATGTTTGGGTATCTTGGCATACGTCTGACACAGGTAAAAACTGTCAATCTTTGAGTGTCGACCCATGGAGAAGTAATCATGGATATTATTCTGCTTGTCGGACGCGACATCGTCAAATATAAAGACAGGGTCCGGCAAAGCCTCGTTTACCGCAATCACATCACTATTGTTGGCGAACGCGTGAAAACCAATTTCCGGAATTTTACTCAAGAGCTGTTGGAGATACTGATATTTTGGCTGATGCAACGACTTTGAGTAGACGTAGACGTTGGAGAACCGTAGACCGTTTGGACTCTCAATCAGATTGAGCAGTACATTTGTCTTGCCGCAATTTGACGGGCCGCAAACGATACCACGTATTGTGCATGGTAAGAGTTTTCCATGTCGTTTCGCCATAGGCTTCGTCAGCCTATCAACGCTCGTCACCTGAATACGTGGATAATGTTTCACGAATCGCATTTTATCAATCTACCACCTGCAACTGACTGATCTGAAACTATGCGATTGGTATTTATACCGACTCTCTCGCCCAAAAGTGCTCATTATCTCTGTAGACAGCTACGATGAAAGACGTTTCAACTGATATTTATAATCTTAGTGTCGAGGAAATTCAATCTATCCCCCGTACAGTACTGCTAAAGTTTTTTCCCGAGGAAATAGAACACATTTGGGAAAAATTAGCGCCACATATTCAGTCTGATTGTGATGTGCAAGCCTGTCGTCGTTGTATAAAGCATCTACCTCTACTGAACACACAGATTGATGGTCCGGCTCCTATGAGGAGAAACTGTCAACTCTGCAAAAAGGAGCAATCAAATGTCTAGGAAAAAGTTGGGAAGTGGTCTGTTTAACCGCTTGCTCAATAAACTACCAGTCGAACTACACCTGCCGGGCTATCAGTTTTGTGGACCGGGGACACGATTGCAAGAACGATTGAAACGAGGTGAACGTGGAATAAACAAGTTGGACGCTGCTTGTAGGGAACACGATATAGCCTATTCACGTAGCAAAGAACTGCGGGAGCGACATAGAGCCGACAAGATTCTCGCTGACAGTGCACGTGAGCGTATCACTGCTGGAGACGCAACCTTGGGTGAGAGAGCAAACGCAACAGCTGTTTGGACCGCCATGAGTGCAAAGAGGAAACTTGGTATGGGCCTCTGTGCTAGGAAAAGGATACCTAATCAGGATACTACGAAGCGTAAGAAGAAGAAGAAGAGGGAAATGATGAAAAAGGGTGGGATTTTACCACTGCTACCATTGCTCGGTGCGTTTGGTGCATTGGCCGGTGGAGCATCAGGTATCGCAAAGGCCGTGAATGATGCCAAGGCAGCACGAAAACAGCTGGAGGAAATGCAGCGTCACAATCGTGCGATGGAACTAGCACGAGGTCGTGGGCTTTATCTAGCGCCTTACAAGCATGGTAAGGGTGTGACCAAGAAGTCGAAGAAGAAGAAAGAAGTTAAAAAAAAATAATTGTTAAATTACAATCCGATGGTCCTACCACCAACATTCAGCTAGCTAAAGTCTGTAAAAATATTCAAGGCTTTCGTGGTGTTTTTATGCGTAATGCACTACCTCCCGATGGTCCACATCCCGATGAATGTGCAATCATAAATCTGGACGATTGGAGTGGACCGGGCACTCATTGGGTGGCATACGTTAAACGTGGAAATAGAGTACTTTACTTTGACTCATTTGGTGATTTAAGACCACCCACCGAATTGTTTGATTATTTCCCGCCAAATATTAGAATCTACTATAATTACAATGCTTATCAGAGCTATGATACCAGCATTTGTGGTCAGTTGTGCGTCAGATTTCTTCACGATAACTCTCGGTAATAATGTCACGTACATTTACATTAAGTGGTCGTGGAACGTCTGTGCTGAATGTCGACTTTTTCTCGCCAATCAATCTCTACGATGGTCCATACGAGCTCGGTCTTGTAGATTTTCAGGCATGGAACTCAATACCCAATGTAAATCAGAAAAATAACAAGTTTTACTATGGCGATGATGATAAGGTGATCACTATACCAGTTGTGTGCTACGAATTGAATGCAATAAGCAAGTACCTGCAAGAGAAAATTGCAGAAAATGAGAATTTAGTGAATACTGATCTAAACGATGTTCTCGAGATACATGCAAATCGGAATACACTAAGGAGTATGATTCGATGCATGTATCGTGTGAATTTAAGCAAGGGTCCCAACAGTATTGCAGAACTCTTGAGATTCTCAAACACTAGAATAATCGAGCCCCGTCACTGGGTCGAGTCAGATAGCACTATAAAGATCAGTGCTGTTAATGTTCTGCGAATTACGTGCAGTGTCACCACCGGTGCATATGTGAACGGGAAGCCTAGGCATACCATACACGAATTTTTTCCCAATGTACCGCCAGGATATAAAATCTCGGAAACACCGAGAAACGTCATTTACATGCCAGTCGTTGCACGGAGCATTGATTATCTCTCTGTGAATATCTTGGACCAATACGATAACCTTGTACATTTCGGTGACGAGGAAATCAACGTGAGGTTACATCTGAGGAAATGCTAATTTACAACGACAGCAGTGATAATTACGGAGAAGACAAATCCATCAACAACAACACTGCCAATACTACTACTAGTACAGGCATTCTGAAGTCTAATACAGGCCTAACTCTGAAAAATATCAAGTTTCTCCAATCTTTGGGATATACGGTGAAAAGACCGTTGAAATATAAGAAATGGACCCGCTAAATATCACTGGAAAACCAATGTCTGACGATCGTATAACTAAATTTGAGATGCATGCGTATAATCCGTATGCAAATACATCGCTGGAGAACAATGATGAGATACGCATACCGATACAGCAGCAGGATCTGGTTACACTGCCCTCTGAGAGTTATCTCTACATTGAGGGAAAATTGGTGGAAGGTGTAAAAGCTGACGATAATCCTGTCACGGTCAATCTAGACAACAATTGTGTTGCATACATGTTCAATGAGATCCGTTACGAGCTGAACGGTATCGAGATTGACCGATGTAAGAATGTAGGTGTAACTACTAGTATCAAGAATTTGGCGACGTTGACCAGCGAGGAGAGTTCTGCTCTGAGGAATGCTGGTTGGAGTCTAAATGGCTATGATTTGACATTGAATAAAAACAACTTTAGCTTCAGCGTGCCGCTGCGAATGCTGCTGGGATTTTGCGAAGACTACAAGCGTGTGGTAGTAAATGGTCGACATGAACTTGTGCTAACATGTGCGCGCGATGATATTGCACTGATAACCGAGAGTGGTAATGTTAACAAATCAAGGGTTCAACTGGGCAGGATACAGTGGCGAATGCCTCATCTCACCCTAAATGATATGACAAAATTACAATTTTTACGCTATATTGAGAAAGGGAATATGATTAGCGTTGCTTTTCGCACTTGGGATCTGTACGAGTATCCGCTACTGCCTACCGCGATGAAGCATGTGTGGACGGTGAAGGCTGCGACGCAACTTGAGAAGCCTCGATACGTGATACTGGCGCTGAGGACCAACAAAAAAGCCAGCACTCGCGATAGAGTGTCTGTCAGTTTCGATAATTGTTATCTATCGGATGTCAAACTTTACCTAAATTCGGAATCATACCCCTACGATCGATTGAATTTGAACTTTGAAGAATTGCGCTATTCTACCCTGTACGATATGTACTTAAACTTTATAAGGTCTTACTATGCAGGCAGAAAAGCTGCACCCATGCTAAGTCTACAGGATTTCACAATTATTGGCCCAATCATGCCGATCGATTGCTCGCATCAAAACGATAGTATAAAAAGCGGTACGGTTGACATCCGAATTGAGATGGAATGCATGCAAAATATACCCCATAATACCACCGCGTACTGCTTAATTATACATGATCGAGTTATTGAATATAACCCCCTTAATAGTACAGTTAGGAAATTAACTTAATGTATATAATAATTGAATAAATAATTTTTTTCCCACATCAAACAGATCTCTTATTATTAAATGTATACCATTCCCGCTTACACGTTACATTTTAAGCAGATATATAATCTGTTTCTGACAATAAGAAGGGGAGAAGCTTCAGAGGAAAAAGTGCAACTATGCAAAATATACTTTCAAGATTTTTTTAAGTGGGAGATGTGCTCTCTATAAAAACATTTGCAAATTTCATTCTCCTTGAAAGCGGTATTATCATCTATATCAAGTGCCAAATATTAAGCGTGTACTCAAAAGGAAGAAACTGGTGAAAAAAATGGTGAGTAAAAAAGTGGTCAAGAAATCAGACTTGTGGTGTAATGAATTAGTGTTAATGTGATAAAGATCTTTTTTTATTCAATTGTTGCAGGCTGCAAATGATGAAAACGTTGATGAAATGTCGGAGGAGTTTATGGTAAGATTTTTTTTGTTTTTTTATTTTTCCCTAAATAATATATTTTATGTATTAGAATTGGCAGGAATTGATTGGTGCTAGGGCATCCATCGATGCCTATGTTAATGCTGCCCCCGATGAGGATGATGCGCGACGCCGTCGCCGTTGCTTCATTGTCGTGGATTTCTTCAGGGAATTCCGTGAAGAAATCCGCGAATATGTTAGTTTTAACCGTGAACAACGGCTACGGCGGCAGCATCATGAAAGTGATGACGAGGAGATGTCAGAGGAATTTGAGGTAAGATTCTCTCTCTCTCTTCTTATCCAAAATAATTTCAATATATATTTTATTTATTAGTTCTGGCGGACGATAGTGGACGTCAGGACGTCCTCTATTTCCTATGTTGCTGCTGCTGCCCCTGATGGTGATGAGGCGCAGCGCCGTCGTCGACGCATCTTCAGTATAGATTGCTTCCTGGAATTCCGTGAAGATATGTACGGATTTTTAAATTTTATCCAGGAGCACCGGCGATGGCGACAACAACATCCGCAGCAGCAACAGCTGGAACAGCAACAGTATATGTGGGAGGCCGAGGAGTAGTATATTAATTATAAATGAATAAATATTTTTTTATTAAATCATATATGTTTCTTTATTTCCCCGAGTTATCTCTTTGCAGAGAATGTATTCTACACTGTGAATGCTATGCAAAATTAGTAACATGATAGGAAGTAGAATTTGTTGTCTTGAGATTACAGTTTAGGTTTGCTAGTTAGTCTTTGATGCATCTCAGTATAAATCTGTCAGTTGCATTGGATACATGTCAATAATGGTGCAATTTAATGCAGTAAGTTTTTTTTTTTATTCTTATTATTCTTTTTATTAGTCTTTTTACATTTAATTTATTTAATTTGTTAGAATCTCGATCCTTCGGGAAATAAAAAATTCCTCAAGGAGGAGGAGGAGGAGGAAGATATTTTGATGGATTAGGAGGAAGATATGGAGCTGGAGGGGGAGGAGGAGGATGAGGTACTCGATCCTATAGTCGAGCAAATATTAAATACGATGGAGGAGCTCCTACAGGATGAGGAGTTTTTATTAGGGATTTCGGAAGCGATGGGGGGTGTAGAGGAGGAAGAGGATGGGGAAGAGGAAGAGGATGAGAATGAAAAGGCGAAAGAATAAATTTTTTTAATATATATTTCTTTTTATTTAATAAAATCCTAATCCTAATCATAATTTTTTTTCACATCTATATCGATGTGTCTGACTACACACTTGGCCTTTCGGTGGTAGTCATCATTAATGCCTCTCTCTCTTTGGTTGCGACTGCACGACCGACAAAATACAAAGAAACCTATGAATAATATTACATATACGATTAGTATTACACAAATGTGATAGTTTATAATAAAAAATTAAGATTTTCCATACTTACAAATGAGTGTATGTCCTGATGATGATGATGTTTGAAGCCACCATGTGTATGTGTCATCTTTTACAGCTGCTTGACCGCCATGAGAAATATCATTTCTGGACGGGCTTTACACATCACCCCCTCGAATTTATTTGTGTATACCGCTGCATTATCACTCTGCATAGGTATATATTCGCATCTTTTGTAGCTGCTAGGTCAACACAAATACTTGTGGTGGTGGTGGTGGTGGCGGTACTTGGCTGTTATTTTACACGGCATTTCTTCTTCTTCTTCTTTTGAAACGCTCTCCTCCTCAGTCCGCTATCGTGAGACAGTGCACTCCTACCGTGCACCATTTTAAAAAGCCAGATGATTTTTCACGATTGACTTGATGTATATGACTTACCAAGATTATTCCATGATATTACATATGCCGAGGATGAGGGTTAATGATGATGATGATGCTGTTGTGCGAGGTGACGTTGACTTGTCAACATTATTAGGTTATATTGACCATGAAATCTTTGAAATTGATTTTCAAGATGATGATGATAATGGTAGTACATACATACACATACACACACACTTCCACTATCGCTCTTTCTCTCTCTCTTTCTCTCTCTCTATCAGCCTCAGTCTCACTACAGTAACCAGCAGATTCATCACTATCATTATCATCATCATCTTCAAAATCAATTTCATGGTCAATATGACCGAATAATCTTTCAAAGTCAATATCGTCACCTCGCACAATAACATCTTCACCATCATCCCAGCTCTCCTTCTCCTCCACAGCATATGCAATATCGTGGACTAATCTTGGTAGATCATCATCATCCAGCCAATCGGTAAAATCATCTGGTCCTTTCATGGTTGCACGGTAGTAGCGTACTGCCTCGCGATAGCGGTCCGCATTTTCAACCGCTTTTATCGGTTTGAACATTTCTTTCTGAAAAATTAAAAAATTAGTTTTAAAAATGATAAAAGTAATTAATATAATAATAAATTATTTACAAAACCATATATATATTAAAGTAAATACTTACTAAAAATTTAATTGTATCCTTCATTATAATGCTGCTGTGAACTGATTACACTGAACTGGTTATTACGAATGTTAACTTGCTAATGAGGCTACCTCTGACTCTCAGAGAGGATCGAAACAGTATGCAAACTGCATACTTCTGTTTTTCTGAAATTGATATGACTATGGGCTACACATCTTCAGAAAACAGGGTGAGGCTACCTCTGACTCTCAGAGAGGATCGGAACAGTGTGCAAAATGCATACTTCTGTTTTTCTGAAATTGATATGACTATGGGCTACACATCTTCAGAAAACAGGGTGAGGCTACCTCTGACTCTCATATGGGAGATTGAACAGTGTGCAAACTGCTTATTTCTGTTTTTCTGAAATTGATAGTGTGTTATACAGCTATACATCTTTTGGAAAACTTGACCATGTAACACGTGCTCATGTATGAATCATGATATGTTACCCGCAAAGTTGGGAAAAAAGATAAAAACATTATTTCCTTTCTATTAATCTTTATTATTCACTTTTCATTATAAATTCAATTCCTCGATATTGTCCACCCTCTTCTATCTTCACATATATACATCCTTCATTTATCTTATCAACTAAATTATTATAATATTCCTTATTGTCTAGAATTTTACTAAATCTAGGCGGTAGGAAGAATGAGAACTTATCACTATCTATAATTATTTTCTTGCCAAACTTGGTATTGGCCTCCCGCATTTTTATTACTTTAAAATTGACATTGATTTCAATATCGCTTAATTTTATAAGTGGTAAAAATGTATTTATTTTTCCACAATTATTGATCAGTGAGAGATCCATCTGAAAATATTTTAAATAATAATAATTTGACTTATAAATTGTTAAATAAATTTATTATAATAGCAAATCTTACCTTTCTAATATTTCACAGTTCTTGGCTAGTGTTTGATGAAATAATAAAGTCACTTCACATTTTTTTTTTTGTGACAGTTTAATATGCCTCCAACTATTCCTTGCAGATATGCAACGGGTGAGATAATGCAGTCAATTGAATATTCCCCCGAATATCATCACTTAATATTAACTGCGTTTAAAATAGTAGAGGGGGTAAAATTTGGCGTATTATGGGAGAGAGGCTTCACTCATAGGTGAAAAAAATGTGTAATACACGAATTATACTTTCCCTGGAGTTGGGTGAAACTCCAGAGAATATCGCGAAACAAATAATTTATTTTCCCGACCGTCCGGGAGGAAAGAGACCGAGGGTGTGGTTTCTTTGAAGCCGCGGATGACCCTGAAATGCTAACAATAATGGAAGGTAGCTGAATAAATCCGCGTTCAGTTCAACAGACAGATTTATTACACGACAACCGATTTCGCTCGCAATATCCGATTACAATATTTTTTTACAACAGAAGAATACCCTAACAAATCGGGAGCGCCCGCTCGCTCTACGCTCGCGACCTTCCTAAATGCCGTAGCACAAGCCGTCGGCTATACCGCGAAGACCTTCGTTCGGTCGAAGTCACTCCACCCTGCGAGAGGCGATAGTCCAACCCGAGGGCAAGTGCTTCGCGGGGTGCTACGGTGCAACAGGAGAAGTAATTCCTACCTCCCTGCGCAATTGAGGTGGCTAGCCTCCACGGGAAAAAATACGCTAACACCAACGAATCACCAAACTCACAAAAAGACAAAATACACCAAATGAAGTGGCGTCCCACTTACATTCGCTGATACTGGAGTCAATCCAACCGATGCAGTGTCCCTCCTTCTAGCACAGCCTGCCCAGTAGACCCTTGCTCACCAGAACGGAACTCACGGTACCAAATCGACTCCCGAACAATAACGAAGACAAAACAGCAATGAGGAAAGATCGTTGAACTGTCAGTTTGACAGTTCAAGATCCTCCCCACGCACACAACCAATCCGACCAATACCGACATAGCCGAACTTTCTGTTATTATTCGGAGGAATCAGTCTAACCCGATGTTAGACCGCACGCAACGAGCGAGACAGAGACAGACTCTGCTACACCCGGCCGTCGGACAGAGACACGACGCGTTCGCCTCATTCTCTCTCTAACTTACTGCCTCGCCAGCCGATCCAGACATCAGCATAGGCGCTACAGTGCCGAGTGTGCTCAACTTATTCCCGATATTCTCTTAATATCGGGAATCGGTCGAGAGATGCTGCAACGGTTTTTTTACATCGTTACAAATGTTACTAAACTTTTGCCCAAATACATTGATAGAAAATTGCGCTCAGTAAGCAGCATCATATATAGAATAAATGAGATTGAATAAAACAAAGAGAGATGGAGAGAAACTCATATTCTTTACACATTTGCGAAAATGTGTGTATGTGTGAGGAACACTAAATTTGTTATTGTAAAATGCTTAAATCTTATTGGGCGGGCTAGGTGAGACGCACACACACACACACACATGTCTGCTGCTGCTGTCTCCATGATGCATTTTTGGGCGGAGGTTTGGCCACACGTGCCACGATGATCGGGTCATCGTACAGCATCCTTCGCGCAATTAGAGAGAAAGAGCGCTTGGGTGGAGGGAGGGGTTTTGGCGCGTGCCGTTAGCGACAGCAGCGCGTTATCATTGATACACGTCAGACAGAGATGCAATGAAATATTAAATGTATTAGAAAGAGACTCACCTTCTTCCAGGTTATCGCCCCAACAGCATCTGATACTTGCCCCCCTCCGTCCCATCTCCATGTTTTCAAGGTCCATCTTCTTCTTGCAGAAATTTGAAGATCTACACTACCCCACTCCATTGGACCGCACACGTGTGGGGTAATTTTACACCCCTCCGCACACCTCCTCACCACCATGTTCACTTGTATGGGTGTGTCCGTGTAAGATTTTGCTCTCACAACTACATGAATTTACATGGCTCGCACTCTTGCACTATTAGCAATTTTGGAGATTTTGAAGGTCAATAAATGCGTCAACCGCATAGGTGGGGGGTAATTAGATACTTTTTGGCATCGGATTACATTTCATCAGGAATGTGCTGACTTTGCAAAAAAAGTGCTGACTATTTGGACTTTGAACCCTCCCCGCTCACCCGCACCTCACCCCCTCACCTACAAGTGTGCATGTGTGGTGTGTCCGTGTGTGTCGGTGTGACACTAACACGCGTTGGTCCAGAATCCCCATAGCTCCTCTACTAACATTTGCATATGGATGATTGGTTCTAAGTAGTTAACACCTGGGGGTGTGTGTGGTAACTCGTCTTTATTTGTGAATGTGTTAAATCGCATTTCATAACACTTTGTAATGTGCGAACTGACGATATCCGCAGCTGGGTGAAGCCACGAACAAATCCGCGCACCAAATATAAGTTTCTCGACCGGTTCGAGAGAGGAAGAGACCGAAGGGTGTGGTTCTTGTGAATCGCGGGGAACCTTGAGGATTTCAAAAGGACGTTTCAAATAACTCACACCAGAAAGTCGTGGTTATAACATTTACTGTTTTTAAAACGTGCGGCCAATACTCGCAACGGTGTGACCGTTGCACGCGTGAAGAGTTACAATTAACAATTAACAATTATAACGCATTTTTATACAAAGTACAGTTTCCTTCCCTACAAATCTGATAAATATCGGGAGCGCCCGCACGCTCTACTCACGCGATACATCTCTAAATCGATGCACTCGCGAAACGCGTTTGATCAGAAACTTTCTGTCACCGTACAGAAATCACCCACTCCTGTGAGAAGAGACTTTCCAACCCGAGGATGGGTTTTCCGGTCGGTGCAACGGCGCGTCCTGGAGAAGTCCCGACGACCCTCCGACGCGTTGAGGTGGCTAGCCTCCGCGGGAATTAATACGTAAACTTTACACAAAATTAAAACTGTCGACGCGTTAAGTGACGTCTCACTTACGCTTGATGACGAATCGCTGCTGCAATTTAAATCTGATCCTCGGTGACCAGTCGGTGATCCTGGCGACTCTGCTGCGTATCTCTCCGGATGCCTCCGCTGTTGACTTCCCCCGGGCGCTTCTAACTTCCCGGGTTACAGCTTCCTTCGTCGGTTGTATCTTGCCAATCCTACTGGGTTACACCCTCACCAATGCACAGTACCACGCAATATATTTACACAAGAACGCAACGATTAATTATCAGACTGTGTTAACCAACGAAGTTAACTATTCGATGTCTGACTCAGAAGTGAGGAAAATCCGTTGAACTGCCAATTTGACAGTTCAATTTTCCCTCACCACACAAATACAGAATTTTGGAGATTGTTATGGTTGAGGAAATCAGTTCAGCCATGTATTGGCCACGAGTTAGTGAGCGAGACAAGGATAGCCTCTGCTACACTCGGCCGTCGGATAGAACACAGTACGACCTATGTCTATTTCACTCCAACTCATCGATATCGCCAGCCGATCCAGACAATCAGCGTAAGCACCTCGGTGCCGAGTGTGCTCAACCTATTCTTGGTCTTTCGATTAAAACCAAGAATCGGTCGGAAATGATGCAACGATTTTTACATCGTTACAACTTGAAAATGTCATGTTGAATAGTTGCATGTCGAATTGTAACATGCTGAAACGGGACCTCCCCGAGGGAAAAGTGGTGTTACCCGTCACGGTTAAGCTGGACAACAATTGTGTCTCATACATGTTCAATGAGATCCATTACGAGCTGAACGGTATTGAGATTGATCGATGTAAGAATATTGGTGTCACTTGTGAAGTATAGAATTTTAAAAATTCAATAAATAAGTTAGTACTACAATGCAATAGTTTCTCAATGAATGGGAATGTACCGATTGCCGAAAGACGGAAGAGATTCCTAAAAGTTCATTTGACTTTAGTTCTCAACTGCACAGGTCAATCACCACACGTGCCATGATAATTCATTAGTATCAAGAACTAATTTCTTAATATTTCCTGAACATCGGTAATTGAGAACATACTGGAAAGAAATTGCATTTTTTATTGCACATGACAACCAGAAAATAGGGCATTAACGTCATGTATTTCACCGCCTAGAATACAAGCTCAGCGGACCCTCTTCATGGTCCGAGATCTTTGCTTAAAAAAAGGAGTATCAAAAATTTATTTTCAGTATCAACTTGACCAGAGACATTAATTGCTAAACTATTGAATTGTTCCGCGATTTACTGCGGCATCAATAACGTAAATTCTCAGATTCGACTTGCACTTGTCACTAAAAGATTATTCCTCTTCTAGCAGGAGATCTTTTAGAACTGAAATACTAGATTATCGTCAGCCGGTTATTAGTGCATAACGACGTGAGATCGAATAATAGTAGATTTCGGGAATCCTAGTGATACTTCTCTTTTACATAGATTCGTTAAAATTAACATCTTTGCGAAGAATCATTCTTGTATATTAGTGAGTGCGTAACCAGTATTCAGCAGAAATACTACACTTCAGCGTATAACTGCACTATCGTCCTGGTTGTCACATCTAAAGGTTATATTTTAATTATTATTTATCGATCGGTTCTATATTGAATTCAGGATATACACATCCTTCTCCTTGAATAATAACCATTGGAGGAATTGTTCAATAAAATATAAACCGTAATTATCTAAAGGATATTTTCGAAATCCTAATTGTATAACATTACTTAAAGAATTGTTATTTTATTTTTAATATATCAATGATTGTAAATTGTGTTAAGATTGTATTAAACATTTATAATTCATTCCTGATTTATTTTAATTATTTTCCTAAAAATCAGATAAAGTACGCTAAGCGTTTCGACCAAAGGAAAAACCCACCTCAGCAGTAATTCTAGCTGCTCAGAATTATTGTTGAAATTTGTACGCGTCTTTAACTCCCAAGTTTCGGCCTCTATTCTAAATTGACCTAATTCCCTAATATTATTCAAAAATTTGTTCAGAACATTTATGATATCTATTCTTTCATATTCCTATTCATCCTCGTACAGGATCATTAGTTAAAGATTATAGATTAAACATAATAAACAACCGTACACGCTCAGTTCGACTGATACCTTCGTATGGATCAGACGTGTTTACAATACATCGAGTGTAGTGGTCCCTAACTAGAGATAGAGTTCCCTCTTTTATAGTTCCTTATACTAAACCCTTAGTTAAACTAAAGGCAAGACCTCTATACGGAAGACAGGTGAAAGAACGGTCAGCTTGACCACATCCACCAGAACATAGGCCGCGCTTCTGAGTACAGGAGCCCTCCTACCCTAGATAGCATCATGGAAACCTTTATCGACTCCAACAAAGATAGCTCCACTACTTCTAAGCCTTCATCATCGTATGCGACAATTGCGCAAAAAGAAAGCTTTCCCAGGAAAGAACAAGGCATCATTATTGATGCATTCAACGACTCGCCAATCAAAGAATACATCAAAGCTTTAGGAACAGTAATACCCCCTTCTACCATCAGATTTGCTTCAAAAATCTCAAATAATCGTGTATGTATCTACTTATCCGACAAATCATTGGTAGATAAACTACATATTGAAAAAGTACACCTTAACGTACAAGGACGTTCACTGGCAATAAGACCACTAATCACCAAATCCATCAGAGTGATTATATCTAATGTATGCCCTACACTACCTCATACAGAGCTTACAAACTTCCTACGTAGTATCAACATCAGACTTACTTCACAAATGTCCTTTATCAAAGCGGGATTCAATGATACTGGGTTTGCTCATATATTAAGTTTTAGACGACAAACATATATCCATCCAGACGACTTAGACAAAATCCCTGACAACGCCCTTATCAATTACGAAAATACAGCTTATAGAATTTTCTTCACTACGGACAACTTAGCATGCTTTTTATGCAAACAAGAGGGACACATTGCTAAACAGTGCCCTTCACAAAACAATTCAGAAATACTAAATTCAACATCGAATCCTTCTGACGAGCAAATATCTAACGTTGCTTCCTCTGTTCAAGACACACAGGTAACTCCTGTCGTTCCAAAGGCCAAGAAGAGACCGCTACCCACCGCGACTCCTCCATCTAGTTCGGTAATGAATAAAGATCCGAATAACAATCTACATATTTCTACTGATAGTGACACCCCTTCATGTACGTTACCCCCTATAAACACCGACAAGACAGGAAATTCTTCTACATTCACAGCACCAACCAAAACAGCTCCCAAGAAACGTACCAAGAAAGAAAACCCGTCTCAAACTAGTCCAGTTGATGATATGGATCTCATTTTATCCTCAGTTAGGCACATACTGTTAGAACATCCATCAGCCTATATACTCAACTACTCACAACTCAGAGAATTTTTGGTAAAAGCGAAAGGTAATCCTAACCTTACTAAACTTGCTCTGGAGTACACCAGTGACTTACCTAGTCTTAGCAAAATGCTCAAGGAAATTTACCCCAAACTAAACGACAGAGCTACAAAAAATCGTTTTACTAAGATTACAAAGAAACTCGACAACTTCTCAGCATGGACTGAGGAGGATGATGCCTCCATGTCCTCATCATCTTCGATAACCAGCGACATGGACATAGACTCGGAACTGACTACGACTTCGACACCAAGAGAGCATGCAAAAACGACGATTACGGAATCTAATTTGCTTTAAATAGTAAGCCTACCCCTTTCTACTTAAACCACCATCGATGGACAACTTAAGGATTCTTTTTTGGAACTGCAGAGGAATGAAGCGGAAAAAGGAGGAACTGTCCAAAAACCTAAAGGATGTTGATATATTCGTTGGTGTTGAATCTTGGCTAAAAGATGACTCCCCGTTCCATATCCCTGGATATCAAACCTACTCTGTTAACAGACCTAATAGACCAGGCGGTGGCATCATATTTCTAATTAAGAATTCCTTTAACTTTCATTCTGTTCCTGAACTGAGTACACACAATGACAACCTTGAAACGTGCTCCATTCGACTCCAAAATATCACTCCCCAAGTCACCCTTCTTGCCTGCTATAAAATCCCTGGATCTATCACCACACAAGCACACTGGACACAACTATTCCACACATTCACTATGCACGGTCCTGGAATAGTATTAGGAGACTTTAACTCTCATCACACCTTCTGGAACTGTTCTAAGTCAGATGTAAATAGTATTTCGTTATTCAACTCAATCACAGATTCAGACCTGATTCTAATTAACTACAATTCCAGTACACATATAGACTTTTATAGACAAAAGCTTTCTAATCTTGACCTTATCCTTTCCTCCAATGTTTTTCAGGATAGAATTTCATTCCAAGTTGAGGATGATCTTTGGGGATCGGATCACTATCCTATTATGATAGATTTACAATATAGCAAATATATACGTAATGTATACTCTCCTAGAATTAGCTAAAAAAAAACTAATTGGGATAAATACTCCTCTATTCTTAATAATACCATCAACAAGTTCCTTTCAATCCACTTCATGCAGATTAATATCTTGGATAAATATAACTTCCTTATAGAACATATTAAAGATGCAGTAATTGATAGCACCCCTCCAAAAAATAAAAATAGTCGCTCAGTTTATGGGAGGAATCCAGCCCCATGGTGGAACGCTGAATGTGATAGGGTAGTGAGATGTCGCAAAGCAATGCTCAAGAAATGGCGACACACTCATAGTATTGATGACTATATAGCCTTCAAAAGACAGGCAGCCATTGCAAGGAAAACTATCCGCAGAAATAAGACACAGTGCTTTAAAGACTTTGTTAGTACCCTAAATCCTAACAATAGTTTAACTTACATATGGAACAAAGTCAAATTAATTAAGAATAGATTTGCTCACCCAACAAATCCCTCAGATTCTAACTACTCTCAAGATAAGAATATCACTATTAATGATATAGTCGACAACCTCAGTCCGCCATGGGCCCCAATAAAACCCTATGCTCTTTCCGTTGATTCTTCATTGATCCCTCCTGACTCTCCCCTCGAACAACCCTTTAACATGTATGAACTTAAGCTTGCTCTAAATAAATGTACCTCTAGAGCTGCTCCGGGTCCAGACGGGATTGACTATGCCTTCTTTCTTCACATGCCTCACAAATTTCATATTATTTTGCTAAACCTCCTTAATGAAATGTTTAAGTCAAATACCTATCCTCCTACTTGGAAAGAGGGATATACCTTTTTTATTAACAAATCTGAAAAAAACAAATACAGGCCTATTACCCTTACATCTTGTCCCTGCAAAATATTTGAAAGAATGATCAAACATAGGCTTCAATGGTGGGTGGAATCAAACCTTCTTATCCCTAACACACAAACAGGCTTTCGTAATGGGAAATCTTGTACGGATAATCTCGCTACCTTGCTCCTGACGGTCGAAGAAGCCTTTGCTGAAAAAAAGGACGTATTGGCATGCTTTCTGGATATCCAATCGGCTTATGACAATGTATTAAGTGACGTACTAATGTCCAAACTGACTCGTATTGGTCTACCGCCCCGATTTCTCCAATTCATGAATTTCATCACTTATGAAAGAATTATTACATACTCTTTGAGCTCCCTAGAGACAATCTCTAGGTATTCTTATAGGGGCCTTCCACAGGGAGGAGTTCTTAGTCCTCTTCTGTTCATTTTATATATTACAGGTATAGAAAGTAACCTACATCCAAACGTAATCATTTCCCAGTTTGCGGATGACCTAGCGGTCTTCCTGCAAGTTGACAATCCTAGGAATAGTAAAAGAATCCTGGAAGACACAGTCTCCTCTGTTAACTCCAGATTGCTACAATTAGGCTTGTCCCTTTCTTTACCTAAGACATCATTAATTCATTTCAATACTAGGGGTATTGAGCCAGGTACGTGTACAATTAAATGTAGGGGAGTTACGATTAGGTCACAAGAAAAAGTCAAATTTCTAGGAATATTCTTTGATTACCGACTCAACTTCTCTTATCAAATTGACTATGTCAGAAATAAATGTTTTAAACGCCTTAATGTTATAAAATTCCTATGTAGCATCAGGTGGGGAGCACATCCGAGCACCTTATTAATGGTCTATAAAGCACTAATTAGGTCAGTCATAGACTATGCTAGTTTTATATATCTCTCATACAGAAGGGACAAAAACCTATCAATTGAGAGAATTCAATATCACGCTCTCCGTACAGTAATGGGTTATAGAATCTCCACCCCCACAAACGTTATGCTAGGTGAAGCCAAAACTACTTCCCTCTATGACAGATCAGTTTTCCTGGCTCATAGATATATAGTCAGATGTTTTTCCCATTCAAACTCGACCATTTACCAAGTTATTAGGCGTCTTTCAGACAAGTACAATTGGGAAATTACCGTTTCTAAATCCTCCTCTATCCTCTCCCATCAAATTGACTTTATTAAACAATCCACGAACTCAATTTGCACAACACCAAATCTTATACGGTATCTACTCAATTACAACACTATAATAGCACATTGGGAAGTTAATACCTCGCTAGGCAACTCCCTTAAAAAGTCGCCTCAACCTAACACGCTTTTCCTGGAACACCTCTCCCACAGGCCCCGCAATTCGATTTCCGTTTTTACTGATGGCAGTAGGGTAGTGGACCCAGTGGCGGTGGGGGCAGCCTGCTATTCTCCAGAACTGGATCTCACGCTAACACTTCAACTTAATGAAAACATATCTTCCTTCACATCGGAATGTATCGCCATCAAGAGTGCTCTAGAGTTGATTGTCAACCTCGATACAAAATATACGTACATATATTCTGATTGCCTTAGTGCACTCATGTCCATAGCCCAGGCTCCAATCCTCACCTCTACTAACTCCTTTGTCATCGATGCCAGAAAACAAATCGAACATATTACCAGTATGAATAGACAAGTGTTACTCTTTTGGATACCCTCGCACATTGGGATTACCCTTAATGAAAAGGCCGACAAGTTAGCTAAAGAAGCTGTTACAACAGGAACACCTACTAATTACAAGACACCCTTTACTGACTTCAACCCCTTTCTCAAAAAACTCTTGAGAAAGAATAGTAATAATTTTATTCAAGAACAGTCAGTATTCAAGGGCGTCATATATTTTAGCCAATACTACCGGACAAATGCTACCCCTTGGTTCTTCGATAAAGCTCTTAGCCGAGACTTCATCTCCTTCACCAATAGGATACGGTCCAATCACTATCACCTTGCATCGTCTCTACATAGGGTAAACATAATCACCAATTCGGACTGTGCATGTGGATACCCAAATGAAGATTTAAACCATGTTTTATGGCAATGTACTAAATATGATAAACAACGATGTGAACTTACGGAAGCACTACGAAAAATAGGCTTTCACTCGCCATATAGTATCGAACAACACCTTGCAGGACCCTCAATACAGTCACTTTTACTTATATATAAATTCTTTAAATCTATAAATATAAATCCTTAATCACATGGATCATATAAAATATTGTATGTTAACATGAACTCTAACAGTACGTAATGTAAACGAAAAAAAAAAAAAAAAAAAAACTATTTGTAACTAACTAACTAACTTTTCATCTTTCAGCTTATAACCCTATCTAGGGTTCAGAAGCTTAATGAAAAAAAAAAAAAAAAAAAAAAACCGTACACGCTCCGCAGTACGTAACAAAATTATTGATACTACGAGTATCAAGAATTTGGCAGCGTTGGCCAGCGAGGAGATTACTGGGCTGAGGAATGCTGGTTGTAGCCTGAATGGCTATGATTTGACATTGAATAAAAACAACTTTCAGTTCCAATCAATCGACGATACAGGACGGACGCGCTTACATTCGAGTTGTGTACATAATTTCGTGTGCCGGTGCCGGTGACGGGATCTGCGAGTAATACCCACAGAGTGCGTATATTCGGTGCACTTACTTATTTTCCTTCCTAGGAAAGTCTTTGGAAGACGTTCCTGTCTACAGGAGCTCCTCCGCCTATTCAACCATGGATCACGCAAAAGTTCCACTTAGCCATACTACAGCTTCTACTTCTTCCGTACCAAATAGCACTTATGCTACAGTTACCCAGAAAGATTCCTTCCCCCAAAAAAACCAAGCAATCGTGTTAGATGCCTTTGAGGACACTCCTATTAGAGATTACATTAAAGCCATAGGAGAAAAAATTAACCCTACTAATATCAGATTTGCTTCAAGAATCTCCAACAACCGTATATGTCTATATCTTTCCGACAAAGCCATAGTCGAACGACTCTACAACGACAAAACCATAATAATTGTTAATGGACGGTCCCTCCCAATTCGGCCCCTTATTTCGAGGTCTATTAGAGTAATTCTCTCCAACGTGAGCCCTACTCTTCCCCACCTGGAGTTGGAGCGTGTGCTCAAGGAGCTCAACATACGAACAACTTCTCCCGTTACATTCATACGTGCTGAATACAACGAAATTGGATACACTCACATTCTCAGTTTTAGAAGACAAGTGTATATTCATCCTGAGGATGTTAATAAACTCCCAGAAAGCATGTCGGTTGACTACGATCAATCCTCATATAAAATATTTATTTCCACCGACAGCCTCATGTGCTTCATTTGCAAACAAGAAGGACACCTTGCCAAAGTTTGCCCATCAATTAAGGACCAAAACCAACGGAATGACAGTACAAACAGCAACAACAATTTGTCGCAAATGAACGCACATGATTCCTTTGACAACTCGTCTGGCGACTTACAGAATTCAAGTCAAAACTTACAATTCTCCACAACAAACAACAGATCTGTCTTCAAGAGGCCAATTTCCAGCTCCTCCACTTCTTCTCTAACCTCATCGATGATTACTACAAAGGATACGTCTATCCCTATAAATACTGATATACACAAAGATACAGTTCAAGAAACCTTGGCTTCTACCGGGGTATCTGAAAAAGTCCTTTCAACGACAACTACAAAAATCCCACCAGGAAAGCCTTCCAAAAAGAGGGCCAAGAAAACTGCAGAAGAGCTCACAACATCTCATGGCAAAATGAAGAATATTTTGGAACCTGCTAAATCCATGTTTACCTCACACCCAGACTCATATGTTCTCACATACGACCAAACTAGGGAATTTCTGATCAAAGCAAAAGGAGCCGGTGATATTGTAAACCTGGCCACGCAGTACACCCCAAACCTTCAGTCATTAGCTAGAATGCTCAGGGAAATTTATCCCAATCTCAATGACAGGCCTACAAAAAGTAGAATCTCCAGAATTTTAAAAAAATTGAACAACCACAGCAGCTGGGCAGAGGAGGATCTCTCATCATCTGAGGCTTCCTCATCCCACAACAGCGACATGGAACTTGAAAACGACCCTATGTCCACCACTACCCCACAACAGGAGCTATGTTAGCAACAACCCACCTTGGAAATGAAGAATCCACTGCAGCAGCAATAGTCCCCCCCATTTGTATTCTTGACCAAAGTGTGAATATTACTTTCTGGAACGCAAGAGGCATTCGCAACAAAAAACAAGAGCTACAGAGGAACCTGTCTGGTCTGGACATCTTCATTGGTGTTCAGACGTGGCTCTCAATGGGCTCCAAGTTCGAAATGCCCGGATTTAATTCATATAGGCTGGACAGGGGGGACAGAGTGGGAGGGGGTATTATCTTTCTGCTCAGGAAATCCCTCTCCTTTCGACCTGTGCCTGAGCTATGCTTTATTGGTAGAGACCTGGAGGTGGCAACCGTGGAGGTCCTTAACATAGCTCCTCGTGTCACCTTGATGGCTTGCTATAGAGTTCCCGGCTCCTATGTTTCTCAACCAGACTGGGAACGACTTTTTAGGTCAATTACAACCCGCAGCCCTTGTATTATTTTGGGAGACTTCAACGCTCATAGCACTTCATGGGGTTGTTCTAGCAATAGCTCCAATGGCACCTCACTCCATAATTCCATAGTCTCCTCCGATCTAATTCTAATTAATGAAACTACTTATACCCATGTTGATTTTTACCGTAAAAAATTGTCAAATCTAGACCTCTGTCTCACATCAATCGATAGTATTGACAATATCTCTCTCGCAGTCAACGATGACTTGTGGGGCTCGGATCATTATCCCATACTTATCAAGTACTCTACAACCAAGTCATTTTGCCCACATCCTACTTCGCGTAAGCTCTCCTCCAACAGGACCGACTGGGTCAGATACTCCGCTTTAATGGAGCACTGTCTTCCACAATTCACATCCTCTGACTTTCTTGCTCTTAGCATTTTAGAAAAGTATGACTCTTTCTGCTCTAGTATGTTTAATGCAGTTTCCCAATGCACTCCCCGGAGACCTCCTAAACAGCCCGGATGGCGTAATAGGCCTCACTATAACCCAGTGCCTTGGTGGGATGAAGAATGCCACAAAGTGATTAGATTGCGTAAAGCGGCACTCAAAAAATGGCAACACACCCGAGTGGTGGCAGACTACATAGAATATAAAAAACGCGTTGCTATGGCTAAAAAATGCATAAAAAAAAAGAAAAAAGACTGCTTCAGGGAATTTGCGCAGTCCATTGACCTGGATTCCTACATTTCGCATGTTTGGAACAAATGCAAAAGGTTAAAAAATAGATTTTTCTCTGACTACCGGAATCATAACCATGACACCTCTTTGAGCCCTGACAGAGACTCTAAAATAACTGATCAGATAAACAGCCTTAGTCCCCCCTGGGTGCCTAACAGGCCAATCACCATCCCCCCAACTATTGGCCCTCCAAATTCTCCCCAATTTGAACTAACAACACCCTTTAGCGTACAAGAATTTGACCGAGTCATAGAAACGTGTAGTCCCAAATCGGCCCCTGGGCCGGACAAGATCGAGTACTTGTTCGTTGTTCACCTCCCGACTAGTTTGAGGAGCCTTCTCTTGGATATATACAACCTTATCCTCCTCAACAATGAATATCCTCCTTCTTGGAAGAACAGTCTCACCTTTTTTATTGATAAAAGTGACAGCTCCAACTACAGGCCCATCACACTTACTTCCTGCCTATGCAAGATTTTTGAAAAGCTAATTAAGGTGAGACTGCAGTGGTTTGTAGAACATACCAACCTTCTCCCGGTTCACCAGTCTGGATTCCGAAGCGGTAGATCCTGTACGGACAACCTTGCCATGCTCACCTTGACGGTGGAAGAGGCCTTTTCAGAGGGGAGGGATGTCCTTGCGTGTTTCCTTGACGTTAGGGGCGCCTTTGACAATGTCAACTGCCTACAACTCCTCACCAAGCTTAATAAACTGGGCATTCCTATCACACTTATTAAATTTGTACAGTTCCTGACCTATGAGCGCTCCACAACCTTTGCCATTAATTCATTAGAAACAGTTAATAGAAACGTCTATAAGGGTCTACCCCAGGGAGGTGTTCTCAGCCCATTGCTTTATCTGTTGTACGTTACCGATATTTCTTTCAACCTGAACCCTAATATCATCATCTCACAGTTTGCAGACGATATAGCTTTGTTTCTACCTGCTTCATCACCCTCTGATTGCAAGATTTCACTACAAAGATCAATTTCCCTCATCAGTAACAACCTGAAACAGATGGGTCTCCACCTCTCGGTTGACAAGACTAAGCTCATACACTTCAACAAGAAGGGCGTTCCACCCGGTGTTTGTTCCATTAAGGTGCAGGGCCAAAGAATAAGATCGGTTAAATCGGCTAAATTCCTAGGCATTATCTTCGACTACCAATTAAACTTTAAAGAATACATTGATCTCATTAGGAGAAAAAGTTTTCAAAGACTTAATTTACTTAAATTCATTTGTGGGATTAGATGGGGTGCTGAACCACGTACCCTTTTAGTTGTCTTTAACAGTTTAATCCGTTCCCTTATCGATTACAATAGCTTCATCTACTTTCCTAATTCTCCTAACAAAATCCTAGCGCTAGAGAGGTTACAATTCGCTGCCATTAGAATTGCCATGGGCTATAGAATAAGCACCCCCACCAACATTTTATTAGGAGAAACGCGAACTCTCGCGCTACAGCATCGTTCAGCCCTGCTATGCAATAAATTTCTTTCGCGTAGCTTAGCCAACAGGAATTCACTGCTATACGCTACCCTACAACGTTTATACCTTTCAAACAAGGGGAATACTCTTCTTAAAAGTGCGAGAACCACCCTGCCGTCCCATATACGTCACATTATGTCCATTGCAAGCAACATTTATACTAGTTCCAATTACCCAGCGTATCTTTTGCCGTACAGCACTTTCTCCCATTCGGTGAGCATCGTTCTGGATTTGGGTGTCTCCCTCGGGGGGTCCTCCCACCCTAACCTGGACTTCCTAAACCATAGACGGGGGGGGGGGAGCCCCCTGGGTGTGTCTCCCTGTTCAGTGACGGCAGTAAGCTGGGTGAGGATGGAGGTGTGGGCGCGGCATACTTCTCGCCGGATCTGAACCGAAGCTGTAGGGCAAAACTCAATAAATTAACATCGTCCTTCACCGCAGAATGCATAGCCATCAAGCTAGCCCTGGAGGCGGTCATGGACCTTCCGGATACCGACATCCGGATATGTACGGATTGCCTAAGCACCCTTCATACCCTTTCTAGTCACGCGTTCAGTGCAAGGGCCAACCCATACATAATGGATATCAAGAAGATGCTACACTCTTTGTCCACTGCAAACTGCAGGGTTTTCTTTTACTGGATACCGGCGCATGTTGGCATTGAATATAACGAAAGAGCTGACCTCCTTGCCAAGGAGGCAGCCACACTGGGCTTTCCATCCGATCTCCAGGTTCCGTATACTGACCTCACTTCTGTTTTCAAATCCCAGGCCAAGATTAACAACCTATCCCAATTACACGAGGAAGCAACTTACAAGGGCTCGAAATTCTTTAAACAATTCTTTAATCCTACTTCATCACCATGGTTTTCACACAAAGGTTTTCCTAGAGGCTTTGTCAGTTGGGTTAACAGATGCCGCGCCAATCATTACCATCTAGCCGCCTCATTGCATAGGGTTGGGTTTACAGAGGATCCAGGTTGCGCCTGTGGTCATTCGGAAGAGGACTTGAATTATGTAATCTGGCAATGCCCTCTGTATGAAAGAGGTAGGAGTGCTATGCTGGACCAATTGCGTAAATTCAGAGTCTACTCACCATACCATATCGATACCTTCCTTTTTTACCCAGCTACCGGACCCTTACATCTCATTCACAAATTCATCAAAAGCCATAATCTGATACTATGATCTAGCATAATTTATGTAAAAACTCATTTACTGTAACACTATCTATCTTGCTAATTTGTTTTTTTTTCCTGTACCATTATTGTTATCTTTATTATTACTATTTGCTTATAACCCTATTGTGGGTTCTGAAGCATAAATAAAAAAAAAAAAAAAAAAAACAACTTTAGCTTCAGCGTACCGCTGCGAATATTGCTGGGGTTTTGCGAAGACTACAAGCATGTGGTAGTAAATGCTCGACATGAACTTGTGCTAACACGTGCCCACGATGATATTGCACTGATAACTGAGAGTGGTAATGGTAAGAAATCAAGGGTTCAACTGGACAGAATACAGTGGCGAATGCCTCATCTCACCCTAAATGATATGACAAAATTTAAATTTTTACGCTATATCGAGAAAGGGGATATGATTAGCGTTGCTTTTCGCACTTGGGATCTGTACGAGTATCAACTACTGCCTACCGCGAGGAAGCACGTGTAGACGGTGAAGGCTGCGACGCAACTTGAGAAGCCCCGGTATGTGATACTGGCGCTGAAGATCAACAAAAGAGTCAGCTCTCGCGATAGAGTATCTGTCAGTTTCGACAATTGTTATCTATCGAATGTCAAATTTTACCTAAATTCTGAATCCTATCCTTACAATCGATTGAATTTGAACTTTGAAGAATTGCGCTATTCCACCCTGTATGATTCGTTATGTACCGTGGTAGCGTGTACGTGTATGCTGTATATAAGATGATGATAGGAATTTTGATTATAAGAATTTAGAGATATTTAGAACGGCTTTTCCCGGGAAAAGTAGGGAATTAGGCTTAATTTGGAATAGAGGCTGAAACTTGGGAATAGAAGGAACGTGTTCTTATACAATAATTCCGAGCGGTCGGATTACTGCTGAGGTGGACTGTTTCTTTGGTTTAAACGTTCTATTCACCTTATCTGATTTTATGGATATGAAATGAATAGAACACCTTCTTATTCAAAATTAGACTTTAATTATAATTGTCAAGACTATCATTACAAAAGGAATAGCAATAATATTTAATCCTTAATTAAGATTTGTCAGTTTGAATTATGATTTACAATATTCTCAAATAGTTCGATTATGTGATACAGATGAATTTCAAATAAGAAGGGAGATGCGTATAGTAACAATCACATGAAATTCATCGAGAATATAAAATTGAATTTAATAATTTTTAGGAATATAGCAACCAGAATGAGAAGTAGCTGATCCACGGAAGTGTAGTATTTCTGCTGATCACTGGTAACTGTCGTACACTCACTAATACAGAAAGACTCTTTACACAGATTGTTTCAACACCTTGATCTATGCGTAAAAGGAGTATCACCAGGATTCTCGAAATTCTAGATCTAAATCTAAATCTTCTGCTAGAAGAGAGGAATAATCTAATAGCGATAAATGCAAATCGAATTGTAACTCATTTAAAATTGATATAGCGGTGAAACACGTATTGTCACCGTCTTATACAATGAGAATTCTTGGTCAAGATGATACTGAGTATAAATTTCGGATACCTCACCTTTTGAGCATTGATCGCGGACCATGAAGGGAGTCTGCTGATAAAGCATTCTGAATGGTGAAATGCATGACGTTTATGCCCTACATGCCGGTTGCCATGTGCAATTAAAATGCAATTCCTTTTCCTGTACGTTTCCAATTACCAATGTTTAGGAAGCATTAAGAAATAAATTTTTAATATTCATGAATTATTGTGACACGTGCGGTGAGTGACCCGTGCAATTAGAAACGTAAGTCCAATGAACTCAGAAATCTCTTCCGTCTTTCGATTATTTGTAAATTCCTAATTATTGAGAAATGACCACCGAAAGTGGAAGTGATTGAATTGCATTGTCGTACTAATTTTTACTTTTAGAATTTAAAAAACTATACTTCACACTAGTCTTGGAAATTCAAATCTGCATTTTCTAATAAACCTTTTTTTTTCTTTTTATTTCTCAAGCAATAATTATTGTGATGATCCTGATGCTTGGTGAGTCGATCATGCAATATAGGTGATATATTTGAATTTGTTTTCCTACACGTTAGATATTTTAGGAGAAATTGTAGTTTCTGCATTCGATGACACATCCATGATTGAAGCATTCTCAAAATAAATTAGCATGTGACAATGTGGCCGGGGGAGCCGATATGTACACAGACTATTTGCGCACGGCCAAATTGCGACTATTTGCGCACGGTAGAATACGATCTATTTGTACACAGCTGAAGTGTACACTGACCGGCAATGATGCAGTACAAACCATAGTCTATGGCTGACTTCGAGTATAGCTGAAAAAGAAGAAGGCATATCTTCCTTCTCACTCGCACATGACGTCATATATCCCAAATCGGGGGAAAGGCGGAGAAGTTTCAGGGGTATAGAGAGAGGCGGAAAGTATCGCGAGAACATAGGCGATACCTCCCCTTATCAGACTATCTCTCTTAGATCAGCGCTGACATTTATTTGCTTTTTTCCTCCAATACCCCTCGATTGAAAGACGGGGCTAAATAAGAAATAGAATCGAGATATTACCTATGTTCCCGTAATACTTCTCCGCATTCCTCTCTAACCAGAAAGGATAGAGATGAAAGCATGCCTGAGCGGTTCTCAGACAAGGACAACGATAGTGACGCCAATTTTGTCCGAAAATCAGAATTTCCCCTCAAAAGCATCCTTGTCTTTTTAATAGCAAAAAACAAGGATAGAATCCAAAACACCTCCCGCCAATTTTCCCCTTTAGCCCCGTCTTTTAACAAAGGGGTATTGGAAGAAAAAGGCAAAGAGATATTAGCGCTGATCTAAGAGAGATAGTCTGATAAGGGGAGGTATCGCCTATATTCTCGCAATACTCTTCGCCTGTCTCTATACCCCTGAAACTTACCCGCCTTCCCCCTATTTGGGATAATGACGTTATGTGCGAGTGAGAAGGAAGATATGCCTTCTTCTTTTTCAGCTATACTCGAAGTCAGCCATAGACTATGGTTTGTACTGCATCATTGCCGGTCAGTGTATGCTTATATAGCTTTACATGTCCGAAGTGTTCACAAATAAATTTTCTTGTTTTTTTTTATATCAAATATATCATTTGCTTTAAAAGTTAATTCATTTCCATACTTCAATCGTGAATTATTTATTTATTCATTTCACATAATGAACATCACCACTAGGTGATAACTACTTACAACCTGATTTTCATATTATTATTTTAATTCAGGTTATAATCAATCATAAGAAAAAAATTAATAATATAAGAAAATTAACTGCATATTATTCAGTTGTGTACAATTCGGTTGTGCATAATCAAGCCATGTGCAATAAATCTGTGTATAACTCGGTTTCAATCCTTTCACCGATAGCGAAACATCATGAAAATCACGGGAGAGCCCTGTTTCTACACATTTTATTAATATGCATACCCAGATGTATACATTTTTGTGGTTACATATACGATTAAACACATCCCGCTTTTATGCAACTTATTTGTCACACCTCTTTTCTTCACAAGAAACTTTGTTCACTTTTCCCTTTCAGTACATGTGCAATTGTTCACTTTCCTATTTACATACAAATGCTTTATTGCACAAATCATTTAATTAATAAATAAATTAATTAACTAATTAAATTACCGTCATACTTCAAATCGATATCATACCTGAATTATTTTAAAAAAATATAACACACAATATAATATTCTCAAATATTTTTTAATGTATATTTCTATGTGGAATATAATAATCTTTTTAAGTATTTAATAATATTGTTTGATTAATCATATAATTATATCCTAGTATATATTGTGTTTTAATTCTTTTAAGAAGGTAACTTCTCAGGATAAACTGAATGGAAAAGTTCGAGTAATGCCCACTTCGACACTTCCCAACTCGATACCATCGGTTTTTACTCGTCCCTACTCGACGCCGACTCAACTTGACAAAGACCCATTTGGACACGCAGAACTCGACACGAGCTTAAATAAACACGGAGCAACTTGACACGAGTTACCTCAAAAAAGGTATCACGACGTTACCTCAAATCAATTACAAGTAGCCCTCCTATAACACGGTAGATAGGTTCCTAGAAAATACCGTGTTGTGTGAAACTGTGTTGTATGAGACCCAGAACTAGTACAGAAAGGGGGTTTACGATCCGAAAACTTATTAAAAACAAATATTTTTTTTAATTCTACATACACAACTTAATTTTTATTAGAAATATAAATGTATGTACAATACAAGAAAAAAATATTATTTTAATTTAACGCAACTTTAATTTAATAAATTTCTTCATCGTCACTGCTTAGTATAATTTAAATAAATAATAATAAACCGTGTTATAAGATGCCGTGTTGTAGGGGGGCTGCCTGTACCTCGAATGGATATCACGTCGAATGACCATTATCTTGAAAATTTTAAACTTTTTACACGTAGTTAACACCTGAGGGTGTATGTTGTTTTCTCCAAAATAAAAAGTTTTGAAGTAATGTCCATTTGAGGTATTGGTTTCGAGTCATAACACCTGTTTTGAAATAACTCGTGTCAAGTCGCTCTGTTTTCAATAAGCCCGTGTTGAGTTCTGCGTGTCCACATGGGTAAGTGTCGAGTTGGGAAGTGTTGAAGTGGGTCCCCTCTATTATGAGTAGATAAAAAGATAAATGGATAGTTGAACAGAAATCGACAGAAGACAGATTGAAATTCTCTCACTTCAACCATTTGTCTGTCAATATTTAACTAATAGTATCATTATTATTGAATATCTCGTAAAGTAAGCTTCGTATTGAAAAGCGGTGAAGGACTTTTTGACTCGATTTACTCTCAGAAGTAATCTCCTTAAAAGATATGCACCAAGTTTACAACACCTTATATTTATAACAAGTTTTTTTCTAATTTTCTAAACATCTATTTCATTTGCATCTGAAAAATCTTCTGGTTTTTGGCGAGCTTTGACTAAAATTTGCTTTAATCTTGATACTCTCGTTGATTTATCCTAAAATATATTTATAGAAATTTATATTATCTTTTTTTTAATAAAACCAATTGTTAAAAGTATTCGTACATTTAAATTATTTTTAAATAATGCTATTTCATTTTGCAACCTGTTTCCTTCTTCTGGGCCGAAGTATTGTTCCATTTGTCGACTTGTTAAAGCGAACAATTCTGAACCAGTCATGCCTTGTAACTGTCTGCAGACTCTTAAAAATAATTATTTTTTATTATTCAAATATAGTTTATAATTGAATTATAGTGAACGAGTGTGGTATATATATATAATAAATAGTAGAGCTATACCGATTCTGGACCAACACGTGTTAGTGCACACTTACACAGCGGATACACCAGACATGTATACTTATAAGTGAGGTGAAAGTGAGCGGGGAGGGTGATTCTTAACGTGCGTTTAGATTCCGTGTCCAGGCATAGGATTGAGGGAAGTAAAACTTGGTTGAAATAAAGAACAAGATACAGATACGTTTCTCTTACCTAAATCGCCGTTTATTGCGTAAAATTAACCCATAGAATGAGGGAAGAAAACCCCATGAACGTGGTGGGGAAACCCTTTTTGCCGTACCTCTATCCACAAACAAGGTGGAGTTGAGGTGATCGGCCCTTTTTACCCTTTTGCGGACCACGAACTTGGTGGAAAACTTTGATGAGACCCCTTTTAGGCAGTTCAGTCTTCACAATAGATTTACAAAAGTAGTGAATATCCGCTAGCGGTCCTACTGTATTATATCTTTTGGTAAACTGGCCAGTAATTTCACTTTTGAACAAATACAATATTGCGCAATAACCTAACGAAGCCGACAGAAAAAAACACAATTGCATACAGACGCACTGCGCAGGCTCGTCCTCGAAAGGCACTGTGACCACGCTCGTTGTTCACTCGATCTACCAACCAACACACCCATACGCGATTGGGCCGTTCTTTTATTGTTTTTCGCCAATCGGGAA
The DNA here is from genome assembly GCA_037305995.1 of Sclerodermus sp. 'alternatusi'. Lineage (NCBI taxonomy): Eukaryota > Metazoa > Arthropoda > Insecta > Hymenoptera > Bethylidae > Sclerodermus > Sclerodermus sp. 'alternatusi'. The sequence goes on from JBBEEM010000019.1 coordinate 224,591, forward strand.
TCTTCGTCAGCAAGTCACTTGCGAACGATATATATCGCTAATCGCGGTAGATCGAAAGAATGTTAGGCCCGCACTTTTGGATGCATAACCCGCGAACAGAGGGTACAAAGTCCAATCGCGCAGCACTTTTTTGCAACATCAGCACATTGTTGCTTTGATGTAACCCAATACCGAAAAGTGTCAAATTGTCTCATACATGTACACTCTCTCCTAAAAAATCAAATGGTAGGGGCGATTGATGCATGCATTGGCCTTTAACCCTTTAACTTGTACGCTCGAGTTAATTCGAGCCAAACTCTGGCCAAACTCTGCACACTCGAGATAATTCTAGCGGCGTTGTATTTTATGCTGCTATAATTTTTCAAAAAAATTCGTTTTATTGATATTTATTATTTACATGGGATTGTAAGCTATAACACTTATTTATTCAAGAAAACTGTGCGTTAAGGGGTTAAAATCAGCAAATTCCTATGACTGCAAGAAGACGGGCCTTGAAAATCCGCACAATCAGAAGCCGAAAGAATATACGGATACACCTATACAAGCAAATATGGTGATGAGGGGAGAGCGGAGTTTAACCGCAGTGACATCTAAGCTAGGTGCGGTTTTAAAACAGAACTAATTTTCATATATATATATGTATATACAGTAGCGGACAAAAATTTAAGACGAAGAGAAATAAAAACATTAACTTTTATATTTAAACAAGAAAATTAAGTGTAGTGTAAATTTTTGGGTAGTAATTGATTAATTATTTTCTTATATATATATATATACGCACGAAAAATTACATTTTGATTTCTAACCAAATTAACAAAATATAAATGAATGATATAAATTTTTGTGATATTTTTGAAGACAAAAGTTTAAGACTATGTTGAAAGAAATACAAAAAAAAGAAATATGAGTACTTAGTACTTCTGGTTTAATATTTTGTCCAATATCCATTATTTTTAATAACATCTGCACATCTTTTCGGCATCAAATCGATTAGTTTCTTACATTTATCTGAACTAATATTTTTCCAAGCTTCTTCTATTTCAAGATACAATTTGTGTAAATTTTTCGGTTTAGAAAGTTCTATATTCTTTTTAACAATACTCCATAAGTTCTCGATCGGATTCAGATCAGGAGATTGTGCTGGCCACGTTAATAAATTAATATTTTCTGACTGGAGATAATTTTTTACTATCTGAGCTGTATGTTTCGGATCATTATCATGTTAAAAAACGAAGTTATTGTCCATATTAACTTGTGCATATGGAATCATTATTTCCTTTAAGATTTCCTTATATTTAAAACGATCCATAATGCCATCAATTTGACAAATCGGACCAGGACCACTTTGAGAAAAACATGCCCACACCATCACATTTCCACCTCCATGTTTCACTGTTGGTAAAACACATCGTGGATTTAAATCTTCGCCAATTTTACGCCTAACATAACGTATTCCATCAGAATTAATCCGATTAAATTTTGACTCATCCGAAAATAAGACTTTTGACCAAGTTTCACTTGTCCAATCTTTGTGAGCTTTAACAAACGCAAGGCGTCTCTTTCGATTTTTGTTGCTGAGCATTGGTTTCTTACGAGCTATTCGTCCTTTTAAATTAAAACTTTCCAATCGTCTTCTAATTGTTCTTGCACTAATCTGTACATCATTAGTACTGTTTATTTCAGCTGTAATATTAACTGCCGAACGAAATCAATCTTTTTCACACAAACGATGAATTTGGCGATCCACCTTTCGCATGGTTTTCCGCGGTCTACCGCTTTTAGATTGATCAACATAATCTCCAGTTTTTAAATATTTGTACCAGGCTTGCTTGCAAGCGGTTTCTGATAAATTCAGATTGTTGGCTATTTCGGAAAATGTTTTTTTTTTTACGTAACAATACTACTTGCATTCTCTCTCTCGATAATAAATTACGTCCTTTACCCATATTTTTTTATTACGCGTAGACTCTTAAAGTAGCACAAAAATACGCAAGAAAATTTATATGTTAATTAGATATTTCAACTTTAAAATAAATCTATAGAACAGACTTATTCAACAGATTGTCTTAAACTAATGTCCGCTGTGTGAAGCACGTAAATAAAAAGAAGCTTATTAGATACCCTGTATTATTTACAATTGAATAATCAAACTAGGTAAAACTTATCTCTAATTAGTTTCAATAATATAAGTTGAAAGTATATATAAATATGTACAATAATATTTGCTCATAATGCAAGAAACTACAGTTACAGTTCATAGTCTTAAATTTTTGTCCGCTACTGTATATATCATTATTAACTTATAACTGAAGGTACATATTGAAATCTCATATTTACAAATTGTGTAATTATTTAAAATTTTTAATTATGAAAAAATACAATTGAAAATACTCAATTCATAGATATAAGATTTCAAGTATGATCCTATAAATAAAAAATCCAACAAATAAGATTGTAAAAGCAAGTTTTATTAAAAAATTATAATATATAAGTAGAAAAATATAAAAGCTGTGTTACGTACTGCGGAGCGTGTACGGTTTTTTATTATGTTGATTCTAATGCCTTTAATTAAATATCCTCAATGATTATAAGTCCTTATAATTAATTATAACGATGAAAAAGAATAAATTATCTGAACGAATCTTTTAATAAAATTAGGGTTTTAAGGTCAATTTAGAATAGAGGCCGAAACTTGGGAATTAAAGACTCGTTCAATTTCAACAATAATTCCGAGCGTCTAGAATTACTGCTGAGGTGGGTTCTTCCATTGGTCGAAACGCTTAGCGTACCTTATCTAATTTTTAAGATAAAATGATTGAAGTAAACCAGGAAATAAATTATCAATATTTAATACAAATTTAAAACAATTACAACAATTCTTATTACAATGAAAGTATAGACAGTAATCACGCAGTGCGACATTATGTAAAAGAAGTTCCAATTATGATGAATTATTACGGTTCACAATTTATTGAAAAATTCCTTAAATTTTGATTATTAAAGGAGAGGGATGTGTATATCCGAAATTTAATATAGAACCGATCGATAAATAATTATTAAAATATAACCTTGTGATGTGACAACCAGGATAATAGTGCAGTTATACGCCGAAGTGTAGTATTTCTGCTGAATACCAATAATGTACTCACACTCATTAACACAAGAATGACTCTTCACACGGATGTTAACATTAACTAATCTATGTAAAAGAGGAGTATCACTAGGATTCCCGAAATCTAGTATTATCCGATTTCAAGTCATTACGCACTAATAACCAGCTGACGATAATCTAGTATTTTGGTTCTAAAAGATCCCCTTCTAAAAAGGGAATAATCTTTTAGCGACAAGCGCAAGTCGAACCTGAGAATTTACGCTATTGATGCCTAACAATTAATACAGTAGTCTAACAACAGTCTAACAATTAATACAGTGTCCGCAAATTGACGCACTTCCTGCGAGAAACCGAGTGAAAAAGTCCTATATCATTTTTTAATCCAGAGCTTAGTTTTTGAGATATTTAATAATAAAGGTACTATTAGTTAGACAAAGACAGACAGATAGTAGAAGTGAGACAGAGAAATGCTATTTCGCTTCAACCAATTGACTATCTCTAACTAATAGTACCTTTATTATTAAATATCTCAAAAAATAAACTCCGGATTGAAAAGTGGCCAAGGACTTTTCGACTCGGTTTGCCCTCAGAAAACTACCCCTCAGAGGAAGTGCGCCAATTTCCGGACACCCTGTATCTCTGGTAAAGTTGATATTGAATATGAATTTTTGATATTCCTTCTTTTAAGCAAAGATCTCGGACCCTGAAGAAGGTCCGTTGAGCGTGCATTCTAAGTGGTGAAATGCGTGACGTCCATGCCCTAAATTCTGATTGTTATGTGTAATTGAAGTGCAATTCCTTTCATGTATGTTCCCAATTACCGATGTTCAGGAAGTATTAAGAAATAAATTCTTAATATTCACGAATTATTGTGGCACGTGTGGTGATAAACCTGTGCAATTGGGAACTCAAGTCAAATGAACTTCAAGAATCTCTTCCGTCTTTCAGCAATAGATAAATTATGTTACGCTGTCTTGTCCTCTAGATCAATATGTAGTAATGCCAGTTGCTCGATTCCTCACAGACTTCTAAAGTTCCCGCCAGATTTTTTATACTTCCTTTCCCCACCCGAGGTATGCCTGTCCGTTTCACACTTCGGTACGCCATTACGTCTTTCTGTGCGATTCAGTACAAACGCAAGAGAAGAAAAATTTGTTAGTGTAAAATGAGTCCCACATCGTCAGATTGTGTTGAACCAACAAGGAAAAGGAAGCGAAATTCATAAAAAAATTATTTTTTGAAAAAATTAAGAAAGTTAGAAGAAGACTACAAATTATCAGGATTCGGTAAGCGGATAGTCTGAGAGAAGAAACGTGGGAGATCTAAGCACAAAAAAAATAAGAGGGATAATACATCCGATAAAAAGAATGATAGAAGTACCACTGGTAAAGAATCAAAAAGATTCATAAGTGCTAGTAAAGAACCGGATAAGCAGAAAGAGAATTGTGTCAAGAAACAGTTTGGTGACAAAGAGAAAGGCGAGCGTTATCTTCCAAAGTTAACGTCACGTTCTGGTCGCTATTATACGGAGTCCAGTGATTCTGAAATAAATTATGCAGAATTGTCGAACGAAATAGAGAATGGCGAGCGTTATTCGAGAAATGCGTCACATTCTAGTCGATCGGCAGAAGAGGTTATGGACAGATCAGGGGATACCCATGATGAGATAGATACAGTGGTACAGCTAGATGAAGCTACTTTCTCTCTATTAGGAGAAGACCCGAATAAGAATAAGTTTAACCCGGACATTCATCTGGCAATAGCAGATCGTTGGGAAACAATATTACAAAAAGAACAAAGACGAGAGTTGGTAGAAAAGTACTTAACCATCAATAATTGTCATCTTACTAAAGCGCCAAAACTAAATCCGGAAGTAAAATCTGCCTTATCGGCAATAGCGATAAAAAAGGATAATTATCATTGGCTGCGTTCCGTAACTCACTGCCATTACTGTGAGCCTACGTCATGAAAGTGTACTGGGAAAAGCGTTCCGTTATTCACTGCCGAAGCACTGTGACGTCATGGAAATGGATGTATATTATATGCTATGTATAGTTTTAAATAAGTTTTAAATGATATTGCATAATTCACAAATATAAAATATAAAACTATTTTTACTCTTATAAGCTTTATTTGTATCTTCTTCTGATATGTTAACATTATATGAAATGTTATTTTCGGCATCTATTAATTGTAAGGTTACAAAATGTAAACCTGTTTTGATCCGCCATCTTGTACTGTGATCACTGTAATCTTTTTGCCGCAGTAGTCGCAGTAGGAAATGACGTTAAAATTTGTGAGCAGGCGTTTATTCTAAGAAGCATTCCTGAGGAGTCAATTCCGATTATGTTATCATCATTATCAGAAGGAACAATTAAACAATACAAAAAACCATTGGAATTATGGTAGGAATTTTGCCAATCAAGGAAAATTTGTCCCTTCCAAGCTCAGAATGCAGAAATTTTGAGTTTTTTAACAATATGTTTAGATAAAGTTAAGAACGCGGGAATATTGAATTCCTATAGATCGGCAATTGCCTTAATATTTCATAGAGATATAGAGAAAGATCCAGTAATTAAAAGGTTTTTTCGAGGAGTAGCATGTTTACGTCTTCAAACTCCAAAATATGATGAGACCTGGGATCCTGATCAAATTATAAATTACTTAAAATTTTTTTGGCCACATGACTCACTGTCCTTAAAAGAATTAACTAAGAAACTGACTATGTTACTAGGCTTAAGTACGGCTCATCGGATTCAGACTCTAACAAAGATAAGAATCAGAAATATTAGAATTAATAAGGAGAATGTCAGAATAAAAATCGTAGACAAAATAAAAACATCTAGTCCAGGAAGGATGTAACCTTTACTACACTTTCCTTATTTTAAGGACCAACCTCAGTTATGTGTAGCGTCAACTTTTCAAGACTACATTAACCGTACAAGTACAATAAGACCTCAAGAGGTAGATACCTTATTGTATAGATATCTTATTGTTAACTTATAAAAAACCATATAAGTCAGCGACAGCGCAAACTGTTAGTAGATGGCTAAGGAACATAATGGCTAAAGGAGGAATAGATATAAATAAGTTTGGTTGTTCAGGAGACGCATTCGCGCGAGTCCTCTGGCGTGGTTTTTTGACTAATTTTTTAGCCCTCTTGATTTTGGTTTGGTAGGGGGCGCGGAAGTGGTTGTAAGGGGCGCTCTGGTGGGAGATTTGGTAAAAAGGTAGTTAGTTACTGTTTTTGTTCTGAGTCAGATCATCTTTATGGCATTGTCTTTAATAACGGTTCTCTTGGGTATCTTCGGATACAATCACGTTTGGAAAGTTGGCGTTCTTTACATTTGGGCCTTCTTATTTCTTTGGAAACGGATTTAGGTGGAGCTTCTTTGAAGCAATCTTCTGATTTCAACAGATCTACCTCGGGACCTCCCTGTGAGGTTATTTACTAGCGGCCATTTTGAGACCTACTTTTGGGTTCCACGGCGGTGGAAACGGTTAGTGATAAAACTTATACATTGGTTGTTTTTTTTTGTATGTACCCTTGCGCTTGATAACTCGTTATTAATTATATTGTTCTTTAAGTTTTAAAATAAAGATTATTCCAAGATTCAGAGTTTTCTTTCTGACTTCCCAACCGTAACCGGAAACATTGGTCCATACAATACGAGGCATGCTGCTACGTCAGCTGCGTTTAGAGAAAACGTAAGTATCGAAGTAATTCGAAAAACAGCAGGTTAGACCAAAAATTCGAATATGTTTGTAAAGTTTTATATATAACAGACCTTTAGTTGATAATACAAATTTATCCAAAGTAATACATAATTCATAAGACTGTTAGTAATACATATATATATATATATATATATGTATATTTATAGTTTATATTAAAGTTATTGAACACAAAATTGTATGTGTCTTTAAACAACTACATATTGATCTAAAGGACAAGACGGCATAGCATAATTAAACGATCAAACGAACTTACGTGTGATGTTCGATCGTAATTATGTGAGCCGTCTTGTCCGAATAGATCAAACCCACCCAAAGAAAAAGGGGGAATGAAGACGGGAGTTTTAAATTTTTTCCCACCCTAAAGGTTGATCTATTCAACATTTTTGGGCTTTAAAATATAATGGCGTACCGAAGTACGAAACGGATAGGCATACCTCTGGGTGGGGGGAAGGAAGTATATAAAATCTGGCGGGAACTTTAAAAGTCTGTGAGGAATCGAGCAACTGACGTTACTACATATTGATCTATTCGAACAAGACGGCTCACATAATTACGATCGAACATCAAAGGTAACTTCGTTTGATCGTTTAATTCTTAATTATTGAGAAACTACCGCCGAAAGTGGAAGTGATGGAATTGTATAGTCGTACTGATTTTTACTTTATGAAATTTTTAAATTTTATACTTCACATCCCCTTACTTAAATAAAACGTGGATACGAGTATCTACGCTTTTGTTAAAAATTACAAATGTCATTGAAATTTTTCGGCGGTTCGCGCTTGGGAAGGTATTTTAGCAAGTGCCTAATGAGGAATTGACCATTTGTGATTTAATTATCAACTCATATTGTTCGGTCGTCTGCTGCTTCCTCAAGAATTTTAAAAATATGGACAACATAAAAGTGTTTTATGTAAGTACATACTAACTTGTCTAAGTTATTCAATTAATTTGTTGTATTGATTAATGATTAATGATAGCTTTATGAATAAATCTTTTGTTGACATGAAAGTTATTTAGTCTTGACTGTTAGTATATTATCCCTAATTGATGCTTTGTTTTAAACTGAGCCTTAAATTTGTTAAATTTATGATTATGATATTGATTAAGTTAAACTTAATGGAACATATAAACTTAATCTATTAGTTATTGATTAGGAGGATAGATTTAATATTCCTGATTTTTGTTTTATCTACAGATAAAGATGTATCCCCGAAAAACAGGGTACATCAACATCAAGTACAGAGACGTTTGTGACATAATAGGGATGAAAATAGGATCCTTATTGGCTAGTATGTGGAATCGGAGAAAGTTGGAGAGGACATGCGGAGGCTGTTTGGGATGGAGCCCTTTCTTGAAGAATGGGACGGCAGCAATGGGACGCGATAACCCAATCGTTTCCCGAGGGACTGATGAAGGTGGCCCCAGACTTTAGGGATATGGGTCCCAGGCCTCTAAATGTGACAATCCGGGACGTTCAAAAATTTGTCCTAGTAACCTTAAGAAACAGGAAATGAGGATTGTATAATATAATGGTACTTAATAAATAGATTAATTGATAATAAAATTATCCAGTTGTTATATTTTAATATCTTATCTATTAACTTCCTCAGCCTATGTCATAAATACTACTAAATTTAATTTTACTAACAAAGGAATTTAGATAGCTTAATTATGGGTCTATGTTAATAAAAAAAAACAAATTTGCATTTTTTATTAGTATACAGGGTGTTTCAGTGAAGTACGACCAAACTTTAGGGGGTTGTAAAGGGAATGATTCTAAGACATTTTTGCCTTAGCCATTTTTTGATTTAGAGCTTAAATTTTGGATTATTAATGTTTTTCTGTACGCGCTCTGATTGGGTTTCGCAAGTGACCTGTGACGTCAGCTGGCGGCAGCGTCACTGGCGCAACACCGTAGCTAGCGCAGGAAAGTACTGGATCGCTCCGAGACTTAAAAATTTTATAAACTTAGAAAAAGTTTCGAAAATACAGTAAAATCATTAATAATTCATTTTGGTATGATTCTTTAATTAATACCCTCCTGAAATAGGCATTAACTAAATAATTATTATGATCCCATGGTTTTTTTATCTACTAGTATAAATAATTGTAATTTTCGTCATTTCAAAGGAGGAAACAATCGTTGAAACAAAACAAAATTCTTTAGTCCTCTTCTGACATCGAAGAGGACTTGGCGTTCAAGTGACCAGAGAGACCCAAGAAATCAGATTTTTGTGATTTAACAGCTCTGTGAAGACTCAACGCCAATTGCCATACCATGGCTAATCAACGCCATAATTATACCTACGCCAAAATGGCAGATATGTGCTTCATCTACGGTGCTGCAGATGGTAACGTGACGGAAGCAGCTCGGATATACGCGGAACGATTTCCGAATAGAATTGCGCCGGATCGCAAATCATTCACAGTGCTCGCGCAAAGACTTAGAGACACGGATTCATTAAATGCCGGTATTGCTCCTGGTGCGGACAGGACAACAAGGACAGTGAACTTTGAAGAAGTTTTGGAACAATTTCGGGAAAATCCATCTTCAAGTACAAGAGCTATCGTGCGCGAGCTTCGTACTAATCACACGAGTGTGTGGTGAACATTAAATGAGGATGGTTTGCACCCATATCATTATCAAACAGTGCAAGTACTAAAACCAGAAGACTATGTGCCGCGAGTGGATATTGTGAATGGTTGTTGAATAAGTGCCGCGAAGACAATAACGTTTTGCGTCACGTATTTTTTACGGACGAAGCAACGTTTACGCGAAACGGGTACTTTAATAGTCGCAATAGCCATGTGTGGGACGTCGAAAATCCCTATGCAATGGCCGTTACATCGAATCAAGAACGATTTTCCGTCAATATCTAAGCCGGTATGGTGGACAACCAGATAGTCGGGCCATATCTCCTTCCGCCGCGTTTACATGGGCAAGTGTACGCGAACTTTTTAAGACATACTTTGCCCATTTTATTGGAGAATGTGCCATTGGCGGTTCAGAAAGAAATGTGGCTGCAAAGCGACGGCGTACCAGCCCATTTCACGCGTCAATCCAATGAGTATGTTATCCGGAAATTTAACAATCGTTGGATCAGAAGAGGCAGCGCAACACCTTGGCCTCCGCGTTCGCCTGACCTTACACCCCTGGACTTCTTTTTATGGGGACATGTAAGGTCACTGGTGTACAAAACACCAGTCGACAGCGCAGAAGATCTCATTGCTAGAATATTCGCCGCGTGCAATGAGATCCAAGGAACGAACGAAATATTTGAGAGTCCGAGACTCTGTCGTTCGAAGAGCGCAATTGTGCTTGACTGTTCGTAGAAAAAATTTCGAACACTTATTATAAACAGTTAAGTACGTGGTACTTTTTCGTATAATAACAGTGCAATAATATTCAAGTGCAATGGTGATAAGTTATAGTGAATAGTGAAAAGTGTTTCAATGAAACGTGTTAAATAGTGAAGTACAGTGCATACTTTAGTGTAGTGTAACATGTATCAAGAGGATTTGAAAATACATCCAATCAAACCTTATGACAAGAAGGAAGGACAGGAAGGAGGCCCATTCTTAAAAACATATTTTCCTGAGAGGTTTTTAGTGAGTAAGAGTCTCACACTACCTCGTCAATATTTTAAGTATGTATGTGACGAGATGCCCATGAGGGTTTTCCTCTCATTACAAAAAAAAAACAAAAAAAAAAAACAAAAAACAAAGCTAACCTAAGGTAAGATATTTTTCTATTAATTATTTTATAATTGTCTGTCATAATTAAGATTATAATATTATAGTTGATCAAGGAAGCTTCAGCTTCTCGACTGATCAGCTGATCAGGCCACTGACCCAATAGGCAAAAGTAGGTCAGTGGGTTATAATTAAAACGAGGTGGATACGGTACTGGTAAAGATACGAATGAGGCGTCTGACCGATCTACATAACTCTTTCGAGAAATTATACGACGAGTTAATGGTCATTAATCCCCACGAAAATCATCAAACCGAGTTTGAAACCATTCAAGAGAAATTCTATACTCTAGCTCAGTGATGGGCAAAGTACGGCCCGCGGGCCAGCTCCGGCCCGCGAAAGGTTTTAATCCGGCCCGCCGAGGGTTTTTTCGACATAAATTATATGGCCCGCTAAAATTACGTTTTGACGGTTGAGAAGTTATAGATGTTCCTATTTAGTATAATAATCGATGCATAACCTATATATGTGTAGCTAAATTAGCCTCGTAGGTCCTATTGTGAGTTTTACGGGGTCCAAAGTTGGTGAGATGAGAGGCACAGGTGGCGAAGCGAGTGATCTAAGCATCCATTCGCCAACTGTTACTGACTAATCTGCAATTTTTACGTAAATTTTTTATTTAGTTCTTGCTTATTTGCGTATTATCTTTACATTTAAAATTTAAAAAAAAATAATACCCCTTTATATGAAAATGGAAAATAAAAAAAGAAAGGTCGATTCTGAATGTCGTGTGTTCAAAGAAGAGTGGACTTGGAAGTATTTTTTTGCGGAATACAATGGCAAGCCAAGATGACTAATTTGTTATGGAGCAGTTGCAGTATTCAAAGAATTTAATCTTTCTAGACATTTTAACACGAAGCATGTAAATACTCAATACGCCTTAATGAATGACACAGAAAAGAAGTTGAATGCGGAAATTTTAAAAAGAAGAATATCTGCGCAATAGAATATGTTTATCAAGCAAAACTCTTCTCAAAAGGCTTCTACTCTGGCTGGATATGTCGTTGCTCATAAAATAGCTAAACATAACAAACCATACTCAGAAGGCGAATTTGTGAAAGATTGTATGGTAACTATGGGTAAAATTTTATTTCCAGAAAAAGTTAAAGAGTTCGAGTCCGTAAGCTTATCGCGTAAAACAGTAACAACGCGAATTGATGCCATTGCATCGGATTTGTCGACTCAATTGGGTGAGCGAATAGAAAACTTCAAACATTTTTTAGTCACAATGGATGAAAGTACGGACAGAAGTGACACGGCATAGTTGTTAGTTTTTATAAGAGGCGTTGACGACGAGTTCAACATTACTGAAGAGCTTACTTATCTACAATCGTTAAAAGGAAAAACGACGAGAGAAATAATTTATAACGAGTTTGTAGAAGGCCTTAAAACTTTAAATGCGCCTATTTCAAAATTGTGCAATATCACAGCAGATGGTGCTCCAAATATGGTTGGAAAAAACGCGGGGTTTTCAGGTATTTTTAAACACCATAATACTAATCATGATGTTCTATTTTTACACTGTATTATTCACCAAGACGTTCTCTGTAAAGCAGCAATAGACATTAACTGTTGTAACGTGGCATTTTTTACTATTAAAAATCCGTTACAGGCTCAGCTGATTGGGAATATATATTAATATTCCCAATGATAGCATTAGCTGAGCTCGGTCCGGGACGCCAACGGTGATCGCTGTTGTTGTCGTTCGACACAGCTGATTGCCGTTCCTCATTACGCTAGTGTTAGCTAATGAGGCGTCCTTGAAGAGAATTTAAGAGATTTAAATTCCCTTACTGGGGCTAGCTGATATCGCGCGATCAGCTGGCTAATCACTTCAAATATTATCGTCGAAGCGTGCGGACGGTAGACGCTCGGCCTAATATTTGCGCAAATCGCTACTACGAGGTTCGGCCGTGTGTGTGTGTGTGTCGTGGTGTGCGAGTGTCCAGGATCCGGGGATACTAACCCGTGGGACCAGCCCAGGAACGGGAAGATTCCTGCTACCACCACTACGCCGACGGATTGATCTACCCACGTAGTAAGTGGAGCGCCACGCGCTCACTATTTTATTGTGTAGAGCGTAAGTGCCGGTCAAGGGACACGGACTTGACCGTGCCCGGTTGCGTTTGTGCGGGATCGTGTGCTCCGACTGTCGCAGCAGTCGTCGAGCTCGGGACCTAGTCCTCATCCCCGGGGAACGTCCGCCCAGGTTGCCTGAAAAGCTCCTGGGTGTTTCAGACGACCCATTCCCTGTGACGTGGGGGCCGTTGTTGCAGGAAGCTCAGCGGTCTCTGCGTTGCCGACGCCGACGGACTGCCGAGAAGTCCGCCCTCCACTAGGTAGGACTACAGGGGGTGTACGGGCACCCCGCGCGGGTTATTATCATTTATTAATTGTATTTTGTATTCTCGCGTCCCTACGGGGAATTTATTTATATTATTAATTGTATAGCGTCGGATAATAAACCCGCGAATAAAATACAGTCCAGTCGTGTCATTATTTCCGACACCGCCTAGTCCTCTCCAGCGGGAGAACCTCCTCTGGGCCCCTTTCACCGGAGTCGGTTTCCTCAGGGGTGAGGAGCTCCGGTGATTTCTTATAAATTACTGTGACCGCGTTGTAACGTCGGGAGATTCACCTCCTCCCGGGGTTACGCAGAAACGCGCGTTACACTGTGTGCTTAATGTGGTTATGAAAATCATTAACACGATTCGATCTCGGTGGTTGATACACCGACAATTCCAAGAATTTCTTTCTGAAGTTGATGCAGATTATTCTGACCTTCTTTACCACACGAAGGTAAGATGGTTAAGTTGTGGATTAGCCTTTAAACGTGTTTGGAATTTAAAAGAGGAAAGTCTGAATTTCAAATTTTCGACGACAAAGATTGGCGTGCCGAGTTCGCATTTTTTACCGATTTGCTCGAGCACTATAATAAATTAAATAAGAAACTACAGGGAAGAAACCAATTCATAGATGAGACATGGGGTTGTCTGAAGTCATTTAAAACTCAGCTTTCTCTGTTTTATAGCTGCATGGCGAAGAATGATTTAGCCCACTTCCCGCGCTTAAAATCCTTGTCACCAGTGAATGAGAACAAACTAAAGGAATTTAGTCAGGCTTTAAAAAAACTTCACACAGAATTTAAAGACAGGTTTCAAGATTTTAAGAACATTCAATCATCGCTAGATGTCTTCTCAATGCCGTTCAATGTAGATCCGGAAAGTGTATTAACAGAATTGCAATTAGAAATCATTGAAATGCAGTGCAGTGCTCATTTAAAACAATTATTCTTAAATTCAACAAAACTAGATTTTTACAGAGCACTGCCAAAAGCTGAATTCCCAAAGATGATTGCTCACGCCCAGAAAATTATGGCGATGTTTGCGTCGTCTTATGTATGCGAACAGACATTTTCGGTTATGAAATTGCGAAAAAACTCAATCAGAAACCGATTGACTGATGAACACCTTTTCTCACTGCTGAAAATTGCTTCGTCCTAGATGGATCCTTCTTTTGAAAATATTATGGAAAATCGAAAACAATTTCATATGTCTCACACGCCTAAAAAGACAGAGCCTTCTAATAAAAACTTAAATTAATTATTTTTTTTATGAGTAAAAAGTATTTTGTAACATTTGTGTATAATGCTTTAATTTTTATAATACAACGATTTAAAGCTTTCAAAGATTTAATGAGAACGCGAATCAGAAGGGTTTGTCAAAACTGGCCGATGATATGCAGCAGCATATTGCTTCACAAGAATCATTAGGAACTGTTTTTTTTTCAAACATATGGGATGCCTATTTAGCTCTCAGTAAATTACAAATACAAAAAAGTTACAAGATAGGGGGTTTACATGTTAGTTACAAATAATTTTTACCACAGATAAGTACATATATATGTTAAATGATAACGTCATGATTTTGAAGGAAGAGAAATATAGGCTTGAGGGCTTTAACTTCTGGTTTGGCCAACAAATTGACAATGTTATATAGAGAGTAACGTTTTATCCTTCTTAGACTGTCGATCAACGCTTGTCTGCCTTTTTCGAGTCTTAGGCAATTCCATACTATATGGTTAATGTTTTGACTGTGCACCACACTCACAACTGGGATAATTAATGAAGCCGATTCTATGGAAGAATGAATTTAAGTGATAGTGACTGGCTCTGAGTCTACAAATGAAAGCGATCAGGTTTCTTGGGAGGTTAAGCGAGGAGTATCAAGGTTTCGTATATAGATTTAAAAAACTGTTGAAAAAATTTGGAACCCTTATAGCTGGCTTCTACCTGAATGTTACTAATGTTTCTGATCTCAGCTTGAAATGTAAACTGACTTTTCAAGTCACTATAAGGATAACTGTGTAAACAGGGGATATCTACATTCAGCAGAAGGGTAGCCTCCTTCGCAAGGCCATCAACCACCTCATTGTAAGTAATGCCCTTGTGTGACGGAATATAGAAGAAGTAAATGCTGCTAATCTCCGAATCGAAGATAAGGGAGTTATTATGAACTGCGAGTTTAATAAGCTTTAAATAAGGAAGAAAAGTCGGGCTTATTGATAAGGTGTTCAGTGCCAGAATGGCACTTAGAGAGTCGGAATAAATGTGAACGTGATTCGGTTGGTGGGCTGTGGCCAGTTTGGTGGCTTCGAAAAGAGCGAAATATTCAGCTGTAAAAATAGAAGCCACTGGAGTAAGGTTGAATTTTTTCGCTATATTAAGGTCAGGTGAAAACAAGGCAGCTCCTACTGCAGGGGCATTTGCAATTTTACTTCCATCTGTGAAAATGAACAGGCTATTTCCAATTCTATTATGATAATGTTCTCTGAACAGTTCATTGGGGCAAGAGCTATTCTTGATCTGGAGGCCTAGGTCTACATTGTAAGAAATTCTTGAAGTGAGAGCAAGATAATCATTTGGCTCACCTAAAAATTTACTGTAATTCATAACATTACTCAAAAAGGGTTTCATATCTAGAAAAGCCTGCAGAAAAATAGTTTGTTTAACTTTGCAAGAATTCAGAATGCTTCCAACATCGACTGTATTAAGAAAAAGTAAAGTGTGAGATGATTCGATGGAATCAGCCTAAAAGGAGCAAATTGCTTTAAATACTTTTGATTGCAAGTTCTAAGTCTTTCCTGGCTTTTTTAGGAGATATAACCGACCTAAACACAACAATGTCATCCGCAAACTGCGACTCACATATGTCACCCATAAGGTTCTTTGTTATATCTTTAACATATATCAGGTACAGTAAAGGACTAAGCACGCCTCCCTGGGGAAGTCCTTTGTAGGCTTTAAAAGGTTCTTCACTACCGGTTAACGAGTCTAGACAGTAAATATTTCTTTCATAGGTGAGAAATTTAACGAAGGTAATTAGATTAGTGGGGCACTCAACTTCCATAAGTTTCTGAAGTAGGATTTCCGGAACTACTCCATCAAAGGCATCTTTAACATCCAGGAAACAGGCAAAAGTGTCCCTGCCATTATTGAACTTTCTTTCTTTTTTGACTTGAATATTCTTTTAGTGAGGGCGACTATTTCTCTATAGTGGGTGAAGTCTTCACTGGATTTAGTGTTTCTATTTCTTCAAGCTAGCCTTTCTAAGTCTAATAAGCCTGTAACACTCCGAGTCCCAGCAAATCACTGGACTTTTATGAGAGGAAAATTTTCCAGATCTTTTAATTGGAGTATTCTCAATAATAGCACCAGAGATAAAACTAATAAGAACATTATATTTATCATTTATATTACCACAACTCTGAAGTGAGTTGTAACATTTCTTGTAGCTAGTGGATAGATTGATACTATAAGACAACCAATCCGTTTTTTTTGCTGAATAGTTTTTAGTTTCGGTGGTGGAAGGGGCATAAGGAGCCTAATGTCAATGCAGATTGAATAGTGGTCCGATCCCCAGGTATCATCAAGAATATTCACCTCAGTTAAACTGATAATATTAGGTGTACAGAGGATTAAATAAATATTGGAATATTTGTTTCTATAAAAATCTATGTGCGTAATACTATTGTTATTCAAAATGCTTAGATCGGAGGCGTCAATGGCGTTAAGCAACTTATTACCATTAGTATCAGAAGAAGAGCTGTTCTATTCCGTGTGATTGGCATTAAAGTCGCCCATGATGATACAAGAATCACTGATTCTTAACTTAAATAAAAGTTTATCCCATTCCAATTGTGACAAATTAAAGCCTGGTCTCCTATACAAGGCTACAATGCAAAATGCTGGAGTAGTGTTGGTGAGCTCAATGCCACAGGATTCTATTTCGTTAGTACAACAACTTAGCTTGGGAATTTCCCTGAAGTGCAGAGATTTTTTAATAAAGAGAATAATCCCACCACCCGTTTTGTATTCATTGGATCTGTCTTGCCTGTATGTGTTAAATCCTCTGAAACTAATATTGTGGTTTGATTTAAGCTAAGTTTCAACACATATGAAGACATCAACATTATCTATAAATTTCTGTAGTTCCTCCTTATGTTTTAGAATACTCCTCGATTTTCAAAAGATGCAGGAGATATTTGAAATTTTGCTCCCGTTTGTTAGCTTTTTAAATTCCATTGCCCTTACTTATCGTTGTTCAGGATCCTGTTTTATTTCCATATCACTACTAAGATCTTCAGACCACATTATTGAAGTGTCAATTTTTTTAATAATCCTAGAAAACAGATTTTTTAAAGAACGGTCACTAGTTTTCGGGTACAGGTCCCTAAGCATGCACGACAGACCAGGCAGATCTTGCAAAAAGTTTTTTGCTATTGGAATTACGTCTGTTCTTCCCCTGATCCGTTCCAGAAATTCCATTAACTCCCTAGATTTCAGCGGATAGTTAAGATTAGTAACATTGTCATCAATCAAACCCTTTATGCTTTCCAATTTCTTTTCAAATTCAAGGCGACTAGAAGTCTCTGAGACGAGGGCATTTTTTTTTTAACTTTTTGCCTTTGGATGATTGAGATTTGAGTTTACTGTTTTTTATGGGCGAAGTGTTGGGTGAATCTGTACATTAGGAACTGTTGTTGCGCCGGAATTCGCAGTGCACGTCCTTGAATCCAAATTGCCGAGATCACTCATTAATCAATGGGAGTCTGGTTTGAATAGGGAAGAATATCCTAGTCTAGAATCGATGTATAAATTCCTGTATAAGAGCGTGGTAAATGCATCCAGGAAAGAGAGAGCTATGATGAGTATTGCGGAAGATTACAAGGGCGAAGTCCCACTGAAGAAGAAAGAACGCAACAATCCTATCCACGCGTTTACTACAAGTACTTCCCAGACATGCATAATATGCAAGGGGGTGGCACATCCATTATTTAAGTGCGAAGAGTTTAGACAATTAACGGTTAGTAATAGGTTCAAGATAATCAAAGAAGTGAAAGTATGCTATAATTGCCTACGTTCTCATCGAGGAAAACCGTGTCGATTAAGTGGTTGTTTGATATACGGTTGACGGCATAACACGCTATTATATTGTCGCGAGGTTCCGGCAGTGAATAACAAGGAAAACGAGAAAGTCGACGAGAATGAGAATGAATGACTAGAAAGTATAATTAATCACGTCTTCACTTATATTAAATTCGACACAGTTGGTGACTACGGCAATTATTTTTATACAGAATAGCAAAAAACAGTTAATTAAATATCGAATATTATTAGATACAGGCGCGAATAATAACTTTATAACGTGCATGGGGGGGGGGGGGGGTGCACCGACTGTAGGAACCATAGAGAGAATTTGTTTTATTAGCGAGATCGAGAATTTGATAAACAAATTCTGGGAAGTAGAGGAGTTCTTCCAACGCAATTGTCGTCCGGTAAGGACTTCGACTGTGAGACGCATTATTTAAAGACAACGATGAGGGGTTCTGACGGGAAGTATACGGCACGATTGCCCTTACGACAAAACGAGATAAATTTTAGCGGTACGCACGAGATAGCGCTCAAGAGATTAAATGCTTTGAATAAACGACTAAATAAAGACCCCGCGTTAAAAGGGTCATACACGCGGACTTTCGAAGAATATAAATCATTAGGCCACATGTTAATAGTAGAAACTCCAGATTAAAGGGAGATATAACATGCCGCACCATGCCATATTCAAAGAAAGTAGTCACACAACAAAATTACGAATCCCGTTCGACGCATCGGTCAAAGATAAAGGGGTTGGTCACTAAATAATTGTCTCACAGTTGGGCCGACTATACAGGAGAGATTGATATCTCATCTTATGCGCTTGGACAATTATTTCCTTGGACAATTTGTTCTTGTTTTGGATCCCGTCTCATCTGGGCATAGTGTATAATGAGAAAGTAGACATGCTGGCAAAGCACGCAGCTCTTCAGGCACCTAATGTGCTACAACTCACTGCCATTTTCGGATTATAGAGAGAGGTTCATAAAACAGGCTATTGCTGACAATCTCAACGTTCTGGTCGACGAGGCCAAATTTAAAGGGAAAAAATTTTTCGAGTGTTTCCTGTAACGATGTAAAAAGTCGTTGCAGCATCTCTCGACCGATTCCCGATATTAAGGGAATATCGGAAATAAGTTGAGCATACTCGGCACTGTAGCGCCTATGCTGATGTCTGGATCGGCTGGCGAGGCAGTAAGTTGGAGAGAGAACGATGCGAACGCGTCGTGTCTCTGTCCGACGGCCGGGTGTAGCAGAGTCTGTCTATGTCTCGCTCGTTGCGAGCGGTCTAACATCGGGTTAGACTGATTCCTCTAAATAATAATAGAAAGTTCGGCTATGTCGGTATTGGACAAATTGGTTGTGTGCGTGGGGAGGATCTTGAACTGTCAAACTGACAGTTCAACGATCTTTCCTCATTCCCGTTTTTGTCTTCGTATTGTGTGGAGGTCAACCAGGTGCCGCGAGTTCTGTGCAGCAATTGGGTTCCTTGAGGTGGACGATACTGCATTTGGGATACTGCCGCGTTGAATTGACTTCCGGATTCAGCGAATGTAAGTGGGACGCCACTTCATTTGGTGTACTTTGTCTTGTGTAAGTTTTGTGATTTGTTTGTGTTGCGTAATTTTCCCGCGGAGGCTAGCCACCTCACTTGCGCAGGGAGGTAGGAATTACTTCTCCTGTTGCACCGTAGCACCCCGCGAAGCACTTGCCCTCGGGTTGGACTATCGCCTCTCGCAGGGTCGAGTGACTTCGACCGGACGAAGGTCTTCGCGGTATAGCCGACGGCTTGTGCTACGGCTTTTAGGAAGTGTCGCGACCGTAGAGCGAGCGGGCGCTCCCGATTTGTTAGGGTATTCTTTTGTTGTAAATATATTTGTAATCTCATATTGCGAGCGAAATCGGTAGTTGAGCAATAAATCTGTCTGTTGGATTGAACGCGGATTTATTCAGATACCTTCCATTCTTGTTAGTATTTCAGGGTCACCCGCGGCTTCAAAGAAACCACACCCTCGGTCTCTTTCCTCCCGGTCGGTCGGGAAAATAAATTATTTGTTCCGCGATATCCTCTGGAGTTTCACCCAGCTCCAGGGGAACGTCTAATTCGCGTATTACATTCCTTAATGAGAAATCCTTCTCCGTGGTTCTGCGGTAGAATTTTGGAACGGGGGTTATTACTTGGGTTAATTCGCTATCGAGCAAATCATAACCCATCTGGGTGCCTCCCTAGCCCGCATGGGTTTTGTAGACAGTGCGGAATGCGAATATGGGTCTCCTATGCAGGATTTGAATCATGTTATTTAGCAGTGTCTACTGCGTGATGATCGTCGGTCAGATATGGAGAAAAGTCTAGTGAATATGGGACATCGACCGCCTTTCTGTATTTAGACTTTCCTGTTTAAGCCGCACATCGCACCCTTACTTTGTATTTACAGATTTGTATCCAGCCATTTTGTTAATTCATAAAATACGATGTATAATCTATGACTGTATAATAATGTATTTAATACTATTGATGTACATTTTGTATGCTTAGAATCCATAGGGGTTTCAAAATGCATTAATAAAAAACAAAAATCTTATGCGCTTCCGACTCTACAAGTATATACTTCCAGCCGACATCGAGAAAATGTACCGGCAGGTATGGGTGCACGAAGATGACCGACGGTTTCAACGTGTTTTATGGAAACAGGGCAATGAGATACAAACCTACCAGTTAAACACACTTACGTTTGGAGTGTCAGCATCTCCTTTTTTAGCTATACGTACCATTTTCCAGAAAATGGTACGTATTGAAATGGTAACCAATTAGCAGAAAATGAAGGCGCGACGTTACCTAGGGCAGCGAACGTATTAAAGAATCACCTTTACGTTGATGATCTCATAACGGCGCGAATACAAAAGGGGAGGCTATAGAGATTCGTGATGAAATAATAGTTTTATTAATCGAGGAGGTTCTGCGATACGACAGTGGGCATCGAAGGATGCTCAATTGATTAACGGATTGAGAACGGATGCGATATACGCCAATTTCGTTTTCAGTCTAGATCGGACGTTAAAAACTTTAGGTATATCATGGAATACGGCGAAAGATAGAATTTACTACACACCGCATGCCATACCAATAGATAAACCTATCACTAAGAGAAACATTTTCTCCGAGATCGCGAGGATATTTGATCCTATGGGGTTGTTAGAGCCAATCATTTTATATCTTAACTATTTGATGCAGACTATTTGGAGGAGTAAGTTGCAATGGGACGAGTTGGTGACGCAGACAATGTACGTGGAATGGCTTAAATTCGTAATACAATGGCATTCTATGGGTGAAATATTATTCGATCGGAGATTATTAATCGATAATTATCATGAATTGCAATTACACGGATTTTGCGATGCCAGTAATGTAGGGTATAGCGCGTGTATGTACAGGGTGTTACAAAACGATCGCACTTCCTTAAAAGGGGTGATTCCTGAGACCATTTTAAGAACTTTTTCTTCTTGGCATTTTTTGATTTAAAGCTTTATTTTCGGAGTGTCTCTCTCTTACTAGTGGTATCTTTACCATTGAATATCTTGAAAATACAGCTTTAAATCAAAAAATGCCAAGAGGAAAAAATTCTTAAAATGATCTCAGAAATCACCCTGCTTAAAGAAGTGCGGTCGTTTTGTAACATCCTGTATATTAGATCAAGTAATAATGCTGGAATGAACAGAGTCTGTTTGCTTGGTGCTAACAAGGGGACATTCTCAAGTGGCCGCCTGACTTTTGGATGGCCTTTCACAGGTTGATAGTATAGTATTTTTTAAGTATATTTTAATTTTATGTAATAATTTGTTGTCTATACGTCTCCTTATCTATTGAAACAAAATATTCACATATTTTATGGTTGAAATGTATACTTTGGAAAAGTACTGTACTTTCGTATATTTTGAAGGATTTTCTACAGCAGGTAAAAATTTAACCTTTACCTTTGTCAAGGTAAGCAACTGCCCCCTTTGAATTTTGTATACCCAATTTACTACAGGATGAACCGTTGGTTATCATAAATAACTATTTCCTACTATTTAAGTATGCATGGTTTACCTCAAAATTATCAACGGAGAAACAATTCTTTTTAAATGTCAACCAGCTCTCATTTCCTGAAGATTTAAAGAAATACAAATGTAATTGCATTAATAATAGCACACCATTTGCACAATGTTCTTGGTGTAGAGAGTATTTCTGTTTTATTTGCTTTTATGACAACTTCTACCCAAAAATATGTAAAAGGGAATAAATGATTAAAAATTTTGTTTTCATTTATTTTTCATTTAAATTAGTACTTTTCCAAAGTATATATTTCAACCATAAAATATGTGAATATTTTGTTTCAGTAGATAAGGAGAGGTATAGACAACAAATTATTACATAAAATTAAAATATACTTAAAAAAAAGAGAAATCTATAACTAGGACCGATCCTGGGACCGCTTCAATAGCTTCTCGTTTCCTAGTCGCTTGCCTACGCATTCTATTGTTTTTGTTGAGATTTTTAAACTATATCAAGAAATCTAAAACTTTAAACGCGATTTTTTCGAAAATGGGGGAGAGTTGGAAGCAATTTTGCAAATTGTTCAGGTTTTATGTATACTATCAACCTGTGAAAGCGCATCCAAAAGCCAGGCGGCCACTTGAGAAGGTCCCCTTGTAAGTCAAAGGTGGCGCCATTGAAGCAGATCACAACCCTCAGGCTCGAATTATAAGGCACATTCATATTGGCGCAGTTATATGAAGATATTAAAAAAACCATAGACATAACCGTGTTTAAAAAATGTATGTTTTGGTGTAATTCGACTATCGTGTTGCACTGACTAAAGAATCAAACATATCAATTGAAAGCATATGTTAACAATCGTGTCACAAAAATAAGTCAAATTACTGATGAACATGAATGGCGGCACGTCAGGTCGCAAGACAGTCCTGCGGATGTTATTTCCAGGGACCAATTACCCAAGGAATTTAAAGGAAACACTTTATGGGTGAACGGTCCTTTATGGTTAGCTAAGGATGAATTAATGTGGCCACAAGAAATTCTAAAATATAATGAAATTCCCGACATAAGAGAAGAAATTTGTTTAAACATATCTCAAGCAAGTATTGAATTTTTGTGTAAATATTCGTCATATTCAAAGACAGTCAGAGTATTAGCATATTGTCTTAGAGTTAGGTATCCTAACAAACATCGCGGGCGATTAAATGCGGAGGAAATTAAGAATTCTGAAATCCGTTTGATGAAGATTCTACAAGCAAACCAATTTTTCGATTTCCTAAGATTTTTAAAGAATCCGGATTCCCCTCGACCTAAAAAATTTGCCAATCTGAGTCCATTCATAGATCAAGACGGATTGATACGGGTAGAGGGCCGTATACACAAATATAATTTGACATTCGCGATAAGCACCATGTTTTATTGCCCAAATATAATCATGTAACAGATTGTATAATACGCGAAACGCACAACGAACTTCACCATACATGTGTTGAAATGACTTTATATAACGTCAGACAAAAATTTTGGATTCCAGGCGGAAAAAACCAAGTTAGAAAAATAATTAGATCTTGCGCGCATTGTAGTTGATATAAGGCAGGCTCGTTTGATTATAAAATGGGGAATTTACTGGCGTGTAGGATTAATTCATTCGCGTCATTTACACACCGAAGCATACCGAAATAGGACTAAAATGAAGGTTTACGTATGTGTATGGCTATCAAAGCTATATATTTAGAATTAGTAGCCGATATAAGTACAGAAAAATTCATTGCGGCTCTACGTAGATTCATAGCGAGGCGAGGAATACCTGATCATATTTACTCTGATAACGGAACAAATTTTGATGGGACCAATAACAGATTGAATGAATTATATGCATTATTAAACTCACCAGAAACTAAGCAAGGCGTTAACGAATTTGCAAATTGTCATCGAATAAATTGACATTTCATTCCCCCCGCTGCGCCACATTTCGGTGGATTATGGAAGGCCTAGGTAAGAATTTTTAAACATCATTTTTATCGAGTGGTTCACAATTCTTATTTAATGCAAAAAGAATTGGGCACTTTAGTCATAGAGATCGAGGGTGTTCTAAATTCGCGGCCGATTACAACCGCCTCAACCGATCCGAATGACCTGCAAGACGACCAATAACCACATTACCAAGCTGTAATGTTTCAGACATTCCCGATAACAGGTTGACAGTATGGAACGAGTTACGAAGATGCGCCAAGATTTTTGGAAGCAATGGAAGTTAGAATATTTCAACGATTTCCAAATAAGGAGCAAATGGACAAAGGATACTCCTAGTATCAAAATCCATCAATTGGTATTGATCAAGAATAAGAATGCTTCCTGTTCACATTGGCCTATGGGTCGAATTATCAAACCCATGTTGGCGATGATGGTATAGTCCGAGCAGCAACTATACGCACAAGCTCTGGAGAACTACGATGAAGCATACGATACCTGTGCCCATTAATTGAATAGTTGGACACCGCATGTCAAAATAAGGATATCAATCCTATATGTCTAACTATTAAACATATATACAAAAATATATACAACAAGAAATTAAACGTCTCCACTATCAATTAAATAATTGACCACCTTTTGCCAAAATGAGTGGACCATTATTAAACATATTTACTGCAATCTATAACAATATATATGTCAAATATATGCATGCATTAAAAATTGATCGGTACCCTCTCAACGGGGGGAGTATGTCCAGTTCACGTAGTGGACCATGGATCATAATTATAATCGAACTAATAACTAAAAGAAAACGATATCGTAATAAAACCATAAAAGGAACCGACTCCTAACAACTGATTCCTTGCCGCTTACCCGCATTCTTATTCTTTTATATAGTAATAATCGGGGCTCCATTTAGATGATCGCCACGTATTAAATTCTAGTGTGTTACCGAGGAAAGTG
Source organism: Sclerodermus sp. 'alternatusi' (assembly GCA_037305995.1). NCBI lineage: Eukaryota > Metazoa > Arthropoda > Insecta > Hymenoptera > Bethylidae > Sclerodermus > Sclerodermus sp. 'alternatusi'. Next base: position 249,599 of record JBBEEM010000019.1, read on the forward strand.
CGAGGAGCGGGAGGGGCGATCACAAAGAAGGAGATTCGGGATCTATTTCCGTAAACCCATTCTCATTTGAGAGCTGATAGCGAACACACGTCGTCTGACTACTATAGATATTCGCAACAACTATTAATAAAGTCAATTTGATTAATAAAAAGAATAGTGTGTGAGTTTAATGATTCATGCACTATATTGAAAAGACATATACTTAGTATTATACTTAAATATGTAAGAATTAATGGATGTTTGTTTACATCGGTTTTTATATATCATGTATATAATCACCGCTATTAAAATTGTCTCTCCAACTCCAGCCAATCTATAAGATACTGTAGGTATATCAGTATTCCACAAATGACTTCTAATGTTCTGAAGATTTGTTGCTCTGTCTACTAGAGCGTCCAATGATAAACTGTTCTTCCCATGGTCCCAATTGTCCTTGATATTACTATGATCTTCCATAGGTAGAAATTGAAGGATATTAATATGATGTTCTCCAAAATTTGGTATTAACCAAATGAGATGGTAAATGGTATGGATGGTTGATGATTTTTTATAGGTGCTGATTCGACGCTTCCTGTGCTGATCAGAGTTACTGATCCAATAGTGATAAGATATCCAGGTTGAAGATACATAATACCTTTATTTCTGATTACTCCATTAGTCTTGAACCAGCTTTTGCAGTATATGATGTAGTTTTCCTCCTTATTTAATGAAAATAACCATTCATTTAGTTTACTAAGGGTTTCCCAAAAAGATGTTGAATTAGATGAAACGATGTTGTTACAAGTCTTCTAGTTTACTCCATGAGGATGAAGAAGCAAATTAACTTCGTACAATTTCGAACCCTCTGTATTACGGATTGGTTGACGATTTTTGCATATTTTATGATGACGAAGCGTCTGGCACAATGATAAATATTCGGAATCAGGCGTGAAATATTTAGCTTTATCTGGGGAAACAATTATGTAATCGACTTTTGGGATGATTACGTTGACATATGACACAATCGCATTCCCCAAAGGTTGAGATGTAGGGAACGGATGCATTTTATAAAGATCCCATTTCTTATGATATACCAAGGGTATGTTTAGTATTAGTATCATAATGTCGTTTTTAACACTTATTTGCATGGTTGAAACAGCTTCAATATTTTCCGTGAGAATCTCTGAGTTCGATAAAGGAAATTTGAGTTCCGGTTGAGTTTCTTGAAACCTTTTGTAACCAACGAGCTAACCATCTCATAATAATTCTCCACATATTCTTGGATTTGTAATTCATAATTATAAAGCTTTAAATGGTTTGCCAGATTATCAGTACGATTTTCTAAAGATTCCAAATTAGATTTTACAGATTCCGAAAATTTAATCAGAGCTTGAACTTTATTGTTAATGGAAGATACTTTATTGTGCAGTTGAGTAAATTCTGATTTAACTATGTGTGTTTGATTAATTACTATAGACGCCATTTTGTTTTGTTCACTTTGTAACTTGTCAATTTCTTTATATAGATTGTCAGCGTTCTCTTGATCAAGAGGATTTCAAATAAAGATTTAGATAATGACCCAATGATTCCAAGGAGTGCTCCTTTTCTAGAGTGTTTTCTTGATGAAGATGCTGGGGGAGTGTTCCAGTTAAAATAGTTTCTAACCCTAGGATCTGATCGATCTTAGTGGTTATAATTTCTTTAAATCCATTAGTTTGATTGCAAACATCTTCGTATTATAAAAATATGTCCACGCTTGGCCGGTTTTTCAACATTTTGCCTATATCGACGTAGGTGACTAACTTCCAATCTGTGAGTGATAAATAGATAGAGTCTAAATGTTCATGGAATAATCCAGGTGATTCCTCTATTTTAGTGATGGTCTCTTGTGTGATCCCGACAGACAATGATATTATCAATATGATAATAGTGATCATCCTATATCCTAAAATGTTATATCAATCATTTAAATATCGAAAAATCTATATAAATTTGGATATACATAGGGAAAGGATGGGATTAGAAGAAATGATGGGAGCGAGAAAACAGATAACATTATCCTGTGTCCAAATTTCCTTATTTTTCACATGAGCAGGTTTTAGTTTATCAATATGTTTAATAAACGTTTTGTTACTCTTATCAATTAGAACTGCATTATGTTTATCCGTGATCTGGGTTATCCTGAAAGGACCCACATAATGTGCATCAAACTTATTCATACGGAGTTCTTTTAAAACGAAAACTGGAATGTAGAACACGTTGTTCCATGTACATTCCAAGGTGATTTATCACAAAAGTCTAACTAACACTCCTTTCTTTGAAAGGCAAGATGTTCCAATAAAGAACGCAGACTTTATAAAACCTGAAACAGTCGTGCACGACTAACATACCGATAGTAGTCGGGAACAAAAGAGACCCCGACAAACCATTGTTAGAAGTGGGAAATTTTTATCGTGCGATAATACATTTTTGAAGACGCCGACGGATTTTGATTGGCGATGGGGTGGGCCGCGAATGAGAATAAAGTAGTCGTTTGGGGATTCGGTTGAGTCTCGCGTTCACTATTCATTATTCTCTAAAACGGGTCTATAGGATCAAGAGTTATCCGATCACGGCACATCTGGCGAATCTAGATACTAAGGAAAGACAAATAAAGAAAATCTGCAGTGTAGTAAACGATTAGTTATCAATTAGTCTTGTGTCTTAATTAAGAAATACCTTTAAGACAAAGAGGTGTAGTGTGGAATTAAACATCCGCACTAGGGTTCGAGTTAGGACATTTCAAAAACCATGTCGTCCGCTTAATAATCTACTTCTTTTGAATCCTTATAATAATATACCTTAGATTTCTGTTTAGCCTTTATCTGATTATTGTGAGTAATTTTTTAAATCTGTGTTAGATGTTCCGGCATTTCCTTAATATACTCATTATATGTTAGTAAGGGAGGTAGAATAGTTTCCATCCGAATATTACTTCGTAAGGAGTAAATCCTGTAGATTCATGAACTGATGAATTATAGCTGAACACCGCGTGAGGGTGCAGTGTATCCCAATCCTGATATTTGTTGATATAAATTGTTTTAAATATTCTGTTAGCACAGCATGGCTTCTTTCCAGCGATCCATTAGTCTGAGGTCTATATCCGGATGTTGCTAGATGACGAACCTTCAGTTGGTCCATCAATTCTTTCATTAGATTATTAATGAAGAATGTGCCCCGATCAATTAGAATGGCTCTGAGAGTACCATATACCATGATCAGATGTTGAATTAGTGCATCCGCGATGGTCATACTTCGTATGTTAGGAACAGCCACGGCAAGGCAGTACTTTGATATATTGCATTGCATGGGAAGGATATGACGATTACCTGAAGGTATTTCGGATAAGGGTCCAACCGTATCTAGAGCAACCTTATCGATGGGTACTACAGAAGTGTCAGTTATTAACATTGGTAGTTTTGGTTTGACCCTTATTAATTTCTGTTTTTGACAACTTTCACAGGTTTGAACATATTCCTGGACTTCTTGGTATAATTTTGGTCAATTACAATGTTCTCTGATTCGTTGATGTTTTAGTGACTCCTTTATGACCACCGAGATAAGTCTCGTGATAGTCCTGTATGATGTCATTCCTCAACTGTTTAGGTGGCGTTGTAACAACATTGGAGCATATATATATATTGACCCTATTTTCTCTAAATATTGATTCTAGTACGTTTTTCAGATGTCTAGTTGTCAAAATATTAGGTCCAGAGTTAAGGGAACTGATTCTGAACGAACTCATTTGATGGTTAAGGAAGTATTCCTTAAACTTAAAAAACGCAGCATGAATTTCATCGAAACTCATAGTTTGAAAGCCATGATCTCTCCCAATGATGTTAATCAATTTTGAATCGTCATTTTCCTGTACGAAAAAACAGAAATGCATCGTGCGCTATTTCAATATTAGAGAAAGAGATGATCTAATATCGCTTGAGTGGAGTTAGAAGTGCACTGAGCACGTGTTAATTCTAGATGCAGCTTGGGTCAGGGGTTTTGGACAAGTGCCGTTAGCGGTGACGGCGGTCTAGATCTTGATGAACGGGTCATTGATACGTAAGACAGAGATGCTCTACAATATTAGATATAATGGCAAGAGATTTACCTTTTTCCAGGTTACTGACCAGCATCCGATGTGCGTCCAAGACTTGCTCCTTCGCACACCCCTCATCTGTATGTTTACTTGTACGGGCATGTCCGTGTATTCTTTCAGATCCTAATTGTGTGAATTTTCAAGGCCCGTCTTCTTGCAATCATAGGAATTTTTTGATTTTAAGGGCCAATGCATGCGTCAATCGCCCCCTACTCTTTGATTTTTTAGGAGGGGTGCACACGTATGAGGCAGTTTGACACTTGACACTTCGATACTTCCCAACTCGATACCATCGGTTATTACATGTCCCAATTTGACACAGACCTTTGTGGACACGCAGAACTCGATACGAGCTTAAATGAGCAATAAATGATATCTCAAAAAAGGTATCACGATGTTACCTCAAATCAATTACTTCGAGTGGACATTATATCGAATAACCATTATCTTGAAAATTTTAAACTTATTACGCATAGTTAACACCTGGGGGTGTGTGTTGTTTTCTCGAAAAAAAACAAGTTTTGAAGTAACGTCCATTTGAGAAATTGGTTTCGAGATAACGTCGTAACACCTGTTTTGAAATAGCTCTTGTCAAGTTGCTCTGTTTTCATTTAAGCTTGTGTCGAGTTCTGCAAGTCCACATGGGTCTGTGCCAAGTTGGGTCGATGCTGAGTTGCGAAGTATCGAAGTGGGTCCCCTCCAAAACAACAATGTGCTGTCACAAAAAAAGTGCTGCGTGATTGGACTTTGTACCCTTTCCGCTCACCCCCACCTCATCTACAAGTATGCATGTGTGGTGTATCCGTGTATGTAGGTGTGCACTAATTACTATGCACTCTATTACTAAGTTAAATATTTCGATTCTAAAAAATGTTCTACTAGAGAAAGATTAATCTCATTGCGACAAGTACAATTTGAATAGGAGGAAGTAAACTAATTGATTGTGACTGATAAGTTAAAAATAATTGTTCCTGGTCAAGTTGATACTGAATGTAGTTTTCGGATACTTCTTTAAAGCAATGATTAGGACCATGAAGGAGGTCCGATGATATATCATTCTAGATGGCCAAATGCATGGCGTTCATACCAAGCTTACTGGTTTTCGGAAGCAATTATTTTCAAATTAATTCCAAATTTTCAATTATTCAGGAATTCTTAATATATAATATTTTCTAAAAACTAATGAATTTTAACTGCACGTGTGTTGAATGACCCGTGCATTTATGAATCCAGAGTCCAATGGATTAAGAAATTTCTTCTGCCTCGTGTCGGATATAACCATTAAATAATTATTCATTATTTATAATAATCAATAATAATTATTAAATAATAATTATTATTATTATGATAAATCATTGTCGAAATATGTAGTGTTTGAAATATATAGTTGTACATATTTTAAAAATTTAGAGTTTAGAAATTCATATATCACACATGAAAGATTGATGTGCACGTTAGTGTGCAATAAAGAAGAAAAATTTATTAGATAATTACATAAAAAATTATTTTAACCCTTTCAGTATGGAGGTGCTGACCACGGTAATATATTCGTAGTATGAAGAAATTTTTCACAAAAGTAGTTGCACTGTACGACAACATAAGCCGTTTACCCAGAGAACGTTTCGTGGATGCCACCAATAGGCGACAGTAATACGCATAGAGCGTTTTATGACCGCCGCCAATGGGCGGCAGTAGTATCAAAAGGGTTAAAAAGTACTTGAAAATATTTAGTAAAAATTATTAAACAATACTTCAAATTTTGAATCATAGATGGTCTACATTTTTTTAAACGTATTACACTGCTGTTCCACTAACATGGCGACAATATGATACCTAATGACATTGCATACAGAAAACTCTTATCATTGAAAAATTAAGCTTCAGGTCGAAAAGTGGTAAAGACCTTCTAAATTTGGATCATCATTACAAATAATTTCCTTAAAAAATGTTATTTAGTAATATTTATATATTTACTATATACATACTTCTCTGAAAACCCTCTTGTAGTTATCCAATTATGAATTTCTCGTGGAGATGAATATTGATCTAACATTTCAAAATTGTTGCTAAATTTTAAATTATGGTTATTTTTACTAAACATTGTTAGAACAAATTTTAATTCTTCCTGTATCTTGTCCTTATTTTCCATGCCTTAAACACAAAAATATTTTGTTATTGTTACTTTTTTAATGTAAAAATTGTGCAAATTTTTTAATAAATGTTATAATATCTTTAAATGCACAAAACTTTTTAAAATTAAAGTAAAAACGATTAATTTCTACATAATTTATATGCTAATTTAACATGTTAAGCATCATGTTAATCACCAAATGATTGGCCCTATTACTTTTCAATCATGCTGTATCAGTTGGTAGTGGTTCAATTAAACACAGTACAATTGGACACAGAATTACACTCTGTACGATTACACATGGTACAATTAACAACTGTATGCTTGGAAACAATTTCATTTGCCTATAGATATACAGGGTGTAACAAAGCAACTGCACTTCCTTAAATGGGGATGATTCCTGACGCTATTCTAAGAAATTTTTCCTCTTGGCATTTTTTGAGTTAAAGCTTTATTTTCAAGATATTCAATAATAAAGATGCCACTAGTTAGCCAGAGACACTCCGATAGTTGAAATGAGGTGGCACCACTCTGTCTCGCTTCAGCTACCGGAGTGTCTCTGTCTAACTAATGGCATCTTTATCGTTGAATATTTTGAAAATGAAACTTCAAATAAAAAAATATGAAAAGAAAAAGTTCTTAGAATTGCATCAGGAACCACCCCTCTAGAAATGTCTCCTTTTTTTCGGACGGACACCCTCTATATAGGGTGAATTTTCTAATTTGTACACCTTTAATTTCTTCAAAATTATTTGTTATAGAAATTTTGTCTCCTACAGTTGCTTTCAGTTCTTAGGAGGTCATAGAAGAGGATACTTTATTTTAATTAAATGTGGAGACATCAAGGAGATTTGAAGGTCAACTCCATTTTTTTAAATAGAGTGTGGAACTTTTTAATATAAATTTAAATACAGCATTTTCTTCTAAATAAAAAAGTATTAGGGTATGTAATGTTAAAAATCAATAACTATCTCTCCAGGTGATCTAAAACCAAAAATTCAAAAAGTTTCTTATTTGATAAGAGTATTGCTATTGCCTAAACTAGAATTATTATTTAATTTTTTAAATTAACAAAATGGCGACACTTTATGCAAAAGTTTTCGAAAAAAGCTTAATTGCAACGGAACATAGCTGAATGCTAACGAAAAGAGCCGAAAACTGTCAAAAAGAACTACTTCGGAAAAAAAGAACATTTAAAAATTATAGAATTATATATCAACTTTGTAAAAGAAGTAACAAAAAGACAAAATTCAAATTTTATAATTTTTTATTCTCTCTTACTCTGAAGCGGTTATTTTCATTAGTTATCGGCTCTCTTCGTTAGTATTCGGCTATGTTCCGTTGTATTACAAGTAATCAGAATTACTTTTGTAATTAATGAAATCCTTTATTAAATATTATTATGATCTTATATACGAAAAGTAGTTTAAATAAATATATAAAAATTAAGAAAAGTGAATGAATAATGAGGGAATTAAATTTTATACATAAATAAATATTATATTAATTATAATTTATTACTAATTAAAAAAATTAAATTAATTATATTAATACATTTTATTTATAATTTCTCTTAATTAATTAATTAAATCATAATTGATCTAAGAGAGATGCCTAATAACAGAAAGCATCGACTATACAGGGTACTTCAGTAAGGTACGACCAAATTTTAAGGGGTTGTAGAGGGATTGATTCTAAGAGGATTTTTCATTTACCACATTTTGATCTGAAGCTTAATTTTCGAGATATTTAATGATAAAGGTATTATTAGCTAAACGGAGACAGATAGATAGTTGAAGCGAAACAGAGTGACGCTATCTCACTTCAACCAACTGACTCTCTCTGTCTAACTAATAGTACCTTTATCATTATATATCTCAAAAACTAAGCTTCGAATGAAAATGTGGTAAATGAAAAATCGTCTTAGAATAACCCCCTTTACAATCCCTTAAAATTTGGCCGTACCTCACTGAAACATCCTGTATTTCCGCGATATTCTCCGTCTGTCTCGATCTAGTGGCACTTTTCCGCCATCACCTATACAGAAGAGAAAGAGAAGAAAGCATGCCTGCTGAGCAGTTGTCAGACAAAGACGACGATATTTAGGATCCTTGCCTTACTCATAATAGAAAACAAGGATGAAATTCAAAACGCCTCCCACCACTTTTCCCTTTTAACCCTTTCGCTACGAAGCGCTTGCAACAAAATGTGATAGCTGTGAACGGAGCGCATTACTGAAAAGTTGACACTGAGGTACGGAATGCTACGAATAAGTAGAAGACGTTTCTTGTTCTCTAAATTTTATAATGATATTTATTATATTAATAATATCATTTTACTTTCTAAAATATAAAAATTTATAATCATAGTTTATTATATATATATATATATATATATAATATTTTTTAATACTGTATAACAAAATTTAAAGCAAAACTCAATATTAATAATCAACTTTGGTATGATAAAGTTCAAAGCATGGAACCACGCATAAACCAACATCACATTGTGAACAATAGTACCTCGACTCACGTCTTTTTCCGTGTTTGCTGAGACGACACATTTCCGAACTGGATTTTTTTTTTTTTTTGATACCTCATTCGAGTATATAGACGGAAAATGTCTTTCAGTAATTCTTTCAGGATTGTTACTATTTCGTGCAACTAAACATCTATCTGATTGTTGTTTCCTATATTTTTGCAATAATTGTCTTGTAAGTGTTAAGTGAAATTTGGAAAATGTGAAAAAAGTATTTTTTGTACCATTTCAAACTTTTACGAATACATTCAACCGATTTTAAAACCAGATCAGTTTTGTCAACGGCTCCCATATTGGCATTATAATCAATGACACAGGTCGGGTTTTGTATTGGCAATCCGGTACATAGTCTATCTTAGTTGTATCAACGATATCTGCCGAATGACAAGTTGTTATCATCCAAACGTCTCATTTGTCATGCTATTTTAACGCTAATAAATTATTGCACGAAAGGAATGATATCTCGCCTTTTTTTAAATGATTGGAAATTATGGGTATATTTTTACGATATTTTCTTACTGTTCCGCAAGCATTTGTCTTATGATTATGTAATTTTTTAAATAAAGCGGGGCTTGCATACCAATTATCGACAAATACGGTATGGCCTTTTTCAAGATATGGTTTTTAAGAGTGTCATAACGACATTTCCTGATTTTCCTAAGTTATCCTTGGGCGGTCTATTATAAATTGTGGTTTTTTCTGTATATACAATAAAATTTAAAATGTAGCCTGTCAAGCAGTTGCATAATACAAAAGACTCTATGCCGAATCTGTTTCGTTTAGCAGGAATGAATTGCTTAAATAATAATCGACCTTTAAATAACATTAGGCTTTCACCTATACAAAGATTACGAAATGGATAAAAAACTTTACTAAAAGATTTTTTAAGTTCATCAATTATTGGGCGTATTTTATGCAGAGGATCACGAATGTTGGCTACATTTGACTCGTAAAAATATAAAAAGTTAAGAATATGTCTATGTCGGTCACGCGGCATTATTTTTCGAAAACTTTCGGTAGCTATCAGATAACCAGTGGACCAGTAGTCAGCATATTTAAGTTTCTTGACATGTGCTATTAGAAACGTAATTGCAAAAAAGCGATACATTTCACTCGTGGTAACGTCGACCCAAGATTTTCCAAATTTTTTTTTGCTGTGAGATTAGACGTAGTAACACTCTTGCAATATTCATTTGTACATTTTACAATGTGTGCTACTATATCTTCGGTAAATAATATTTGGAAATAATCTAAAATTTTTGTGTTAGAATTAATACAAATTTTACATCCGGAATTTTCTTCATTAAAATTATGTATTTCCGGTGTTTCCAAAAAACACCAAGACAAAAAAAGTTCTTAGAATTATGTCAGGAACAACTCTTCAAAATATGTCTCCTTTTTTCCGGACACCCTGTATATCCCAAATCGGTGAAAGGCGGAGAAGTTTCAGAACATAGGCGATACCTCCCTTTATCAGACTATCTCTCTTAGATCAGCGCTGACATTTCTTTGCTTTTTTCCTCCAATACCCCTCGATTGAAAGACGGGGCTAAAGGGGAAAATTGGTGGGAGTGTTTTGGATTCTATCCTTGTTTTTTTGTTATTAAAAAGACAAGGATGCTTTTGAGGGGAAATTCCGATTTTCGAACAAAATTGGCGTCACTGTCGTTGTCCTTGTCTGACAACCGCTCAGGCATGCTTTCATCTCTATCCTTTCTGGCTAGCGGGGAATGCGGAGAAGTATTGCTGGAACAGGCAATATCTCGATTCTATTTCTTATCGACTGATATTCTTAGTTCACTGCTGATTTATTTAATTATTTATTTTTATATTAAAGAAAATTATAATTAAAAAGAAAGGCCACGCAGATAATATCAACTACCTCCACGATAACGGTGTTTGATATTCAGGATGTTGCGCATTCATGTTACCGTAGTACTTGGAAAATACTAATGATCCTTCCGGAAAATTCCTATATCGCCCCATGAATGTCATCAGACTCTATCCTCTAGTTAACTCGTGCAAGACCACGCCTCGCTTCGATGTTGTCGGATTCACAACTGACTCACTTTATAAGAAACTTTATCACTTTGATTATGTGAATATCCCCGGAGGCTATCTCCCTGTTTTAGTATATTCCAAAGGATATCCGATGATTTTCTGGGAGCGCAGGTACTTCCATTCGGATTTTCATCAGTCTTTTAGTGAGTCTCATAAATTAGGTCCCCAGGATGTATAACCTCAGGCTTTGTATTGCTGCATCCCGGATCTATCTGACCTTATACGACAATTTTTCGAATTGAAACCCGCTCTTGCATCACGTTTGATGTGTTTCCTGATGTTGTAATTCTAATTAATCCATATCAGATGGCAACACTTATTATTATGAGATTTTTAATCTTCTTTTTTAATAAATTGCATATAACAAGGAATTCTTGTTATAACATTCGTAATAATTTTCTTAATAAATCATCTTTGTATTATTTTTATAACAATTCAATAGTTTTATTAAATCTTGTAGAATATCTTTTCAAACACCTAGGAAGGAACTTCATAAGTATTCAAATAAGCGTCACCCAAATAAGAATGATGCGGCCCGATGAAAACTTTTGCTGTTACTTGAATGTAGGCGATGTTCGCGAACGGCGTCGCTCGCCACTAGAGTATGAGTGTGAGTATGAGTGGGAGTGTAGCGTGAAAAAGAGGGTAGGGGATTTTGAGGAGTGAGTCGATGTTCAGCGCTAGAGTCAGTTGCGAAGTCTGGGTGTGAGTGAAATGTGTGACTTAGGTGACGTTAGGCAGGACCAGTACCACAGGGTATTGAACTCTCATACTTTTCCTGTCTACTCTCCCTTTCTTCGTTTCTTCTATCTTTTGGGGGGAACTTATGGGGAGGCGTATACAGCCAAATTAGACTCACGCGGGTTTTTTCCAGCGTCCCCTCCCCTCCCCCTCGGGGGACGGGAGGTCATACTTAGAGGGCGGGGTTGTTCCCAGAAGCATGCCTCACGGTGATCCCTGGGACCATCCTCATAATATGCCCTTGGTGAGGGGTTTAGCGGATCGAACCCCGCACTACCCCTGGGAGGGTCGCCGCGGACCCCTGGCCCCTGTGGTGGGCGCCTCCCCCGGCCCGCGTGGTCGTGGGGTGGGCCATCCCTTGGTGCTCGCCCCTTCGGGGCTCGCTCCTGGGGGTGGTCCTCCCCCTTCGGCTCGGGGCGGGGGTGGGGCTCGTTTCCGGTGGTGCTAGGAGCCGGGGAGGCTCTCCCGGGGGTGTCTGGGTGTCAGATTCCCCTCACCAGCCAAAAAAAAAAAAAAAAAAAAAAACAGGGTATTGAAGACCATTTCTGGTAATAGATTTGGTGAGCTTGCCTTGCGGGGGCTGGGGACGACACCTTTGTTGGTTCGTTGGAGGGGGTCCTTCGGAGGAAGCCTCTTCAGGGATGCGGCCTCCCAGCTAGAGGGGAACCTTGGTTCCAAAGATCATGGAATCTGAGTGAATCTGCTGGGGGGGCATCTTCCCCTGGTATCTGAGATCGTCGACGGGTGATCCCGGTCGGACTTGCCGAGCCGTCTCACGAACCACTGATTAACTTCTTCCTTACCGAGTGTCACCAAAGTTTAAATTTATTGTAAATGATTGTATAGTGTATCAGGATGAATGTGTCTGAGTGTGCCATAAAATTACCTCTGTTTTATTTGCGGCTTTTTTCCTCTGCATTTGGCAGAGGTTTTTTTATGCCTTCAAGTCGAAGCCTAGGGCTTTAACTTCACTGTTAGTGGAGTTAGCAGTGCCCATTTTCCCGGTTAAATAAAGAGAATATTCATTTGTTTAAATTCCCCCCTTAATTCTGATGTTATTTTTTATGATGCGCATACCATGCCTTTCCTACGTTCTCCTTAAATTACTTAATATTCTTAAAGTATGAAGGTCAAAAACAGGCGACGTGGTATTAAACTTGTTAAATGTATACTGCATTAACTCATTAGCTATCACGATCCCCATTTGGGGATTTTGGAATTTTAAGTACACCACTCGGCGCCAAAAATATATTATATAATAATATATCCAGCAAAAAATTTAAAAAAATAAAAATTGGCAGTTAACGGGTTAATGAATAGAGTACTATAGTGTCTTCAGATATTAATGAGAATCATTGTCGTTTGGCATATCTTGTTGAACCTAGCGTCTCTAAAAATATTATGAGCTATACTGTACTCCACGAAAGGTTATACTCGTTTTCCGACCAATTTTTTTTCCAATCTGCACATGTTCACTATAATTATGACTATGATTGGCTGTTATTGAGTAATTGGATGGGAATGATTGATGGTGGGATAAAACCTATATGATCTTTCATGGAATACAGTATAATGTTCTATCAGGTTTAGGACTTCCGTCTAATACTTCTCAAACTGTTCAAGTGAACTCAGTTTCGATACGTGGATCTTTTATATCTGTTTCACTTTCGAATGTCAACAAGAATCTCTCTTTTTTACCCTGAGTACTTATTTATAATATTCTCCTCTTCATTATCGCTTTCTGATTCTAATTCACGTGTTTAAAATGGTTCTATATTTGTTTCCATGTTCTTCTGAGTTACGGAAACGTCTTATTTATCACACACTGAACACTCTTATTCTGTGTTCACTACTACTATATTTTAGTGCTTCCACATTTTAAGATTAAGAATAACTTCAAAAATGCATGAAATTTAATAATGTAGAAAAACGATAAACTTTAATATTACATAAAAAAAAATATTAGAGACATGGTGCTTGTGGTTTGAAAATAGATTGAAATCCATATTTATGAATGTTATAATACTTTTAAGAAGTTGGAAGGCTTGAATGCAATGTGTGGTATATTAGAATAATTTGTCATGAAGGATTAAGAAAAGAAAAAGAAATAACACTCTATCTTTAGTCTATCTTACTTCAATTATCTGTCTATTTCTAACTAATAGTATCTTTGTTACGGAACATCTTAAAAATTAAGTTTCAAATCGAAAAGTGGAATAATACTTTTCGATTCGAGTTACTCTCAGTATATGCGGGGTGTAATAATGACATATTCTATAAATTTAAGAGATTATAGAGGGGATGATTCTAAGACGATGTTTCATTTACCACTTTTCGATCTGACGTTTAATATTTAGAAATTGAACAATAAAGATTGAAATAAGATAGCGCCACTCTGTCTTGCTTCAACTATCTGCCTGTTTTTGTCTAACTAACAGTACCTTTATTATTGAATATCCTGAAAATTACGTTTCAGATTGAAACATGGTAAACAAAAATTCATCTTAATATTTTTTCTTCTACACCCCTTAAATCAATAAAATATGTCATTTATACATCCGAAAAAAAGGAGACATTTTTTAAGGGATGATTATTGACGCTATTCTAAGAAATTTTTCCTCTTGGCATTTTTTAATTTAAAGCTTTATTTTTAAGATATTCAATTATAAAGATGCCATTAGCTAGTCAGATAAACTGTGATATCGAGTTATACACAGATTTATTACATACGGTTGGATTACATACGGCCTAATAATACACAGCCGAATTGTACAGAAATTTTATTGCACACGACCGAATAGTACACAATTAATTTTCCTGAATTATTGATTATTTCTTATGATAGATTATAACCTGGATTAAAATTATAATACAAAAATCATGTTGTAAATAGTGGTGCATGCTTTAATATTTATATGTTGGAAAATTTTCAAGTTGCGAAATGTATAAATAAATAATTCACGATTGAGATATGGAAATGTATAAACTTTTTAAACTAAAGGTACAACTCTCAAAGGGGTAGTTTACTCTTGTGAGGAGACTAAAAAAATCGACTATTTGAATTAAAATCTGAACTAATTTTGTACAAAAACTGAGATTTTAAAAACAAGATGCTAAAAGTACAAACTAAAAGTTTTGTTTTGTTTCCGTTTTTTTTGTGGGGTACGTGGATATTTCAGATGAAGGATAGTGATAGAGAGATACTGCAGTTTTCAAGTATTCACTATTAATATTAGAGTAGTATACACATTGTAGTTTTAATGTTTAAAACATCTAGTTTAACGCTTTTAGCATAAATATCTTTAGTTCTTCAGGATAGCACCTAATTGTTTACTGTTAAAAATGAATTCAACCCATACAGAAATTATTAGATTTGGAGTCGTTAAATACCTGGGAATTACCAAATTCCGATTTTTTGATTTTTGGTTCTGCTAAGACACATACACGAAAGAAAAAGGAGAAATATTCAAAAGAGATCCAATACATAATATATCAGTAACGTGTACATTAGAGAAATTGCAATATTCAAGCTTTATATGGTAAAAAAAACTGCAAAGAAAAAATATTGTATTATAGTGTTTTGGAAAGCTTTCAGGCTAAGCTACAAAAATATGTAATAAAAAGTTAGGGTTTTTATTAAAAATTATTATGTTAACCTTGACGTGACTTTCAAGGTCAAATAGATAATATCACCTGATAGATTTTTCAAATAATATTCTTTTTATTTGAAACATTTATCTCGTTGACCAATATTTTCTAAGATTTTCAACCGTTCCGGAATTTTTTGCACGCACTGTATATTATTATTATAGTATATAGGGTGTAACAATGATGCTAGTCGAAATCTTAAGGTTGTAGAGGGAGTGATTAAAGTGACAATCTAAGACGATTTTTCTTTTACCACATTTTGATCTGAAGCTTAATTTTCGAGATATTTAATGATAAAGGTACTATTAGCTAGACGGAGACAGGTAGATAGTTGAAGCGAGACAGATTGGCGCTATCTCACTTCAACCAACTGACTCTCTCTCTGTCTAACTAATAGTACCTTTATCATTAAATATCTCAAAAACTAAGCTTCGAATCAAAATGTGGTAAATGAAAAATTATCTTAGAATCACCTTCTTTACAAGCCCTTAAAATTTGGCCGTACCTTACTGTTAACACCCTGTATACTAAGTATTTTTAATATTAACTTTTCTTCATTTAGTACATATTAGCATTTAGATAAAGTTTTCAACTATAATAAAATCATTTATTAAAGTCACCATTAATTAAGATAATTTGTATGAGATCCTTTCAAGACTCTGATTCTTCTTCTCTTTGAATAAAAGTCACTTTTTTAATAACTTCTATAAAGCTCACTTAGGATGACCATAATATTGTTAATAATCACATTTGTCACTTCAAACCACCAGCATAAGTAATGTTTTAATAGTTTATGTGCTTTATAAATTAATATCTCTTACGCGAAACACGGATTATTTTATAATTTGTCAGAAAGAATTTGTACTGCGTAATATTTGTTATCCGCGTTTCGCGTAAGAAATATTAATTTAAAAAGCAAATAAGCTATTAAAACATTACTTATGCTGGTGATTTGAAGTGACAAGTGTGATTTAACAATATTCGCTGTGAAGCGGTGCTCGAATCATGCTGCACTTCATCTGGCGCCGCACGATTGTGTTGTTCAGACCTGTATACGCGTTGTATCTGTTTGCTCAGTAGTACAGTGAGGGCTTAGTATAATTATAATAATATCATATTATAATTATATTATTAGTATTATTATAATTATAATAATACGATGGCTCAATATCGTGTGACCCACCGGTGATGCACGTCGCCAGATGGGACAGTCGAGCCTGACCCTACCGGTGATGTACGCCGGCGTGAAAGTGTTAATTATTTTATAAAAAGGGTATAGCCGGGTAAGCATGTAGAATTTGCCCCCACGGCGTTTTGTAATGAGACTTCGAAAATCATTTTGGTACGCAATAAAAATAATTAACTACAAATTTCAGTTCTTAATGTTAAACAGTTTTCGAATTATTTAAAACAAACTTTGTTTTTGTTCTTATTTTTATTTTCAGTAGTTAAAATAAAAATTAACACATGATGATTTTTTTCCAAATACTTGGAAGTAAAAGATATGAAAAAACATTTTTTGAAGATTCTCAATATAAAGCCAAATTTTTTAAAAATAAATAAAACACAATAAAATACAATCATCAAATTTTAACAGTAAATGTCTTTCATACTTTTTTATACTCAGGAATTTTTTTAGTTTATTCGATTTGGTGGAACATTGTGAAAAAAATTTGAAGAATTGTTTTTTTTTCAAAAAACTTGATATTTAAACAAATTAATACTTTTTTATTAGTAAAAAACTTTATAAATAACTACTTTTTTTGATAATAAATGCGTATCATGCTACGGAGGTGCCAATAAGATTAAGAAATATGTCAAAGAAATCAAATTGTATTAATCACTATCACTATCCTTATTAATAACTACATACTTTCCTGTATTATTAGAAATATGACTCAAAATTTTTGCTGGTTTAAACATTTTTGATAAATATCTAGCATGCGATAGATAAATTATCGTTAATACGTGAAAACAGCAACCAACTATGTGTCTGCCATTTGCACAATCACAGCAATATGGAAAAATTTCATAAAGAGTCATATTTAAATATATATTATTGATTTGTGAAACCAAATTATAAGAAATAAACCAGAATATGAGATCACTATAATAAACAATATATATAATATTAATTATAAATAGTGAAGACCGATAATTTTAAACTAAACTATTTAATTTCCAAAAGAATGATACACTTTAATCTCGATGAGATGATAATAGTGATTTTATAACTATAAAATGAAGAAAAATCAGATGGAGGAAGGAATATATAAGAATATTAAATAATTGAAATAGGAAAAGGAAATTTGCAAGATAAATGGAAAATTTAACGAATAGAATTTTGTGAAATCTGTAACTCCTCTTTATCTTAAATAGAACTTGAATACTATAAATGTTTATATTTCGTAGTCAGAAAAACTGTTAGGATGTTTATGTTTATTGATTTGATTAGTTATGCTAATGGAAGGAAAATCGTTGAAACAGTAATTAATTGGATTATTGAAATATTATTCAAATAAATAGATCTTTAGTGTAAACAGTAATTTAGAAATACGTAAAATGATATTAATCACGATACTTTCTTTTGTAGCCGCTCTTTTGTTCAGAATACATTCAACCGCTTCTTACATAAAAATTTTGAGTCGTATTTTTAATAAATCAGGAAATTGTGTAGTTATTAAGTTTATTTTAGTTTATTTATTTTTTTAAAAATTGGCTATATATTTTAGAATTTAAAAAAAATGTTTTTTCATATCTTTTACTTCCAAGTATTTGGAAAAATATCACCATGTATTAATTTTCATTTTTACTATTGAAAAAAAAATAAATAAAAACGAAAAAGAGTTTTTTTTTAATAATTTTAAAACTGTTTAACATTATGAGCTGAAATTTAGGGTAAATTATTTTTATTGAGTACCAAAATGATTTTCGAAATGTCAGTAGAAAGCTTCATGGGGGCTGATTCTGCATGCTTACCTGGCTATACCCTTTATATAAATTAACAAATTGCGAACCCAGTTTTCTTTTGTTAAGTAGCGTGCGTGGCGAAGGCCTACTATTTTTTATTGAGAAGTGTTGCGCCAACAAGTGGCGCATTTAGTTTGCAATGTTTTAATAAAGGAATGTAAATATTAAGAAAATAATATACAGGGTGTAACAATGAAGTAGGGTCAAATTTTAGAAGATTGTAGAGAAAGTGATTCTAAGACGGTTGTTCATTTATCACATTTTAAATCCGAGGCTTAATTTTTTAGATATTTAATGATAAATGTACTATTAGTTAGACCGAGACAGTAAATTGGTTGATGTGAGACAAGACCATTCTGTCTCACTTCAACTATCTGTCACTGTCTAACTAATAGCATCTTTATCAATAAAAATCTCAAAAATTAAACTGCAGATTAAAATGTGGCAAATGAAAAATCGTCTTAGAATCACTTCCTCTACAACCTCCTAAAATTTGGTCCTACTTCATTGTTACACCCTGTATATTGTATAAATACTTTTCGCACTCGCTTTAAAAACAAAGCTTTAAATAAATCCTTTTAATTTGACGTCAGAAATTATTCTTTCAAAAGGATGAATTTATTTTGGAACAATTACTATATAAAATAAAAATTCAACTAACCTTTATGGTTTTTTTCAATTTTTTTAGATACTGTTGTACAAGTTTTACTTGTGGAATCACTAACATCTAATGTTGAAGGTAAAGGAGGAGGTAATGGTATTGAAGTCTCCTTTATTTTTTCAGGAAGTTTTATATTTTTTATCGTTTTTAATTTTTCGTTGACTATTATCTTAGTTGATTGAAAATCATCATTCAAAGACAAAGGTAAATCATTGTCATTCACAAAAATGTTATTAGATCCAGAGATATTACCTAAAGAATAATTAAAAATACTTTTATTGAATATTTAATATAAAAATGTATAAACTTACCGTGATAATATTAAAAAGAAATAATCTAAGAAAATAAAATGGTTTCTGTATTTAAAATAAATTGTAAGAAGCAGAATTGAAGCAAAAGATAAATCAAATTTAAGAAAAAATGAAGTATTAGTAAAGTAAATTCCTAATAAATTTTTTCAAGCTTATTTTTAAAAATACTCCTCTTTTTCTTAAAAAATAATATTGCATTACATTAGTTTTTGCTGGGAAATTTATTAAGCAGGATATTATACATATTTTCATAAAGAATGAACACTTTGAAATAGAGATATTAATATAAAACAACTTATATATATAAGTATATACAATACATGGAAGCACTAAACATATATTTTTTAAAAAGCAAATATAAAATTTAAGCTATTTCTTCAAAAAAATATTTATACACTGCTTATGAGTAAACTATATAAAATAATATTTATTTAGCTTCTATATTTTTTTAAGATAATGATAAACAATTTAGTAATTTATTCATAAGAATTATACAGGGTGTAATAATGATCCTTTTCAAAATTTTAAGGGGTTGTAGAGAGGGTGATTTCAAAATGATTTTTTATTTACCATCTTTTGGTTTGAGGTTTAGTTTCTAAAATATTCAATCACAAAGATGCTATTAGTTAGATAGAGACAGTCATTTAGCTAAAGTAGGAGAAATTTATATTGCCTGACTTCAACTATCTGACTGTCTCTGTTCAACTAATAATAATTTTATAATTAAATCTACAACTTCTTCAAATTTTGAAGAGGATTATTGTTATACCTTGTACATACCTTTGATTTGTTATAATAATTCAAAACTTGTATGTTCTAAATATTATATATAAGCAAATAGTTAATTTAAAATATTTATTATGTTTACATATTGACTTTCAGTTGACTAGTTAATATGTTATATCAAAGCCAACGGTTATTTATCTTTAATATTTATTATGTTCATAAAATGACAAAAAGAAAAACTAAACAATTACTTGGACTATATTTGAAAGTAAATGTTTTTTATGTTATTATATTTAAAGTATATCGCGAAATCAAATAGATTACAAAATTCGATAATAGAAGACTAATGGCAACGAGTATAAGAAACTGAAGTAAGAAATTATAAATAAATCTTTGATTTATCCAAAAATAGTGCAACTAATAAATTATTTTAATGAAATATTTATAATTAAATATCTTAAAAAATATTATTCATCTTTTTGTTTAATAATAATATATTTAATTTCTTGATTTACCGTATTTTCTCATTTTAATACAAAAATTAATAAATATACATATACTGCTATAAACAATGTTCAATAAAATGAATTGATTTTTTTATGAGGATTACATTATAATTTTTGTTTATAATAATAATTTCAAATTTTTTTTAATAGAATACTATAAAAGAAGTGTTTTAACTAAAAGCCTTCTAATTTTAGTATATATATAAAAAAAACATACAAATATAGTATTAAGAAAGATTAGCATGCACTGTTTAGATAAAATTATTTATAGCTTTTTTTAATATTTGTATATTTAGATTCTGAAATGTTTCCTAGATTATTGCAAACTTTGTTACTTCCAGTTTCATTGATATTAAGAAAGAATATTATGATTTCAGTGCAAGATTAAGTATGTTCTTGGTATCTTATAATACATTAATATTGTGGTACTTTGATCTTTAGTATAATTAAAACTCATAGCAGTATTTAATATATAATATTTTATATTATAAATATTTTTACAGTAATTTATTAATTTCTTATTTTACTAAGTACATTCACTTTTTAATAGTTTTATATAAAATACATCTAATATATAAATTTTTGTTAATTAACAAATAAAAAATAGTATAGAAATATTATATCAGGATGTTTTAAGATTTTCTTCAGGTAAAACCAAGTAGAAAACATTTTTGCTACTTTTTGATTCGAAGCTTAATTTTTGAAATATTCAGTAATAACAGTAATATTAGTTAGACAAAGACAATAACAGAGTGTTATAAAACAATCACACTTCCTTTAAAGAGATTATTCTTGGAAGTAAACCGAGTCGAAAATTCCTTTACCATTTTTTAATATAGTACTTAGTTTTCAGAATATTCAATAATAAAGAAGACATTAGATAGGCAAAGACAGCTCGATGGTTGAAATGAGACAGACAAAAGAGAGAAAGTAGTGTTATCTTGCTTTAACTGTCTATCTCCTTTACTAACGAATAGTATTATTTATTATTGAATATCTCGAAAACTAAGCACTAGATCAAAAAATGGTAAAGGAATTTTCGATTTGGTTTATCTTCAGGAGTAACCTCTTTAAAGGAAATATGGTTGTTTTACAGTATCTTATATAATTAAAATGAAATAATATGTTATATGAAATAAAATTAAATAATATATACTGAAAATCTTAAAAATTAAATTTCATATCGATTTACCATTAGGAGTAAACTTTTTTAAAGTATGCAAGATTTGGAACACTGTATAAGTGTGTTAAAAACTGTAACACTTAAATTCTCAAATTGAGAAATTGTAATAGAAAATATAATCATTATTGTAAAATCTACATATTTACGAAATAAGAAGTCCTACAACTTACATTAAATTTAGTGTAATTATCTATATACTATCTCATACTTCAATTGAAATTAACATATAAATTTAAAAACAAAATCGTAAAAAGTTGCTTTATGTATATTTATTAAATATTACTCTTATATGTTGTATGATTATATTATTTAGATATTATTATAATTCTATTTCAGTTTTGTAATATATTTTATAAAATGTATATAAATTTTAATATTTTTTATTATGTTTATATTAAAGTTTTTATTATATTTTTATTAAATTTTGCCAATAATTTATACCTTTAATTATTAACTCATGTTATTTTTAATATCTATTGATTATTTCGATAATCTGTAAACAAAAGATATTATAAAACGATCGTACTTTCTTAAAAAGAATTATTCTTGAAGGTAAACTTAGCAATAAATCCTTTATCCTTTTTTTGATCTGAAACTTAGTTTTCGTGACATTCAATGATAAATGTTCTACTTATTAAACATAAACACCTATATAGTTAAAATGAAATATTACCACTTATATAGAATGTAACAATGACACATTCCACAAATGTAAAGGGTTATAGAGAAGGAGATTTGAAAATGATTTTTCATTTACTACTTTTCGATGTGAAATATAAATATTCAAGATATTGATTCTTCAGGATTACCATATCTCTGAGGAAGCAAGCTGGAATGTTTGTGAAACATCGGCAATTAGGTAATAATTCCGAACGCGGTGTTCATCCGTAAACCAAGAAATATATTGATTATGACCGCGAAAGCATAAAAATTAAGAATAAAAAATTATATTAGAATTATTCCTTCCACAACACCTTAGATTTATAGAACATGTTATTGTTATACTCTGTAGAGTGATTATACTTCACTTTAACTATCTGTGCGTCTCTGCTTAATAAATATAGCACACTTAATATTAAATATTCCGAAAACTAATATTTGGATCAAAACATGGTAAAGGGAGTTTTGACTCGATTAACCTTCAGAAAGTTATTCTTCGAAGGAAGTGCAATTATTTTTGGAAATCCTATATAAGTTGTACAGATTGTCCTGAAATAAAGTTATAGTTTTCAAAAAAGCAATTCTTCATGTCAAACTGAGTCAAAATATTTTTTTCCACTTTTCGATCTAGAACTTAATTTCTAAGATATTCAATAACAAATATACTTTTGTTTATACAAAGACAAACATATAGTTGAAGCGAGATACAGTGATGTTATCTCACTTCAACTATTTGTCTGCTACTGTCTAATAGTAACTTGAATAATGAGTACTTCGAAAACTAAATGGTATAGCGCTTTTTGACTTAGATTTACATCAGGAATAACTCTTTTGAAAACCGTGCATTTATTTCGGGAGAGAATCGTTGCATGTATAATTTTGTTTATCTTTACATTGTACTTTTATTTTTACTAATATTTATTTATATAATAAATAACATCCGATTTTGAATATTTATTTAGATAAGTAACATCGTATAAATAAAACAAAATTATTGGTAGTATAAATATATACTTATTGTTCATATTAATATTGTTAAAATTATTCAAATGTATTGTGAAGTTTTTGTGTATATCCTTCTCATGTTTATACACATACAAGACACAACAATATTCATTGAAATGCTTTATATACTATGCTATTTGAACAAAACATCCTACAAATCTAATGTATAATGCTGATGATAAAGCTGATAAATAATTATCGATTTTAATGAAATAAACGTTTATTCTTATAAAACAAAAATGATAAATAATGAATATCTATTCTATGAATTATATTAATTAATTATTTTAATTTCTTGGTTATTTCACTAAAATTGATAATTAAATATTTTTAAAACATTTACAAAAACAATTTTTATTTTTAAAAGCAATTTTTCTTATTCTTATAAAACTTAATAACCAATAAAAGAGAGACAATCTAAACATAAACTTTTCTAAATATGAAGTAATATATTAAAAATATCGGAATTCACCTTTCTTACCAAGGCGTTCTTTTCTCACCCAATCAGCAGGAGCAGGTGGTGGAATTGTGTGTGCTCTATGACCAGTTTCAGGTCCAGGACTAGTACTTGTTCTTTCTATTTCTGAATCCTAGAAATTAATAAATATTTTATAAAAAAAAGTTATAATTTTTATTTTCATGAATTATGTATATCTGAATATTATTTGTATAATATCTGAACTTTTTACCTCATAATTATATCCATGACCCTGACGTTGATATCGACTGGTATAAAGTGGGTTATTAAAAACATCATCATTGGAATGATTTATGTTGTGTGCAGTAACAATAGTGTGAGGTACGTGAGCAATTTGTCCTCTTGAATTCCTTGCTTTCCACCACTTTCTACTATCATCAAGAATCTCTAAGTATTCCCCTCTAACAACAGATAGCTCTTTATCGTTATTAGCTGTTCTAGGATAAGTAACCTGCACAATTTTTGCTTGGCGAGTTACAAGTTCATCTAACCAAACTTCTTGAGCTCTTTCTATAGCAGATCTAGGTGCTCGTTCTATTGAATCGACAGATATATCGCTATGAGCTCTAGTCTGTTCTACTCTGTCTTCTCTACTATATAACTCAGAGGAAGGCCCATAACTTCTATCGAAATATTCATTCCCAGCACGTTCTTCTCTACTTTCATATTCTAAATAGTCACTGCTATAGTGTGACTCATCTACATCTCGATTATAATAAGGATCAGTTTGTTGTTCTGGTACCTCATCTCTTTTTTGTTTATCTGCGTTAAGCAAAGAAGCTAAATGATCGTGATCCCGGTCTTCTGGAATAGGATATTCTGGAGACCAGCCATCCATAAAAATGGGATGATATGGTGTTACATGACCTTTCCATTGATCACGAGGAATTAACCACGTATCTCCTAATGAATGCCAAAGTTCGGTCTCTTTACTAGTCACACAATTTATCAATAGATTCACTGCTTCTCGTGTTAATAGGGGTGATATTACTTTACTTGGTGGATTCGGATCATAATTTGTATCATGAGAAGCATCAACAATAAGTGCGAGAGGTGTGAATAAGAAATGTACTAATTCTGGTGCATTTGGATCATGAATATGAGCTTTTAGTTTGGCTAACAAGTTAAAAGATAATTTAAATTTTTGAAAAATATCCACAAATTCCATTTCTGACGGCGGTTTTGCACGCATTGTTAGCATACCATCTCCCAAATTTCGTTTCTTGGATTTTCTATTACGTCGTCGAAGTTCTAACTCTCTAGATGCAGCAGCTGCATGTTGAAGACGAGCAATAAATTTTTCAATGTCGTCAAAACAATGATTTAAAATAGTTACATCACGCTCGTACTTCTCTGAAGATGTTGATGAACCTTCGTCATTGTTTTCTTCACGTGATATGTCATTCTGACTATCTGCTATAAAGAAATTGCGAAAATAGAGCTTATAAATATTTTATTTGAAATTTTTATAATCATATTGATAATATGTTTTAATTTACAGATTTACCATTTGATGAATTAAACACGGCAATTTGTTCCCGTATATTCAAACTATTTAAAGGTGGCTCTGGAGGTGGTAAAGCTGGAGGTGGTGGAATATGAGCACCTTTTGGTCCGCGCGGTGAGTTTAGCACCAATTTTCCTATTTGAAGCATTTTAAGATCTTCCACTAAATCTTGTGCCGAAATACTTTGACATTGAAATATGTGCATTTCTGCACGCTGACTTGACCCACTATCATCAGCTACAGTAAAAACTAAAATATTATTATACATTTCCATTGGATCACGAGATGTAAATGCCGTAGGTTCTTGAATTAAAGTTGCTGGAAAGCGTTCCATAACAGCCTAAAAATATAGATATAAATAAATTATGTATTCTTTATCAATTTATTCTTAAAAAAAAATACAAATGTATTTTTTATTATTAAAACAACGTTTTTAAATAAATATAAAGGAGAGTACCCCGGTTTCATTATCTAAAATAAGAACCCAGTTTCGTTCTAAGCGAAGCTGCATTTTTTGACTCCAAATTCCATTACTTTTTTCTAACTGTAATAACCGACGCATTCCATCAGCAGGATAAACAATTCCAGTTTCTTTCGTTACAGTAAATGTTGCCAAATGCTCCATCATGTAAGTTGGTTCAGAATTATTTACTCGCCCACCTGATGTACTAGATGGTCCACTTAAACCACCATCTACATTTACAAAGTTTACTGTTATTAATTACTACTTTTACAGTTTTTATTATTAGTATTATTAAAATTGTTATAGCATTAATTTTATACTTGTATAATAATAAGTTTATACATTACTTTTTCTTCTTATTTTACCTTTATTATAGGCAGATGGACTATGTCCGCTGTTATAGTAAGGCATTGCTATAAAATCTTACTGAGATATCTATAACAAAAGTATTTAAAATTTATATTATACACGATTTTACATTATTTAAGGGGCAAGGATAAACCACAAAAATATTTTAAGGGAATGAAGATAAAATGAATTTGAAATTATTTTTTATTTAGCATTTTTTAAATTGGGGCATTGCTTTCAAAATATTCAATGATAAAGTTACTGTTAATAAGACACAAGTAGTTGAAATGAAAGAGTGTGGTGCTATTTTATTTTAATTAGCTGAATGCTTTTGTCTAACTAATAGTATCTTTATCATTGAATATTTTGGAAACAAATAAATATATAGAAGAATTGAAAAATAAAAAGATAGAAAAACTTACTAAATATAATTTAACCAGTTAGCTGTGATTGGCGAGTATATTCGTCATGGAGAAATGGCAATGGTGTGTTATGACGAATATACTCGTAAAAGTAGTTACCATTTGTATTAAGTTAAGTAAAAAAAATTCTTAATTTCATAAAAAATAAAACAGTCATTTGATTATAATTTAATATTATAACAGATACACATAACACTGTGTTTGACAAGTATTCTCATCATTGCTTGATTTTTCCAACACAAATTAGGTACATACTTTATAAATTGATTGCCACATTTAACTGGTTAACAAAAATATATTTATATTATTTACTAATTTTTAAAGAATTTTTTACCATGGTTTTATTAAGGTGATTAGAAGTGTGTTTTCTAATTTTTACCTATAAAAATTCTCAATTAATAAAATATACAAAGTACACAGATTAAATAGAGATGAAAAGTTCTTTACTACTTTTCTATCCAAAGTTTAATTTTTAAGATATTTAAAATTAAAGATGCTATTAGTTAGACAAAGAAAGACAGATAATTTTCAAGATTTCAATGATAGAGTTATTACTAGTTATAGAAAGACAATCAACTAGTTGAAGCAAAATTAAATCATTATGCCTTGCTTCAATTAGCTGACTGACTTCTCTTTAGCTAATAATGCTTGTATCATTAAATATCTTGAAAACTAGACTTTAAACAGAAAATTAGTTAAAAATTCTCAAATTAAAATACCCTCAGGAATATATACTAAGTTTTCTAAATATTGGTAATTTTTCAATTTCACATTTTATATACAGGGTGTTTCAGTGAATTACAGCCAAATTTTAAGAGGTTGTAAAAGGGATGATTCTAAGACGATTTTTCATTTACCACATTTTGATCTAAAGCTTTGTTTTTGGGATATTCTTGAGAGTGAGATAACGCTACTTTGTCTCTCTTCAACTATTCATCTATCTGTGCCTAACTAAGAGTACCTTTATCATTAAATATCTTAAAAACAAACCTTCAGATCAAAATATAGTAAATGAATAATCGTTTTAGAATCACTCCCTTTACAACCCTTTAAAATTTGGCTGTACCTTACTGAAATACCCTGTATATTTAAATATTTTAAAAGGTTTACTTTTATTAGCTAAGTAAATTATATATTTCTATAATATATAATATATATATATATATATATTAAAATATATATATTAAAATATAAATTATATATAAAATATATATATATTTTATATATAATTATTTATAAAAATTAATTGACTTAAATAAATTCTTTTTTAAAATTATAGTTGACATTATTAATAATTTAAATTTTAATAAATTAAATTAATTTGTACTGCTGCTCACGCAAAAAGAAAATTAAAGTTCAAATCTTATATTTAGAAAACCTACTAGGTATAAAAAACGATCGCAATTTCTTAAAGGGCGTGATTTCTGATGTTATTCTAAAAACTTTTTCTTATTATTTATTTTAAGATATTCAATAATAAAGATGCCCATTAGTTAGTTAAGGATACTCCGATAATCGAAGTGAGACAGAGAGGTGTTATTGGAGTATTTCTGTTTAACTAATGACATCTTTATCGTTGAATATCTTGAAAATATAATTTCAAATTAAAAAATGCTGAGAAAAAAAAATTCTTAGAGTAGTGCTAGAAACCACCTCTCAAAATGTCTGTCTTTTTCCGAACACCCTCCATAAATATTGAATTTCAATAATATTTTTAACTTGAAAATTTACGATTGCATTATAAAACTTATTTTTTTATTCTTATCCCTTTTCGATATATTTTACGAAAAATATGAAGAATTTAAAACTAGTTGGCAATATCACTAGAGAAATGTGCTGATCGCAAAAAGTTAAAATAAAATATAATAATAATAATAAGTAATCTGCTAAGGGAATGTTATAACGATTATGCTGTGTATACAAAATATGAAAAAAATCACGCATTTTTTTGAAAAGGTATGCTCCTCAGATCAGACCGAGTAGAAAATCCCTCTTTTTACTTTTTAACCCAAAATTTAATCTTCTTAATATTTAATAATAACGGTAGTATATTATTAGTAAGACGAAGGCAGTTAGTTAATGGAAATTAAACACACCGTGGTATTATTCTTCTTAAATTCGTTAACTGTTTTTGTCTTATTGATACTACTTTTATCATTCAAGATTTCTGAAAAATTAATCATCTAGTTTAAAAGTTACAATAGGAATTTCTACTTGACTTGATTTTAGAAATCATGCCATTCTAAGGAAGTGATTGAATTTTTAAACATCTTATATATATATATATATATATATATATATATAAAATTTTAAATAGTTATATACAGGGTATTTCAACGAGGTACAGCAAAATTTTAAAGGGCTGTAAAGGGGGTGATTCTAAGACGATTTTTTATTTACCATATTTTTATCTGAAGCTTAGTTTTTGAGATAACGCTATTATGTCTCACTTCAACTGTCTATCTGTCTCTATCTCACTAATAATACCTTTATCATTAAATATTGTAAATATTAATATGAAATTAATATTAATATTAAATATTAAATATCTCAAAAACTAAGTTTTAGATCAAAACGTGGTAAATAAAAAATCATCTTAAAATCATTATTTCTATATATACAGTGGCGTACAAAAGTTTTTAGCCAAATTTTTTTTCTAAAAATATATGACATAATTTTTAATTTCTTTTATATTCCTAAAAACAGTTTATATAATTTTCATTCAAATAAAAATTAGAATTCATTTTTTTTTCATCTTTTTCCTATTATCTTTCATTTGCGTTTGGTAGAATAGTAATTATTTAAATTCAAAAGTATTGAGCCATATGATTCTCGTTACATTGTTGACAGGGTGTATTTATATTTTCATAAAATATCATAATAAATTAGATGTACGTTAAATTTAGTTTAATTATTGCCGCAATGCCGAAACATACGAATATTCAGCTACGGGAAGCAGTAATAAACCTTTCTCAAAAGGGAAAAGTGTCTCGTAAAATTGCAAATTCTTTGTTAATTGATAAAAGTACTGTAAGCAGAATTATTGTTAAACACAAATCAACAAACTCTTTAGCCGACAAACTGAGAAATGGAAGACCTTGTAAAACTACAAAACTGGTTGATAAAATGATTAAAAGAAAATCGATAACAGATGTGAGAAAGACAGCTATGAAAATTTCTCATGAATTACGAGATGAAAATCTTGCAAATGTTAGTCGAAGTACTGTAGCTCAACGTCTAAAAGAAGTAGGATTTGTGGGTCGTATTAGTGTTAAAAAATCACTAATTAGCACAAAAAATAAAAAAAACTCGATTGGCATTCACAAAAAAATAAGAACACTGAAGTGAAGCTGATTGACGAAAAGTGCTTTTTTTGGATGAATAAAAATTTAATTTATTCGGATGTGACCGAAAAAGGATATAAGACGTCTAGCAGGTACAAGATATGATTCAAGATACCAGTTTCCTACAGTCAAACACGACAGAGATCATGTAATGGTATGGGGTGCGTTTTCTTTTGACCGCGTTGGTCCATTGGTTGAAATTGAAGGAAGCATGGATACTATAATATGTCGAGATATATTAGAAAAAAATATGCTGCCTTATGCAGTCCGAAAAATTGCATGTGGTTAGATTTTCCAACACGATAATGACCCAAAACACTCCTCGAAATTGATAAAAGAATACTTGACTTTTAAAAAAGTACAAATTTTAGATTGGCCGTCGCAATCTACAGATCTAAATCCAATGAACATCTTTGGCAAGAATTAAAAATACATTTGGAAAGTAAAAATCATTCGAATAAAGCAAATTTATGAAAACATTTGCAACATGAATGGAACAATTTACCAACATATAAAATTAAAAATTTCATAGCATCAATGTCTCAACGTTATGCTGCAGTGATTGTTGCGAAAGGCATGGCAACTAAATGTTAAATTTATAAGAAAAAATCTGAAAAAACTTCTTTTTTTTTATTTGGAAAAAATATATAATCTTCGGTGCAATATATTTGAACACTTTGTAATAAAACATTTTTAAAAAATTAAATATTTAAAACTGTTAAGAAATAAAATATGCAATATAACTGAAATATCAAACATTATGTTTTGTTCCAATAATTAATATTTTTCCTTAATGATTATAAAATAATGAATATGTAATAAAAATTATACAGGGTGTCTGGAAAAAAGGAGACATATTTTGAGGGGTGGTTCCTGACACAATTCTAAAAACTTTTTTTGTCTTGGTATTTTTTGATTTAAAGCTTTATTTTTGAGATATTCAATGATAAAGATGTCACTAGTAACATAGAGACACTCCGGTAGCTGAAGCGAGACAGAGTAGTGCCATCTCACTTTAACTATCGAAGCGTCTCTGTCTAACTAATGGCAAATTTATCATTGAATATCTCAGAAATAAAGCTTTAAATCAAAAAATGCCAAGAGAAAAAAGTTCTTAGAATAGCCTCGGGAACCACCCCTCAAAAAATGTCTCCTTTTTTTCCGGACACCCTATATGACTCATAACTTTTGCACACCACTGTATACGCAGTGTAACAATTACATATTCCATAAATTTAAGGGATTATAAAGACAATAATTTCAAGAGGGTTTTTACTTTTCCTCTTTTCAAACTAAAACTTAATTTTCAAAATATTAAACGATAAAGCTACTATTAATTAGAAAGACAGTCAACTAGTTGAAGTGAGTTAACGCTTTCTGCCTTTCTTCAATTATTTGATTATCTCTGTCTAACCAATAGTAACCTTATCATTGAATATCTTAAAAATTAAACCTGGAATCAAAAAGTAGCAAATAAAAAATCGTCTTAGAATCACTCCTTCTACAATCTCTTAAATTTATGGAACATGTCATCGTTACATTGTGTATATATATATATAATCAAAATATACTAAATCAAACTTTATGCTTACTCATATTAATATTAAAAAAATTGTAAAAGAAAGTTTTTTTTTAACATATATTATTAGTAATTCAAGTTTAATAAATGCACTATTAAATTTAAATAAAAAAAATAAGCTAATTTAGATTTATTACACTGTAGCTTTTATTTTTCATATAAAATTATACTGCTAAGTAGTTTTTACCAAAAGTTTGAAAATCTATAAGAAAATCTAAGACTCAAATTTGTCAAAATAGAGTGTACACATATTACATTCCAAGGTGCAATAAGCGACTTTGTAAATAATGACTATAATGTATGAGAAAAAGGGAGCGTTTAAGTGCAGGTAAGAGAGATAGAATTGGTATGGAAGGGGTAGAGGGGAAAGGTGTAAAGGAAAAGAAAAGAAAGCAAGTGGATTTGCGTCCGTATAATCGTTGTGGAAAGATTCAGGTAATATATAGGGTGTCCCAATATAAGCGCGCTCTTAATTAAGGGGTGATTTCTGATACTAAATTAAAAAGTTAATAATTAAAAGACTTTAGTTGAAAAGTTCTAACCATTTTATGATCTGGAGCTTAATTTTCAAGATATTTAGTGAGAAAGTATCACTAGCATTAAAGCGAGACTAACTGATCTTAGTTTAATAATAAATACATTGATATCTAATGATACATTTATATCTTAACACCTTGGCCCACACGTTATCTTCCAAATGCTCGGACCATAATAAACAGAAATAAATACAGTAATAGTGTTGTTTTCGTTTGTTTTACAAATTTTTCATGAGTCAGACTTGTGCTTATTGATTATGGCACAAATTCCTTACCATAAGTCTTACTTGTAGTTATAGGCCAAAGGATTGAATATTTTCAAAATTAAGCTTCAAAACAAAAAGTTGTTAAGGACATTTTGATTTAATATAGTGTTATGAATTACCCTGAACTGAGAGTGCATTTATTTCAGGATATCATGCATAATACACCAAACTCTCTATTTAAATATGCAGAATGTCCAAAAATTGGCACACTTTCTTTTAAAGATAGCTTTCTGAGGGTAAACCAAGTCGAAAAGTTCTTTACCATTTTTTGATCTAGTGTTTAGTTTTCTAGATATTTAATAATAAATATACTGTTGACTAGATAAAGACAGATAATTGAAGCGAGATAGCACTACATTTTCTTTCGTCTGTCTTACTTTACTAACGGTTTGCCTCTGTTTAATTAATAGCATCTTTTTTATTAAATATATAGAAAATTAAGCTTTAGATAAAGAAAAAGGTTCGATTTGGTTTAACCTCAGAAAGCTATTTTTCATATAAAGTTTACTAATTTCCGGGCACACTATTACTCAGAAGTAACTTTCTTAAATGGGGTAAACAAGTTTTAGAACTTCCTGGCGCTATTCTAAGGACTTTCTTCTGTTGGTATTTTTTACGTATTATTTCTTATATTACGTAGTATTTTTTATATTATTTCAATTAAGAAGATGTCACTACTAAGCAGAGACACTCCGATAGTTAAAGTGAGGTGGCATCACTCTGTCTCGCTACAACTATCGGAATGTCTCCGTCTAACTAGTGGCATCTTTATCATTGAATATCTTGAAATAAAGCTTTAAATCAAAAAATGCCAAGAGGAAAAAGTTCTTAAAATGGTCTCAGGAATCACCCCTTTTAAGGAAGTTCGGTCGTTTTGTAACACCCTGTATAATACAGCTTTTCTATTACTTAATTGGATGAAAGCTTACAAATTTGAAATTTAATTTTTATCTTATTACTTATATTTTATAACTATATTATTTATAACTATAATATTAAATGATAAGGTTTAAAAAAATTAAGTTATAACGATCTTACATCTTGTATTAATTTGCAATTTCAATACATCTATAGTACAAATTTGAAAGCATATTAATTTTAGAAATTTCTAATGCAATTCATAATTATTATTATTAATTATAAATTATATAAATTAAATAATTTATAATAGAAATTAACATATATGTATTAATTGTAATATTATATATTTCTTCCAAAATATTGCTGTAAATAGTACTATATAATTATGTTAAAAAGAAACAAGTTCATAAAAATAACTAATTAACATTGATAAAATAAAAAGGAGAACAATTTTAAATAATTTTCGAAAGCACACATCAGATATATTATTTAATTATTACAGAATAATTTGTTATTTTAAAAGCAGCATAGTTTTTCTTTTTCCCAATCTAAAGAAAGAATTTATCTTAGGAATGTAATAAGTGGAATTATGTGTGTCAAGACATAATACGTGGTATGGTATGCCTAAGAGAATATAATTTGTAGGATTTCAATTATTTCTATTTGCCAACTAAATTTTACTGTTAAGATTTAAATTGATATTTTCTATATAAATTTATCTTTACATTTTATAATGTTTGATCATGTAACAATTCCTATATATATCTCATTTATGTGTGTTTATATATAAAAATTATACATTCTATTTCTTTTTAGTTTAATTTTTAAAAATCATTGAAATTTAATAATATTGCGAATTGTGAAAATAATCTTGCAAATTTACTATAATTAAAAATAAATTAATTTAACAAAAGATGAACTACACGTACGCATACATTTCTTGAAGAAATAAATATTTTAATGATATTTAAATTACAAAATACATTCAACTTTTTAAAAGAAACAATTTTTTTATTTGTATTTAATATATTTAATTTATTTTTAAGTATATTATATATGAATAAATAATCATGACCGTGTGTTTGCAATTGTTTATAAATTTAACTTATCTTCAAGATATTTAGTAATAATTCAAAAAAATTATTATTATAAATTAAATTTGACGTTTAAAAGTTTCACAGTCTATGGATGCAATCAGCAAAAAATTGCTTCTGGAATGTGGTGCCTGTATACGAGCATCACGTCCTTCAACAGCTAAAACTTGTAGGTAGAGAAAAGAAAATAAGAGAAAGATAAGTGATGAAAATTTCAATTATAAAGCTACTTTGAAATTTCTTTATTTTATATTTTGATAAATGTAGAAAAATAAAATAGATTGAATGTACTTCCTATGTCATGTAACTCAAAATGGTTTATTAAATTGGTATTAAAAATCAAATTTTACTTCTATATAGGGCGTTACAAATTAACCGCACTTTCTTAAAGGGGGCGGCTCTTGAGGCTATTCTAAGAACTTTTTCCTCTAGGAATTTTTTGATTTAAAGCTTTATTTTCAAGATATTCAATGGTAAAGATGCCACTAGTAAGACAGAGACACTCCGATATTTGAAGTGAGGTGACGTCACTTTGTCTTACTTCAAATATCGGAGTGTCTCTGTTTTACTAGTTGCATCTTTACTATTGAATATCTTGAAAATAAAGCTTTAAATCAAAAACTGCCAAGAGGAAAAACTTCTTAGAATATTCTCAGGAACCATTCCCTTTAAGGAAATGCGGTCGTTTTGTAACACCCTGCATACATAATATAAAAATCACCTATTCTACATCCCCTGAAAGTTTAGCCATACCTCACTCAAATACCTTGTATATACAGGAGATAACAGTGAATTTTTCTTTGCCATTGTTTGATCTGAAGTTTAGTTTTAAAGATATTTAATAATAAAAATACTATTAGCTAAACAGAGACAATCAACTAATTGAATTAAATTAACATCACTCTCTCTTACTTTAATCAACTGACTGTCTCTGTTTAACCTTTAGAGGGCCGGGGTGGCCATATATGTGGCCAGTAGCAAATTTGCAGTTTGCATTAATCATATAGAATTACAAATATGCATAACTTTTACTTAAAAACATTGTTAAATTATATATGGAAAAATACTGGTCCTCTACAGGTTAATTAAAATCATCTTTGTCATCGAATATCTTGGAAACTAATATTCAAATTAAAAAATGGTAAATAATAAGTCGTCTTAGTATAACTCTCTCTATAACCCCTTTAAATTTCGAAGAGAATCATTGTTACACCCTGTATATATAATAAATTTTTAAATATTATTTTTATGCAAATTAATTTTTTTAATATAAACTATATGTTATACAGTATATTAGGAATTAAGTAATTATAATAATATAAAAAATTGAAATATAAGAAAATATAAGATACAATTAAGCATATAAAAACAATTGGTAAACTTAAGTAACACTATTTATTATTTACTTTTATTTAAAAAATTGATAAATAGATATTTGTATTATAGATACAATAACACTGATTCTAATGAGTTTATAAATTAAGAATTATGGAGTGTTCTGTTAATCTTTTTTTCCAATCCATAATATAAATGGTAATTAAAATTATTTTTTTATACATATCTATACATTAACATATTCCATAAATTTCAGAGATTGCAAAAGGAGTGATTCTAAAACAATTTTTCATTTACCACTTTTTCATCTGAGGCTTAATTTTCAAGATATTTTATGATAAAGATACTATTAATTAGACAGAGATAGATAGATAGTTAAAGTGACACACAATGACATATATAACTAGACCAAGCATTCGTGAGGGGAAATGAAGCCGGAAACGGAAAAGTGAGAAAGCAAATCGGGCTCAGTGCTATCTCACTCTAATCCATAGGCGATAAGTCTTAAAAGAATACGAAGTAAATGTAACAAAATTGTAACGTTTAAAAATCAATAAATAATTTACATAATTAAATGTCTGTATATTTATTTATATTATCATTTAAACAAATTGCTTATTTTAAGGAATGCACAATTAAAACAGTACAAATAACTATAACGATTTTAATAAGATTCTGAGTTATAAGAAGGATAAGTATTATTTTTTTATTTATTTTTAAATAAATATAATAAAATTATATACAAAAATTTATTTTCTTATTGTGTAAAGTCTCGTAATTATAGACATTATATTTGTTAGCCATCTGGTGTTACTTTAGTGAATTTTTTTCCTATAAATTCTATAAGAGAGAGTGAGATAGCACTGAGCCCGATCTACTTTCTCACTCTTTCCGTTTTCGGCTTCACTCCCTTCGCCTACAAATTTTGTGAATGCTTGGTCTAGTTATACAGGGTGTCCGGAAAAAAGGAGACATTTTTTGAGAGATGGTTCCTGATGCAATTCTAAGAACTTTTTTCTCTTGGCATTTTCTAATTTAAAGCTTTATTTTTAAGATATTCAACAATAAAGATTCAACTAGTTAGACAGAAACATTCCGATAGTTGAAGTGAGGTGGCGCCACTCTGTCTCGCTTCAACTATCTATCTGTCTCTTTCTAACTAGTGGTATCTTGATCGTTGAATATCTCAAAAATGAAGCTTTAAATCAAAAAATACCAAGACAAAAAAAGTTCTTAGAATTGCGTCAGGAACCACCTTTCAAAAAATGTCTCCTTTTTTTCCGGACACCCTGTATATGTCATTGGTGACACAGAGTGGCATTATCTCATTTCAACCAATTGACTCTTTCTGTCTAACTTATAGTACCTATATCATTTAATATCTTGAAAATTAAGCCTCGTATCAAAAAGTGGTAAATGAAAAATTATTTTAGAATCACCCCCTCTACAACCCCTTAAATTTATAAAATATGTCAATGTTACATTCTGTATATAACTTAAGAGTAACATTTTTGCAAAATATATGTATTTTTTATATAGTTATAAAGTAAGGCTAATCAGCAATTTATAATATTTTTAAACTTTTTTAATGCATTAAATATATACAGATTAATAAATACACTTTCAGTGCAATCTTAATGCTATTATTAATAATTTTTACAATAAACAAGCAAAGTAAAAAATTTACTTGTTACTTATCGACCACCTGTTTGTACCATTTTTTAAAGCTGTCAATGTAAAATAAAATTATTATTTATTTAAAAATCTAAAATATTAGCGAAAAGAGCAATGTTTAATAAATTTTTATTACAAAAATTTAATTAAGAAATTTAGATATTTGATAATCTGTATTGTATAAATATAGTTTCTTATAGAGAGACTAAACATGATTCTATGCGTGTGTGTCATGTGCGCTCGCACAACCTTCACGTACAAAAT
Organism: Sclerodermus sp. 'alternatusi'; assembly: GCA_037305995.1. Lineage (NCBI taxonomy): Eukaryota > Metazoa > Arthropoda > Insecta > Hymenoptera > Bethylidae > Sclerodermus > Sclerodermus sp. 'alternatusi'. Next base: position 287,022 of record JBBEEM010000019.1, read on the forward strand.
AAATTCCATCATGTGTTAGTAAATTTGATAAAGCCTACAGATATAATAATCTACTAGAGATGAAAACAAGGAAATATTTTTATAATAATATTATTGTGTTTTATAAAATTTATATATCATTAATCAAGGATTGTTCTTAACAACAGATAATAATGATTCAATAAAGTAAAATATTCATCATAAACAAGTTAATCAATTAATTGATCCAGGATCGAGCTGGAAGTGTAACATTTGCAGTTAATTGCTAATTATGTATTGATATTAAAAAATCCTTACTTACTTTTCTAAAATTTACAACAATACACTCACTAAAATATGTCTTTTTGATAAAAACTTATATTCCAATTTCAATCATACTCGACTGCAAATACCTGAATGACTCTACCTGTGAACCCTACTCTTAACTACAACCTACTCGTCCTACCTAGGTGCATTTATGATACGCATTTGCTGGTTGGCTGAGACAAGTGTAGCCGAATGCGCTGATCGGCTATAACGGAATCGGTTATGTTCTACGTGGAAGCAGGGCCGTCTTTATAGATAAAGAGAGAGAGCATTCCACGATTATTTCTTTCACTGATTAGCTAACTATTTTGTTTGAGCTTATGCTAAATAATTTACCAACATTTTATTGAAAAAAAAATATATAAATGAAAAATATAGTTATACAAAATATCAAGTTTTTATTTTAAAATATTGGATTGTAAGCTACAAATAGTAATATGAATAAATTTGATCGAATGTTATATATAGGGCGTGGCAAAATTATTGTACTTTCTTTGAGGAGTAACTTTTACAGGCTAAATGGAGTCGAAAAGTTCTGTACTACTTTACTATCCAAAAGTTAGTTTTTAAGATATTTAATTATTAAAGATGCTATTAGTTAGACAAGGACAATCGAATAGTTAAAGTGAGATAACATTTTAACATTTATTTATCTCTCTTTAACTATCGATCTGTGTCTCTCTTATTAATAGTTTTTTTTATTATTATTAAATATCTCGAAAACTGAGTTGCGGATTAAGAAATAGTACAAGACTTTTTATCGCTGTTTACTTTCAAAAATATACCCCTTAAAGGAAGTGCGGCAATTTTGTATATATACAACATCTTGTATATAAAATATATTATAATCAAATTTATTTACATTACAATAATATATCTAGTTAATTTTTTTCATTTCATGTAAGTGGCATAAATTTGTTTTATTTTATTTTTTAAATGCATTCGAAAAGTTAAAACATATTAATTATGTTATATTCTAAGAAAAAATAACTTTTATTTTTAAATTTAAAATGTAATAATTAATATTAAAAAATAATCAAAGATTAAGCCAGTTAAATTAGTATAATTTAATTTATTAAATTATATGTCCTTTCATATTTGAATAATATATATAATATAATGTGATAAATCTTGTAAATTATTTAAAAAATTGTTTTTATTTAAATTCCTCTTATACAGGGTGCCCCACTTTAAAGGAAACAGCGTTATATCTGGAGAACGAATGAATATATCAAAAAATGTTTCAAATAGAATTTGTATAATCTTGAGGGGGAAAGGAAATAGTAGTACCTGTTTTTAATTTGGTGGACAGTTTCAAGGTTATTTCATGGTCAAGTTTGTTTTCTTAAATGAAACTCTATCTTTTATAATAGATATTCTTATACTGATTAAAAAAATTAACAACTTTTGTTCGAAATACTTTTTTCTTTTACCTCTTTTTTCTGAGATAATTTTTGGTATTAAACTTTGGTATACACCAAAAGTATTTTCGAGAACGGATTATAAATGATGAATATCAACACAGAAAACAAAATTTGATTGAGATTTGTGTGTCTATTTGTGTCTTCAAAAAATTTATTGCTTCCTGAATTAATTACTTTATACATTAACTTCAACAAAGTATCCGAGAAGATAGGCGTAAAAGAATACCTGATCTTTGAAAAGTACACTGACCGGCAATGATGCAGTACAAACCATAGTCTATGGCTGAGACTTCGAGTACAGCTAAAAAAGAAGAAGGCATATCTTCCTTCTCACTCGCACAAGACGTCATATATCCCAAATCGGGGGAAAGGCGGAGAAGTTTCAGGGGTATAGAGAGAGGCGGAGAGTATCGCGAGAACATAGGCGATACCTCCCCTTATCAAACTATCTCTCTTAGATCAGCGCTAATATCTCTTTGCTTTTTTCCTCCAATAGGAGGAAAAAAGCGAAAAATTCCTCCAAGGGGAAAATTGGTGGGAGGTGTTTTGGATTCTATCCTTGTTTTTTGCTATTAAAAAGACAAGGATGCTTTTGAGGGGAAATTCTGATTTTCGGACAAAATTGGCGTCACTATTGTCGTCCTTGTCTGACAACCGCTCTGGCATACTTTCATCTCCATCCTTTCTGGCTAGAGGGGAATGCGAAGAAGTGTTAGGAGTATAGAGACAAGCGAAGAGTATTGCGAGAACATAGGCGATACCTCCCCTTATCAGACTATCTCTCTTAGATCAGCGCCAATATCTCTTTGCTTTTTTTCTTCCAATACCCCTCGATTGAAAGACGGGGCTAAAGGGGAAAATTGGTGGGAGGTGTTTTGGATTCTATCCTTGTTTTTTGCTATTAAAAAGACAAGGATGCTTTTGAGGGGAAATTCTGATTTTCGGACAAAATTGGCGTCACTATCGTTGTCCTTGTCTGACAACCGCTCAGGCATACTTTCATCTCTATCCTTTCTGGCTAGAGGGGAATGCGGAGAAGTATTGCGGGAACATAGGCAATATCTCGATTCTATTTCTTATCGACTTATACTCTTAGATTACTGTTGATTTTATAAATTATTTATTATTATATTAAGAAAAATTACAATGAAAATGAATTAATGTAATAAATGATAATAATTTTTATTTTTAAAAATTGTAATAAATTATAATTAATTTAATGTATATTTAAATGTAATATTTAATTCCATTAAATATTATTAGATCATCCAATTTATTGACTATTATTTAATTCTTAATTTCTATATATATTTATTTAATTTAGTTTTTGTATATAATGGAACAATAATATTTAATAAATGATTTAATTAATTATAAAAGTAGTTCTGTTTACTTGTAACGCAACCGAACATATCCGAAAACTAACGAAGAGAGTCGAACATTAACGAAGATAGGCGTAAACTAACGAAATGAGCCGCTTCGGAATAAGAAAAAATTTAAAAATTGGATTATAAGTGATCAGAATTACATTTGTAATTAATTAACTTATTTACTAAATATTATTGTTCCATTATGTACAAAAACTAAATTAAATAAATATATATAGAAATTAAGAATTAAATAATAGATAATAAATTGGATAATTAAATATGACACTTAAATATATATTAAATTATAATTTATTACAATTTTTAAAAATTAAAATTATTATCATTTATTACATTAATTCATTTTAATTATAATTTTTCTTAATATAATAATAAATAATTTATAAAATCAACAGTAATCTAAGAGTATAAGTCGATAAGAAATAGAATCGAGATATTGCCTATGTTCCCGCAATACTTCTCCGCATTCCCCTCTAGCCAGAAAGGATAGAGATGAAAGTATGCCTGAGCGGTTGTCAGACAAGGACAACGATAGTGACGCCAATTTTGTCCGAAAATCAGAATTTCCCCTCAAAAGCATCCTTGTCTTTTTAATAGCAAAAAACAAGGATAGAATCCAAAACACCTCCCACCAATTTTCCCCTTTAGCCCCGTCTTTCAATCGAGGGGTATTGGAAGAAAAAAAGCAAAGAGATATTGGCGCTGATCTAAGAGAGATAGTCTGATAAGGGGAGGTATCGCCTATGTTCTCGCGATACTCTCCGCCTCTCTCTATACCCCTGAAACTTCTCCGCCTTTCCCCCGATTTGGGATATATGACGTCATGTGCGAGTGAAAAGGAAGATATGCCTTCTTCTTTTTCAGCTATACTCGAAGTCAGCCATAGACTATGGTTTGTACTGCATCATTGCCGGTCAGTGTACACACACTATTACGTACTCACTGAATGCTACAAATTTTATTGTATCATATTATAGCACTTGATCTGAATAGCGTACCTAAAATCGTTCTCATTCTGTTCTCAAAAGTACACGTTGACTATCCAAAAGTCAACTTCTTTTCGTTTGTTATCTTAGGAAAAAAAGGAAAGGAAAAAAATGTTTCCTACAAAAGTTATTAATTTTTTTAATCAGTATAAGAATATCTATTAAAAAAGATAGTTTCTTTTAAGAAAACAAACTTGACCTTGAAATAACCTTGAAACTGTCCACAAAATTAAAAACAAGTACTACTATTTTCTTTCCCCCTCAAGATTATATAAATTCTATTTGAAACATTTTTTGATATATTCATTCATTCTCCAGATTTTAACGCCGTTTCCTTTAAAATGGGACACCCTGTATATAGGGTGTCCGAAAAAAAAGTAGACATTTTTTGAGGGGTGGTTCCTGAGGCTATTCTAAGAATATTTTTCTCTTGGAATTTTTTGATTTAAAGCTTTATTTCTAAGATATTTAATGATAAATTTGCCATTAATTAGACAGAGACGCTTCGATAGTTAAAGTGAGATGGCGCCACTCTGTCTCGCTTTAGCACCGGAGTGTCTCTGTCTAACTAATGGCATCTTTATCGTTGAATATCTCAAAAATAAAGCTTTAAATCAAAAAATACCAAGATAAAAAAAGTTCTTAGAATTGCGTCAGGAACCACCCCTCAAAAAATGTCTCCTTGTTTTCCGGACACCCTGTATACATACAGAGTGTAACAATGATCCCCTTCCACATTTTAAGGGGCTTTAGAGGGAGTGATTCTAAGACGATTTTTCATTTATCACATTTTAATTTGAAGTTTAGTTTTTGAGATATTTAATGATAAAAAGATACTATTAATTAAACAGAGACAGTCAATTGGTTGAAGTGAGATAACACCATCCTGTTTCGCTTCAACTATCTATCTGTCTCTGTCTAACTAATAGTACCTTTATCATTAAATATCTAAAAAATTAAGCTTCAGATTAAAATATGGTAATTGGAAAATCGTCTTAGAATCACTCCCTTTATAACCCCTTAAAATGTGGAAGGGGATCATTGTTACACCCTGTATATATATACAGATTTTCCGGAAAAAAGAAGACTTTTTTTGAGAGGTGGTTTCTGACGCAATTCTAAGAATTTTTTTCTCTTGGCACTTTTTCAGTTAAAATCTTATTTTTGAAATATTCAACGATAAATATGCCATTAGTTAGATAGAGACACTACGATAGTTGAAGTGAGATGGCGGCACTGTGTCTCGCTTCAACTACCGGAGTGTCTCTGTCTAACTAATGGCATCTTTATCGTTGAATATCTCAAAAATAAAGCTTTAAATCAAAAAAATGTCAAGACAAAAAAGTTCTGAAAATTGAGTCAGGAACTACCTCTCAAAAAATGTCTCCTTTTTTTCCGGACACCCTGTATTCCATAAATTTAAGGGATTGTAAGTGGAGAAGCTCTAAGACATTTTTAATTTAACTATCTTCGATCTACAGCTTAGTTTTTAATATATTGAGTAATACAGGTACTATTGGCTAGAAAAAGACAGATAGATAGTTAAAGGATGATAATATCGTACTGTCTTCAAGTAGATTACTGTTTTGACTTAACTAGTAGTATCCTAATCATTGAATGTTTGCAAACTATACCTTAGAAGAAAAAGTAGTGAGTGAATAATCGTGTTAGAATTATTTCTTCTACAACCTCTTAAATTTATGGAAAATATCATTGTTACACTCTGTATATGTATGTATATATACAGAGTCTTCGGAAAAAAGGAGTAATTGTTTGAAGGATAGCTTCTAAAGCTATTCTAAGAACTTTTTCTTCTTGGCATTTTTTGATTTAAAACTTTATTTTTACGATATTCAATGGTAAAGATGCCCTTAGTAAGACAGAGACACTCCGATAGTTAAAGCGAAACAGAATGACGCCGTCTCACTTCAACTATTGAAGAGTCTCTGTTTAACTAACTAATGGCACCTTTTATCATTGAATATCTTAAAAATAAAGCTTTAAATAAAAAAAATGCCAAGAGGAAAAAATTCTTAGAATAGCGTCAGGAACCACCACTCAAAAAATGTCTCCTTTTTTTCTGAACACCCTGTTTATATAAGGGTGTTCCAAAGTAAAAGAAGTGCTTGAATTTTAGAATACTTTGTATATATAATTAGTAAATAGTTAGTAATATACATGTAAATAAATATTTTTGTGTTTAACGTACAATTAAAATTTATTTTATAAAATGAAAATAGTATTAATATTGATATTAAATTAATAAACTATATAATTTTGAAATTCAGATATTTAATTGTAATTGCCAGGTTGAATTTTAGAACATAGTTTTATATATAGGCTGTGCTCTTTTTTTAGTATATTCATTAAATTCTATAGGTTATGTCACGGAAATTGTATATAAGATACAAAGCTTAGTGCTCGATAATGGAACACTACCATAATAGTGGTATAACTGTTGTCTTGTTATTATAAAGTTAAGTAAAATCAAGAAACTTTATTCAATATACTTGTAGAAGTTTATTTTATACAGCTTGTTAAAACCTATTTAGTAATAATAAAATACTAAAATATAAAGTTTGTAATAAAATATACTGGTAAACAACAAAAATTTGTAGAAAATATAAATTTGATTTGACAAGTTTTGATATAACCTAAATTATATGATTGATCATGAGATCATATATCATTTAGATTTTATATTAAGAAATTATTTAAAAATAAAGAATGGATTTATTACAATTAAAAGTTTTATTTAAATAATTATTCCATAATTACATATTTTGATATAATTCTGCTAACTATGTCTCTTGTGAAGGATAATGATGTTTATAATAATATCATCACAGAAGAAGATATGCAGAAACAAAATTTAGAATTATATGAAAATGAAATACGATATATGTTATTCCCAAAATCTGAATATGAAGAAGAAACATTGGTAATATTCATAAATATATTATTTATATAATTCAAATAAGTTATATATATATGTACATATATATATATATATATGATATTGTGTTTGCAATATTTTACATTTCTTGTTGTGTAGATTGTTGGTGAGGAAATAGAAGTTGGTAATAATTTAGATGACTGTAATGAAATATCGAATAATATGAAACCTATAGATAAAGAATCGTCACGTTATTTTGATAAAATTATTGGAACTTCTGAAAATACAATTAATTCAGAACATGAATCCAATTTTCCATCTATCTGTTCAATATCAATGAAAAATGGAAAATGGTTACATAATGATATTAATCATTCTTTTTCAATGGTAATTATATTTTCTACATATATTATGGTCTAATATGTATCCATCACCATTATCTGTTAGAAAATAATACAAAAACAGAATGAAGACGTATTATAATCATATATATATATATATATATATATATGTGTGTCATTTTTTTTTAATAGTTATATGATATGGAGGAAAATTTAAATGAAATGCCATGTACTGAAACAAAAATTCATGATCAAGAACCTGATGAGGAAACAATAGCTACTTTTGTAACAGCAGCTGGTCAACAGTTAGCTTTATATGCAGTTGAAGATTCAGAAGATATTTTTGCTGTAGCTGTATATGATGAGACTGGTGATCCACCAACAAATTTTCAATTTCTAATGAAGTAAGATTTAATAATTATTTAAGTATAATGTTATTCATAAAAGTGTTTTCAAATGTTTTAATTTTTTACGAAGTTTTTATTTTATTATATATATGTATATATATATAAATTTTTAGGTCAGATGTAGAGAGACTAATAGGTGAAGGTGCAGTTAGAACAATTAAGAAACCAACTCAAATACGTAAACAACTGTTACCTACTGAACCACCATTTTTTTTACCGAAACAAGAATCAAATGTAAATGTTTTTAAAAATAATGAAAATAAAATAATACTGGATGTAAAAAGTAGGAGAAAAGATAAAAACAACCCTTTGAAAGATAACACAGAGTATTTACAAAGTTCTTGCTTAAAAACATCTGATACAGATTTAGAACCTAATTTTTTTTATACTGCTCTTAACAAACAACCAGAAGTTACATACTTAATGATGGATAATTGTTCTTTGAATATTGGTAAATATTTTGTTGTTTTATATTAATTATAGTTTGATAATAACAAATGTTAAATATTTTTATTTTAAACAGATCAATCTAAAAATATTTATGAGAATAATGAAAATGATAATGAGATACTTGAACAGTCTACTGTTCAATACATTCTATTTGAAAGTGATCAATCAGAGTCTGAATTAACATATGATGACATTCAAAATACCCTTCAAAATTTAAAATCTTCAGAATCAAAAGATTTGAATAGAAAGGAAAGCAATAAAAACATATTAACAGAAGAACAAAAAACCGATAAAATAATTTCAAATTCAAATGTCAATAATTTAGGTAATACAAAACAATATTCAGTACAACAAACTTTATCTCTAAGTCCTAATAATTATGAGTATCTTCTTCAGTCAAACATTAGCTATGGTATGTTACATCATATTTCTCTTTTAAAATTATATAAAAGACTTATAATTTATAAAAAATAAGTACAATTTAATAAATATATTTAATTTTTTCGTATAATATGAATTTAATTGTTACAAATAAATAATCATATAGGTAATACTGCAGAATGTTTACAAATACCAACCAAACAGGAATTTAAAGCTAAGAGATCACGAAAACAACAATTAACATCTGTTAATCGTGAGGACTCTGAAATCATAATTCAAGCAGCAGATTTTGTAAATATAGAAGATGAAAACATAAAGAAGAAAGGAAAGAGAAAAAGAAAAATATTACCATACAAGGGATATTATAAAACAAATAATAGTCCGAAAAAAAGAAGAAGGATAAAAAGGAATGAAGTTGAAATTATTGAAATAGACGTAGATGATGAGGAATGCATTCATGACCAAGCAAGTGAAATTGTAGAAATAACATTGGATGATAATAAAGAAAAGAATTCTAGTGATAAGGAAAATGAAATTATTATGGTTAAAGATTCTGATGAAGAATCAAAAGATGCAAATAATAAGCCATCTACTACTTTACAATGCATACACTGTTCAAAAAATTTTAGACAACGTAAAGCTTTTAATACTCATTTGCGTATATGTTCAAAATCTCCTTTATATAATATTAATCTAAATTCTTCGAAAATAAAGAATTCAAAACAACTTCCTGATAAAAGCACGAAAAAACAATTTACTTGTCGAACTTGTACAGAAAAATTTGATGCAGCCCTAACATTAGCAAGACATGTACGTTCACAACATTCACAAAGAAAGAAATCTCAAACCAGTAAATTGTTAATTAATCATGAATTTGATGAATCTTTATCATTAGAGACAGTAAAGACAAAAATTGTAGTAAGAAGACCAAGAAGAAAAAAAAATTCTGAATCAAACGTTATTTGGAAAAGTAAAGAATTGAGTTGTACAGAATGCGGTAGATGGTTTCCTAGTGCTGCTTTACTAACGGCGCATTGTTTACAGCATGCTACAAAGAAATCTGGTTAGTATTAAGTATTAATTAAGAGTTTTGCTATTTAATTAATTTATATAAATTTTCATTAGCTACACAGTAACATTTTTAATAATAATATTTGTAATTTTTTTCATATTTATAAAAATTATATTATTTTTACAGATCAATGTATACGAAAATGTCCAATATGTAAAAAGCTTACAAAATCTAGAATATTTTTCATTCGTCATTTACAAGAGCATAATAAAATTAAAAATACTACTAGATCTAGAAATAATATAATAAAAGCAAAATTTAGAACAAGGCAAGTTGTACGAAAAATGAGTCCTTTAAGAAAACGAGGAAGACCAAGAAAACTCTGATCATTAAATTATCATGTTTATTATAAGAATATAGTTTGTGCACTATAAAATGTAGGGATAAATTTTGGAATAATCTAATAACTCATTACGATTTAAAAATATTAATTGTTGTCCCTTCATTTAAACTAACTTTTGATATTAAATTTTTTAAATGCTTAATTTACAATAGTGTTATGTGTGTATATTATATATAATGTCCCAGAAATGGCACACTTTCTTAAAAAGTCGTACTTCTGAAGCCAAATTGAGTAAAAAATTTCTTTGACACTTCTTTATCTTGTTTCATTTTCGAGATATTTAATAATAATTATAGCATTAATAAGACATGGGCAGTTAACTGATTAAAATGAAACAGTGTAGTATTATCTTGTAATTTAACTAGCTAATTTTTTGGCTTACTAATACTATTATTATTATTAATTATCTGGAAACTTTAGTTTTTGTCCAAAGATTGACAAAAGGATGTTCTACTATATTTGATCTCAGGAGTATACTCTTTTAGAAAGTGCAACATTTTGGAACATCCTATGTACAGGGTGTAACAATAGTTCCCTTCGAAATGTTAAAGGGTTGTAGAGGGGTGATTTTAAAATGGTTTTTTATTTTCCACTTTTTGATTTGAAGCTTAGTTTAAAAAATATTCAGTGACAAAGATGCTATTAGTTAGAGAAAGATTAGTCGGTTGAAATAAAAGAATGATTTATTTAATTTAAACTAGCTGACTGTTTTTATTTGGTTAATGATATAATTATAGTTAAGTATTTTTAAAACTTAAACATCAGATCAAAAACTAATAAATAAAAAATAGCTTTAGAATCATCTCTTTATATTTTCAAAATTCAGCCATGTCTTACTCAAACACTTTATATATATAATATAAAGTGTATATATATATATATATATATGGTGTTTCTATTAATTTCTATGTTTATAAATACGGCCATTTAGAGTCGGAGAATCCTAAGCCATTTTTTCCGAAACTGAATAATAACAGAGCTATTAACAGTTAAGCTTCACTGCCACGTAAAAGTAAGATGATGGGTGGAGTCAGTATCCCCTTTTTCTCACGGATAATTTAATGTTGGTTAGCAAATACAATAAATTATGAGAAAAAGAGTAGACAGACTCCGCTCACCCTTTAACTCGTACTTAGTAGCGAGGTATCTACGACTTTAATATTCACTGTTATTGGCTAAAATATATCAAATCTTTAACTGTTAATAACTATTATTAAAGGGTTAAAATAACACGCTCTACTAAAGAAGCACCTTGTATGTATACAGGGTGTTGCAAAATTGCCACACTTCCTTTAGAGGGGTTATTCCTGAGGGTAAACTAAGGCGAAAAGTCCTGTATCATTTTTTAATCTAAAGCTTAGTTTTCTCGAGTTTCAATGATAAATGTATTATTAATTAGACAAAGAGTCAGATAGAAGAAACGAGGTAGCGCTTCTTTGTCTTACTTCAACTATTGATCTATCTTTGTCCAACTAATGATACCTTTATCATTGAATATCTCGAAAATTAGGTTTCAGATTAAAAAATAGTAAAGGATTTTTTGCTTTAGTTTACCCTCAGGAGTAATCCCCTTAAAGGAAATGCAGCAATTTTGCAACACTTATATACAGAGTAGTGCGTTTCTGAGGTTGTACGGCCGAATTTTAAGGGGTTGCAAAGAAGGTGATTCTAAGACAATTTTTCATTTACCAGATTTTGATATGAAGCTTAGTTTTTGAAATATTTAATGATAATGGTAGTATTAGTTAAAAACAGACAGATAAACAGTTGAAATAAGAAAAAGTGGCGTTGTCTCACTTCAACCAATTGAATATATATAGGATGTTTAGAAAATGGTACATTTTTTTTGTGGGTAATCCAAGTTAAAATGTTCTTTATCAGTTTTTGGTCTGTAGCTTAGTTTTCAAGATATTCAATAATTAACATATTATTAGTTAGAAAGACAGATGGTTGAAGTTAAATAATATTAGTTTCTTTTATCTATCTCTGCGTTACTATTGGCATCTTAATTATTGAATATCTGAAGTTCGTAACTATGAGTTAAAGTAAGAGAACAAATTTGAGAATTCTGTAGACATCCAGGGTGTCCCGAATTAAACACACCTCGCGTTAAGGGGTGATTTTGACAGTAAACTAAGTCGTAAAGTCCTTAGCCACTTTTCAATCTGGAACTTGGTTTGCAAGATATTCAATAATAAAGATATTATTAGTAAAGCAGAGACAGACAGGTAATTGAAATGAGATAGCACCATTCTGTCTCACTTCAACTATCTGTTTATCTCTATCTTACTAATAATATCTTTCTTATTAAATATCTCAAAAACCAAGCTACAGATTAAAAAGAGGCTAAGGACTTTTCAACTTAATTTAATCTCAGAAATTATCTCTTGACAGAAAGTTCGTTTATTTCGGGAAACCCTTATAAGATATTTTAGTTAAATACAGTCAAATTTTAAGGGGTAATAGAAGAAATTTTAAGATAATTTTTAATTTCCCAATTTTTATTTTAAAGCTTAACTTTCAAGATATTTTATAATAAAGGTATATGATAATATCATGTTGTTTTACTTTAATTAGTAGTCTATCTTTGACTAATACTACCTTTATTATAAAATATCTTGAAAATAAAATTCCAAATAAAAAAATGGGAAATAAAATATTATCATATCATTTCCTTTTATACCTCTTAAAATTTAGTTGTAACTTAGTGAAATAAACTATATATATATAATTAAACATTCACTTTAATATTATTTTGAATTAATACAGTTATTTTTTTTTTAATAAATTAATTGAATATTGATTTTAAATTTTCTTAATAAAAGAGAGAAACAACTTTCACTAAATAAGTTGTATTATAATGTAAATATGTGTTTCTCTTAATATTTTATTTGGAATTTATATACAGACACATCCACATACATTACTATTCTTTAAAATTTATTTTATTAATATTATATATTAAATTCTGATGTTTAGTATATAAATGATATAATTCATAGTTTGTACATAAATAAAGCTATGTATTCACAAACTAATGTATATATATCCAATCAAATCATTTAACTAATTTCATATTTATATAATCTATGTAACTATATAAAATGAATAATTTTTATACATTTTAATTATAGTTTATATTAGAAAATGTTTAATTCATAAAATTTAATGAATAATCTAAGATATTTCTATAGTTATTTATTAAAAAAATTTGATTTAATTTTTTAATACTTCCCATGCATCATCTTCTAATTTTGAATCCCAATTTAATGTTTCAGTTTTAGTTTTTAAGTCAATTAATGATTCATTTATCAATGACTTACTTTTTAAATTTTTTACTTTTTCTTTATTATCAGATTTAATACTGAACTGTAATGATTCTGGTGTATTCATGGAACTGTATTGACTTTTACTTGAATTATATTCAGAAGACATATTGGTATTTAATCTGAAATTAAAAAACATTAGTAATTCTCTAATAAGAAATAAGAAATTATTAACAAATTTTCTTATTACAAATAAAATTGAATTGTAAACAAAATTAATAATCTTACTGATTAGGTCCTTCTATAAAATTAGAATTTTCAGTGGAGTAGGTTTTTGTAGTAACATTTTTATGACATACAGTTGAATGACTTTGGTATGGATCATTTGTATTATAATGAACCTGTTCAGCAGAATTAATGCCACTAATGTCTCCCCAACCTCGTCTTCCTATATCACCAACCTATATTAAGCAGAACTGATAAAAAAAGCTGACAGCTTTCTTTCAACTAGAAATTTGTTGTTAACCCATTGCCGCACACTTTTAATTTAACGATCGTGCTCAGAAATACAATTTTTTTGTTTCAATTGTTTATGACTTTAAAACTCTCGGCAGCTATAGCCGTCATTTGCGGCAATGGGTTAATAACATTAATATTTAGTAGTTTAATATATTTATTTAGTACTAATCTAACCTTTGCAGCCAAATTATTAACATGCATTCCAACATCTTCTAATAAAGTACCATCACGGACCTAATTATTTAAATAAATTATTAAAAAAGTATAAAAAATGACTGAGTTTTTTTAATTTTATAAAAATATAAAAATAAAAATTTAAATAATAAAGTATAATGTAAAAAAAAATCTATTACTTTCTGTGTTGCAGCACCACTAATTTTAATGGCATTTTCTGCAGCCTTGCTAGCTATTTTTGACGCTGAAGAAGAAATCATAGTCCAACCCTAAAAATATTCTGTTTAAATATTTAAGACTAAAATTTAAAATAATTACAAATACTGTAACAAGTAAAATATATTAAAACTAGTTGAAAACCAATATAAAGTAAACATTTAAGAATCTTCCATTGTTAGATAACAGTAAATAATTTTGAATATATTTACAACATTCTTATATTTTTATAAAAACTTAGAAATAACAATATCAGCATTTAATAAATTGAAAACAAAAATATTATAATTCTTAATACTTTCACAGAATGTAATAATAAGAGCCCTTTGAAATTTTAAGAGGTTTCTGAGGGGGTGATACTAAAACAATTTTTTATTTAATTATTTTTTAATCTGAGGCTCAATTTCAAGATATTCAATGATATAGGTACTAATAGTTAGACAGAGATAGATAGATAGTTTAAATGAAAGAGTGGCGTTACGTCATTTCAACCAATTGCCTGTGTTTAACTAATAGCACCTTTAATATAAAATATCTTAGAAATTGAGTCTTAGATCAAAAACCAGTAAACAAAACTCCTTCTGCATCTTTTTAAATTTTTGTAACATATTATTGTTACATTCTGTATACAGGGTGTCTGGAAAGAGATATTTTTTGAGGGATGATTCCTGACAATATTCTAAGAACTTTTTTCTTTTGAAATTTTTTTATTTGAAGCTTCATTTTCGAGATATTCAATGATAAAGATACCATTAGTTGGACACACTCCAATAATTGAAGTGAGGTGACGCCACTCTATCTCGCTTCAACTAACGAAGAATCTCTGTCAAACTAATGGCATCTTTATCGTTGAATATCTCGAAAATGAAGCTTCAAATCAAGAAATGCTAAGAGAAAAAATTTCTTAGAATAGTGTCAGGAACCACTCCTCAAAAAATGTCTTCTTTGTTCCCGGACATCCTGTAATCAGAATCGTAGAAGATAAATATTTTCATTAGTTCTATAAAATTACTTAATTTTTTTTAGGCTTTACAAGTTTTCCACAAAACTGATGTGAAAATAAGTAAAAATTTATTATAAAAAATTAAAATAATATTAATATACTTTTTAATTTTTTTTAATTATAGTTATCTTTTACAAAAAATAAATGCATATAAATCAAAAATAAAAATTAAATTAGGTAAGTAAAAACTAATATAATTTTCTAATTTTTTAATTAAAATAAGTTCAATACTTTTCCATTATTTACTGTTCTTAATTTTAACCAAATTATTAAATTATTAGTTATAATTATTTACTTGTACTTTATCTTACACTTGCTAATGAAGATACAGCATTTTGAAAAAATTCTTGCGACTGACTTTTAGGTAATGGTTGCATTTGATAACCAAATCCAGCATATTTACCACCTTGATTGGGTGGAAGGCTAATGTAATAAAAAAAAATTTGTTACTTACATTATTACTAACCTAACTTAATATATTTTATGTAAACTTACTCTGGTCGTAAAGCATTTTCATTTTGTTTTCTGGTAAAGAATAATTCTGTTTGTGACTTGACAACAAAAGAATTAGCATCAAAATGAGGTACATCATTTTGATATGTATTATTCTGTTCACAGTTTCCAGCAGAAAATAAATCTTGAAAATTATTAGCACTAGAAGTGCTATAACTCCATGCTTCACCTCTAGCTAATGTAGCTATCTAATAAACATTTTCTTTTGTTTATCTGAATTTGTGCGAATAAATTAATTTCATATATTATGTAATTAACGCTTACTTTATCTCTATATAATGCAGCTGCTCTTGTGTTATACCGTTGATGTATAGTTAGACTTTCATCCCAATCTGGTTGCGAGTCAAAAAATTCACGAGCATTTTTGTTACCACCAACTTTCATTTTTTCTAATTCTACATCTTTCCATTTATCCATTGAAATTGACCGTACAAATGATATGTGTACTCCAAGACCTCTATGTTTACCAGAACATTCAAGACAAATCCAGATACCATATGTAACAGAAACCCATTGTGGGTTATGAGCACCACATTCAAAACATTTCTATAAAATAGTAAAAACGAGTGTAGTTATAATTAAGAAAAAATACATTAAAAATAAAATCATATAAATATATATAACAAATAAGTATGTATAAATTAAAACAATATGAACTTACGTTATTTTCATTCTGAGGTTTTAATTCATTTAAGAAACGTCGAGTACGTGGACTAGCCATAATTTTGTTTTAATAAGATTAAATATTAGGAATGTGGGTTTATAATAGATAATTTATACACTTGCTTATTAACCAACATTTAATATATTTTAAATATATTATATACTAAAGTAGTTGGAAAGAAATAGGAACATCATAATGTAATTGAAAAATTCATTGTATATAAACACATAAAATATAAGTTTACTAATGTTATACAATCTCTAATAATATTGGAAAAAAGTGGATTAATTCGAAAATTTAATAAACTACTTTGTTCATGTGACACTTATGTTAGTTAACTTATTTTCACATTACAGCGTGGCAAACAAGAGTCAGACCATAGACATAGGAATAAGGAGATCAGGGGTCGGAAACTCTTGCTATTTTTTAGGGCTTTTCGATTTTAGTTTCCCAAGAAAACGCATAATGATCAGATGGCGTTGATGTTACATAATCAGCGCCATCTCAAATGTTTTTATAGGTTATTTGAAAGAGGATTTTTTTATGTTGAGCTTTGACAGTTCTATAACTGTACTGTTCAATAAATTTTATTAAATTGTTTTCAAACTAATTTTTCATTTAACATAAAATGGTTCAAAAGTGCTGTGCACAATAATGAGTGCGTTCAGCAGAACTCAACAGTTGCACAACGGTAGCGCAGTGATCAGTTAGCGCTAAGTGAGCGAATAAGTTTTTGCCGAACGACTCTATCCCGCTACATAAAGGAGTAAATCAAAACAATGCATAAAATAGTTATGCTACTGAGCCTAGACGATGGGTTAAATTTAAATGTGCTAAATACAACACATAGTAAAAACTCATAGTTATTATGTTCCGCCATGTTAACTTACAACAAGTTGAGTAAAGTGAGCGGAAAACTTTTCCGCTACATAAAATGGCGTCCGCTCAGTAGCCGCTCACTTAGCGCTTTTACTGAGCAGTAGCGTTCAGCAGAAAATTTTACAACAGTTTCGCAACTGTTGAGTCTGCTGAACGCACCCTATGGCGGACATTAATGGAGTCCGGAATATCACTAGGCACTAGTTTCAGAGCGTCCTCACCATGCTCCTAGAGTGCGAGGGAATATACTTACCTCTCACTCAGCGCTCACTCTCCTCCGCCGGTTCTCCATCCTACACGGATGACGTAAGCACGAGAGAAAAAGATCATACGGGCGCGTGGCCGATATCCCAGCGTCCGTTTGTCCAAGTCCTATGCTGGCTGTCCCCTATTGCCTTCTCTCTCACTCGACTGTCTTTTGAACGGCGTCTTTGTCTAATCGTCCGACGACGCCAATGCGTAAATTTTTCAAGTTTCCAGAGGCGACGCTGTTGAACCTACTGACAGGAGGCACTGCGTTCAAGCGGCAAGAGTTCGAATCCCAGCAGAAAATAATTATCTTATTCTTTATTTTTTTTTACATGTCGTATTCCAAAGATCTTCTTTCATTAAATTATTAAATTATCTCATTTCTTCCATTTATTTATACGGTTACATCCCGCTTCCTATTTTACTTTCAGGCACTACTCATAATTCTCTAAAGATATATGGATATCCAATGCTTATACGAGCTCAAACATATATTTTCATTTTTATCAAAGTAATATAAATATGAATATTTAATAATAATTTAAGTGGTTTTTAGATGAACTTGCACTGAATTAATAACAGATAAAATGATTAATAAAATAAAAATTTTTACAACATTTATTAAATCATTCGACAATAATTATTAGCGTATTTCTTATATCATTAAGATTAAAATGAGTATAAATATGACACAATTCGGATATAATTTTTCACTAATTACAATTTATATTTATATCAATTTTATTATTTAACATTTAAAAATTATTCGAATTGTGTCATATTTATACTCATTTTAATCTTAATGATATAAGAAATACGCTAATAATTATTGTCGAATGATTTAATAAATGTTGTAAAAATTTTTATTTTATTAATCATTTTATCTGTTATTAATTCAGTGCAAGTTCATCTAAAAACCACTTAAATTATTATTAAATATTCATATTTATATTACTTTGATAAAAATGAAAATATATGTTTGAGCTCGTATAAGCATTGGATATCCATATATCTTTAGAGAATTATGAGTAGTACCTGAAAGTAAAATAGGAAGCGTGATATAACCGTATAAATAAATGGAAGAAATGAGATAATTTAATAATTTAATGAAAGAAGATCTTTGGAATACGACATATAAAAAAAAATAAAGAATAATAAATTTTTTTCAGCTGGGATTCGAACTCTTGTTGCTTGAATGGAGTGCCTCCTGTTAGTAGGTTGAACAGTGTCGCCTCTGAAAACCTGAAAAATTTACGCATTGGCGTCCTCGGACGATTAGACAAAGACGCCGTTCAAAAGACAGTCGAGTGAGAAAGAAGGCAATAGGGGACAGCCAGCATAGGACTTAGACAAACGGACGCTGGGGTAACAATCGGTTGCCTGCACAGTCTTTCTCTCTTGCACTTACGCGTTTTTTAAAGGATAGACGATACAGATCAGCCCCACTCCCAGTCCCCACCATGCGGCAGAGGAGAAGGAGTCTCGAGTGATATATATGTTGATCGCAAAGCTGCATGGATTCGATTCCCGATTGGGTATATAATTGTTATTTTTATATTAATCTTTTTCTTCATCTTTTTAAATTTGTATGACACTTCTAATATTATATTTGAATATAAACAAGTGTTGTAATATTTTATTCTAATCGTTAAAATTTTTTTTAAAATTATAATTGCTTTATAATAATGATTTAATAATTAATTAATAATAAATAAGTTAATAAATAAATTTATAGAATATAAGAATAATAAATAATAATAAATACATTAAATTATGGAATTATTAATCAATAATAAACTCTTTTCTTTCTAATTGTCAATAATTTTATTAAGCTCATGATTATTTTTTATAAACGTATTATAATTAAGGGATAATAAAATTATATCACTGATTCTTTAAATAAAGTTATAATTTAATAAATCAAGACCATAGTAATAGGACATGTGACAAAAAAATTAATGAAAAAAATAATAACTTTTAGCTGGGATTCGAACTCTGCCGCTTGAACGCCGTGCCTCCTGTCAGTATCTATGCCTTACGTCGCGAGTATTACCACCAATGTATAACTTAACATCTGTAATTCATGGGCTCAGAAATAAAGAATGCACTTGATAAGAAAATATAAAATATATTTTGTTCGACTATTGCACGTGCCGTTGACTCTAAGTTACCGGAAGGAAGTGGCCGATGATCGCTGGTTACTCAGAGGTCTTGCCTCATTCGACTCTGGTCAACCAGCGCCATCTGGGATCGCCACAGTACTCCCCTCCTAATGGAATGATACATTTTAACTTAACCTACTATTTACATGATTTTTACATTGGTTTTTACAAGCGACGTATGCCGCCCTTCGTTATTTGCGCATACGTTGCTAAGGGTTCTTTGAACTTTAGTTTTTTCTTTGGTGTCGGTTCCTGCCCTACTGCTGACTTGTCTGCCTGCTGTTCGGTTGTTCTTGCTGTTATTTTCCTGGAATATACGTTTGTCGGAGTCGCTGCTGCCTGAGAGTACGGTAGTCTGTTCAACCCCTCGTCCATTGGTGCTATGAACGCCGGCTTCAGTCTGGCTATGTTTACTACCACTCTTTTGCCATTGTAGTCGATTGCAAATGTTTTGTCCGACTTCCGCTGTAGCACTTCGTGTGGTCCTAAGTATGGGGCTTCCAATGGACTTCGGACTGCATCTTCCCTGAGGAAAATGTGTGAGCAGGAATGCAGTTCTTTCGCGACGAACGGTTTCTGCTTGGTATGGTGACTAGTGAGCGTCGGCCGCAAATTTCCGATGGCTTCCCTCAGGTGTTTCAGGAAGATGCCCGTGTCTGCTACCGATGGCTCCTGCAAAAATTCGTTAGGAACGTCTAGCGTTGCGCCAAAAACCAACTCCGCTGCCGATGCCTTGAGGTCCTCTTTATATGCCGTGCGAAGGCCCAACATTACGAACGGAAGTGCTTCCATCCATTTACTGTCGTGGCACATCAGTGCCGCCTTTAATGCCCTGTGCCAACGCTCCAAGATACCGTTGGATTCAGGGTGATATGCTATCGTACGTACCCGTTCTGCCCCAATTAATTTGGTCAATGCTTTGAATAACGCGCTTTCGAATTGTGTGCCCTGATCCGTTGAGATTTTGCTGGGTGTTTCGTATCTTGCGACCCAATGTAATAGAAAGCTTTTCGCCACCGTGAACGCGTCGATGCTTTTGATGGGAATAGCCTCCGGCCACCTTGTAAATCTATCAATGCACGTCAGGATATAACGATGATCCTCTGAAGTTGGTAGTGGTCCTACTAGATCAATGTGGACATGTTTGAACCTCTGCTCTGGAATCGGGATTTTGTCTGGGACCGTTTGCGTGTGCTTCTGTATTTTCGCCCTCTGACACTCTATGCACGTCTTTGCCCAGTCCTTTATGTCTCTGTTCATATTAGGCCACGTGAATTTCTCACTTATGTATTTCAAGGTGCTTCGTTCGCTAGGGTGAGCCAGTCGATGAGTTGCTAAGAAGACCTTCTTGCGTAACGTCTTAGGCACGAATGGTCGGGTTTGCGGTGTTGAACAGTCACAATAAACGGTAGACTGTGAACCTTCCAGCCGAAAGGCCTGTAATTGTAGGGAGGAATTGTTGCTGTTTTTGAGTGTTTGCAATTCCTCGTCATCAACCTGTGCTTCCGCCAGCTCTTGTAGGGTGACGATGACCGGCATTGCTATTGTATTTACCCTCGATAATGCGTCGGCTACCGCGTTGTCTTCGCCCGCTACGCGTCTGAAGTCAGTAGTGAACTCGGATATGAACGCCAACTGTCTGCACTGCCTTGGTGAGAGCTGTTCAGTCTTCTTGAAGAACGCGTAAATTAGTGGCTTGTGGTCTGTCACCACTCGAAACTGTCGTCCCTCGAGCATGAACCGAAAATGTTTGATAGCCGAGTAAATGGCTTGGAGCTCCCGGTCGTACGTACTATATCGCTGCTGCGACTGCTTCAGCTTCCTAGAGAAGAAGGAGAGTGGTTCGAGTGCATCACCCACCTTCTGCTGCAACACTGCTCCGACGGCCCGATCCGACGCATCCGTTTGCAGTACCATCTCCGCTGACTCCTTCGGAAAGTTCAGGATTGTTGCCGTGGCTAACTTTTCTTTAACTAGTTTGAATGCTTGCTGGCGCTCCTCTGTCACTCTACTTGTTTCACGCAATTTTTGCCGCTCCCTGCGATAGCTTCCTGTAGTGGCGCTTGCGTTTCTGCTAGATTGGGAGCAAAACGGTTATAAAAATTGATTAATCCCAAGAACCTGCGCAATCCTTTTACTGTCTCCGGTCGCTCGTATTCGATTATCGCCTGCACTTTTTCGGGTGCTGGTTGAATGCCCTGCTTGTCGATCATGTGTCCCAGGAATTTTACTGATGACGCCCCGAAGACGCATTTGTCTACGTTGATGGCGATTCCAAATTCTTGTAACCTTGCGAATAGCTTCTCCAGATGTTCCTCGTGTTCCTCGGCGTTGCGTGAAGCTACAAGTACGTCGTCCAGATATACGTAAATAAAATTTAGGCCACCTGTGACTTCGTCCATAAAGCGTTGGAAGGTTTGTGCTGCGTTCCTGAGTCCGAACATCATGTAAGGAAATTCAAACATTCCAAAGGGTGTGATAATGGCCGTTTTTGGAATGTCTTCCTCCCGAACTAGTATTTGTTGGTATGCTCTGACCAAATCTACTGTTGAAAACACGCTTGTCCCACTGAGGAAATGTGTGCAATCCTGAAGGAACGGAATTGGATATCTGTCCGGGACGGTTTGCAGGTTTAGCCGCCTGTAATCTCCACACGGTCGCGATCCGTCCTTCTTCGGTGCCAGATGCAGCGGGCTTGACCATGCGTCCTTTGACGGCCTACAAATCCCCTGCTGCAGCATGAATTCGAACTCTGCCTTGGCGATTTTTAACTTTTCTGATGCCAGCCTTCTCATTTTAGACGAGACAGGTGGACCCGTGGTTTCAATGACGTGTTGTGTATTATGTGCTACTTTGTCTGGTATAATATTAGGCCGAGTTAACCCTGGAAACTTACTTAGCAACTTCTTAAATGAGCAATTCTCAGCTATACTTGTAACACTGGGTGTTGTCGAATTGGTTATGTGTCCTGATATGTACAAACCGGTTAACTTATCCAGTTGCCGATGATCGCTGGTTACTCAGAGGTCTTGCCTCATTCGACTCTGGTCAACCAGCGCCATCTGGGACCGCCACATATTCCCTCGCACTCTAGGCGCATGTTGGGGACGCTCAGAAACTAGTGCCTAGTGATATTCCGGACTCCATTAATGTCCGCCATTGTACATGACAGACTTCCATCCGGAGGAAGCATTGCGATACTTGATGTACTTTGATTTGAATAACTTGTATGGTTGGGCAATGAGTCAACCATTGCCTACACATGACTTCCAATGGACGGAGGATACTGAACATTTTAACGTCTTTAGCGTTCCCATGGATTCCCCAATCGGATACATCCTTGAGGTGGATCTCGAGTACCCACGCGATCTTCACGACAAGCATAGCGATTTACCATTCTGTCCAGTTCACGAAAAACCGCCGGGTTCATCGAGTCAGGTGAAACTGCTTGCAACCGTAAGCGATAAGGAGCGTTACGTGATACACTACTGTGCACTACACGGTCTTGTACTTAAACATATCCATCGTGGTTTACGGTTTCAGCAGTCCACCTGGCTCAACTTGTACATCCAGCTGAATGAGGATGTTTATCAAATCATAAGGCGCAATATTCATAAATTTGATACAAGTGACAATCCACATGACAACATCTACACTGACCGGCAATGAACGAGTCCCTGTTAGGCATCGAGTATAGCATAAACCAGGCTGGACAAATTTTCGCTCTCTCTTGCACGTGACGTCAAAATGCTTGTTGGCAGGGTGGTAGGAGAAGCGCGATGTCAATGTGTGTGTATAAAGTATAGGCCAGTGTATGGCAATACATTATATTATGCCTATAGGTTGACTGGCGGGGGCAAAGGAAAACGTGGTGGGAGGTGTTCCGATTCCTCAACCTCGTCTTACGCACGCTAAATGATAAGGATAGCTTTATATGGGACGAAATTTCTGCGGACAAAAGTCGAGTCCCTATCGGCGTCCTTGTCTAGCGGCCGCTTTATAGTATGCCTTCAAAAGTATTAAACTATCCTTATCTCACGAGGAGAAGGCGGCGGATAGCCCTCTCCACTTGGCATATTAATCCGTATTTGTCTAATGAATGCAACTGATTGTTTTTCTCTTTCTGTCCCTCACTTTCTGACTGGCGGGGGCAAAGGAAAATGTGGTAGGAGGTGTTTCGATTCCACATCCTCGTCTTACGCACGCTAAATGATAAGGATAGCTTTATATGGGACGAAAAATCTGCGGACAAAACTCGAGTCCCTATCGGCGTCCTTGTTTGGCAGCCGCTTTAGCATACTCTCTAACTTATTAAACTTACCTTTTCTATCTAAGGAGCGCGCGCAACGCTAGGCCGCTCTTTGACACTTCCAACTTATGTGTCGCACTCTCACCTGTCTTTTCTACTTAATGTTATACGAATGATTTTTTTGCAGGGAAAATAAATTATTACTATTATAATTTTATAATTTATTTTTATTAAAATATTTTTAGAGGCAGAGGCAGTTCCTTGTTTAATAAATATAGGGTTCTTAAAAGAACCGATTTCTTTACATATTTTCTTTTTAATTAAGTTGTGTGGTTCTAAAAAGAACCGAACCTGCTAAAAATTTATTTTTATTAGTAATGAAAAATATTTTGGATTTAAGGAGAAGAAAAAGATGTAAAAAAAAGTATGTAAAGAAATCGGTTCTTTTAAGAACCCTATATTTATTATACAAGGAACTGCCTCTGCCTCTAAAAATATTTCAATAAATATAAATTATAAAATTATAATAATAATAATTTATTTTCCCTGCAAAAAAATTATTCCTATAACATTAAGTAGAAAAAATAGGTGAGAGTGCGACACATAAGTTGGAAGTGTCAAAGAGCGGCCTAGCGTTACGCGCGCTCCTTAGATAGAAAAGGTAAGTTTAATAAGTTAGAGAGTATGCTAAAGCGGCTGCCAAACAAGGACGCCAATAGGGACTCGCCTTTTGTCCGCAGAATTTTCGTCCCATATAAAGCTATCCTTCTTATTTAGCGTGCGTAAGACGAGGATGAGGAATCGAAACACCTCCCACCACGTTCTCCTTTGCCCCCACCAGTCAACCTATAGGCATAATATAATGTATTGCCATACACTGGCCTATACTTTATACACACACATTGACATCGCGTTTCTCCTACCACCCTGCCAACAAGCATTTTGACGTCACGTGCAAGAGAGAGCGAAAATTTGTCCAGCCTGGTTTATGCTATACTCGATGCCTAACAGGGACTCGTTCATTGCCGGTCAGTGTAGAAGAGGTTCTGCTTCTGCTGATGAGGGATTCCGTGATAGGTGGTTCAGGGAGCATTTCTATTGGTCGAAACGGCAAGGGTCTGTTTTGGATAATATTCCGATGTTTTTGTCTTTTAGGAAGCTCATCTTAGTTTCGTAAACCGATGATCGTTGATGGATAAGAGGTTGACGGACGACGGTGAATGGCCTGCCGACGATGTTGATAGTCGGCTCGGATCGGGTTTCTAATTCCTTTGCATGAGGTTCTTGATGTTTGTCTGTGGGTTGTTCAACTCGCTGATGTTTACATTGTGTAACGTGCGTTTTTCCGTAACCCCAGGAGGAGGTGAATCTCCCGAAGTTACAACGCGGTCACAATAATTTAATATGAGTCACGGAGCTCCTCACCCTTGAGGAAACCGACTCCAATGACAGGGGCCCAAGGGAGGTTCTCCCGTTGTAGAGGACTAGGCGGTGTATGAAATTAACTATACGACTCGATTATCTTCCACGCGGATTTATTATAGGACTCGATACAAAACAATTTAAATATAGTAATGTTCCCCGTAGGGCCGCAATATTACACAAGATAATTATTTATAATAATCCGCGCGGGATGCCCGTACACCCACCGTAGTCTCACGTAGGGTAGACGGACTTCTCGGCAGTCCGTCGGCGTCGGCAACGCAGAGACCGCTGAGCTCTCTGCAACAACGGCCCCCACGTCACGGGGAATGGGTCGTCTGAAACACCCAGGAGCTTTTCAGGCAACCTGGGCGGACGTTCCCCGGGGATGAGGACTAGGTCCCGAGCTCGACGACTGCTGCGACAGTCGGAGCACACGATCCCGCACACACGCAACCGGGCACGGTCAAGTCCGTGTCCCTTGACCGGCACTTAACGCTCGACTCAATAAAATGAAAAGAGCGCGTGGCGCTCCACTTACTACTTCGGTATATCCAAGCCGTGCAGTGGTGGTCGGAGGTATCTCCCAGTATCCTGGAGCTGGTCCCACGAGTTAGTATCCGGATCCTGTAACTCCCAGTCACACCACGATAACACAATTCCGGCCGAACCTCGAAGTAGCGGATTTAATAATTCGTTCGAGCGACTCACGCCCGTTCGCTACGACGATAATATTAGCAAATTGACTGATATTAGGTCTAGCGACTCACGTCCGTTCGCTTAGACGA
Organism: Sclerodermus sp. 'alternatusi'; assembly: GCA_037305995.1. Classification (NCBI taxonomy): domain Eukaryota; kingdom Metazoa; phylum Arthropoda; class Insecta; order Hymenoptera; family Bethylidae; genus Sclerodermus; species Sclerodermus sp. 'alternatusi'. Next base: position 313,099 of record JBBEEM010000019.1, read on the forward strand.
TAATATCAGAAGTCATAAGCCAGCTGATCGCACGATATCAGCTAGCCCCAGTAAGGGAATTTAAATCTGTTAAATTCCCTTCAAGGACGCCTCATTAGCTAACACTAGCGTAATGAGAAACGGTAATCAGCTGTGCCGAACGACAACAACAGCGATCACCGTTGGCGTCCCGGACCGAGCTCAGCTGATGCTATCATTAGGAATATTAATATATTCCAATCAGCTGAGCCTGTAACGGATTTTCCATAAAAATACCACGTTACAATTGGTTTTTATATATCATGTATGTCATCCCTGCAAGTAATATTATCCCTCCTAATCCAGTTACGGAGTTAGATATTGTAGGTATGTCCGTATTCTATGATCGGCTTTTTCCAGTATTTTGTAGGTTTGTAGCTCGGTCTATTAGAGCGTCCAAGGATAGGCTGTTCTTTCCGTGATTCCAGTTGTCCTTAATATTCTCATGATTTTCCTTAGGAAGCGACTGAAGGATACTAATGTGATGCTCTCCAAAATTTGGTACCGCCATTGATATGTTGAAGGGTATGGATGGTTGATGAATTTTTATAGGTGACGGTTCAACATTTCCTGTGCTAGTCAGGGTTACCGATCCGATAGTGGCGAGACATCCGGGTTGGAGATGCAAAATGCCCTTGATTTTTATTAGTCCATTAGTTTGAAAAGAGTTTTTGCAATATATTATATAGTTTTCCTCTTTATTCAAGGAGAATAACCATTCGTTTGGTTTGCTGAGAGTTTCCCAAAACGATGTTGAGCTAGAAGAAACAATTACCTTACAAGTCTTCCAGTTCATCCCATGAGGTTGAAGGAGTAAATTAACTTTGCAAACTTTGGAACCTTCGGTATTACGAACTGGTTGTCGATTTTTGTATATCTTGTATCGATGAAGCGTTTAACACAACGACAAATATTCTAAATCTGGTGTGAAATATTTAGTTTTATCTGGGGAGATAATTATGTAATCGAATTTTGGAATGATTATATTGACATAAGATCCATTTGTAATTCCCAGATTTTGGGATGTGGGGAACGGATGCATTTTATACAAATCCTATTGTTTATGGTATACCAGGGGTATGTTCAACACTAGGATGATAACGTCGTTCTTAATACTTATTTGCATAGTTGATACAGTTTCAATATTTTCTGTGAGGATCTCTGCGTCTGATAAAGGAAACTTGAGTTCCGGTTGAGTTTCTTGAAACTTTTTAACTGTTATCAACAATCTTTGCGGCGGTAGTAATGCAGGATGAAGCATTCCCCTTTTGCGAATAGTAGTGACGAAACTAAAGCACTAATCATTTCGTAGTAATTCTCTATATATTCCTGGATTTGTAATTCATAGTTAATTAATTTTATATCATTTACCAAGTAATCCGTACGATTTTCTAGTGATTCTGAATTAGATTTTACTGATTCTGAAAAATTTATTGATGTTTGGATTTTATTGTTGATAGAAGACAATTTGTTGTGTATTTGTGTGAATTCCGATTTAACTATGTGTGTTTGATTGACGACTATGGATGTCAATTCATTTTGTTCACTCTGTAGTTTACCAATTTCTTTATATAAATTATCGGTGTCCTCTTGGTCAAGGGTGCCAAATAAAGATTTGGATAATGTTCCAATCATTCCAAGGGGTGCTCCTCTTTTAGAGTGTTTCTTAGATGAAGATGCTGGGTGGAGAGTTCCAGTTAGGATAGTTTCTAACCCTAATACTTGGTCGATCTTAGTGATCATGATTTTCTTAAACCCATTGGTTTGATTGCATACCCCTTTATATTGGCAAATTATTTCCACGTTAGGTCGATTTTTTAGCATTTCACCTATATCAACGTAAGTAACTAACTTCCAGTCTGTGAGTGATAAATAGATAGAGTCCAAATGTTCATAGAATAAACCAGGTGATTCCTCTATTTTAGTGATGGTCTCTTGTGTGGCCCCGGCGGACAAGGATATTATCACAACGATAATAGTGATCATCCTGTATCCTTAAGTGTTATATTAATTAATTAGATATCGAATTATCCATATAAAATTCAAATATACACAAGGAAAGGATGGGAATTAAAGAAAAACAAGGGAAATGGGAAAACAGATATGTTATCCTGTGTCTAAGGTTTCCTTTTTAATTCAAGCTGGTTTTAATTTGTCCAGATGTTTGATGAAAGTTTTATCATTTTTGTCAATTAGAACGGCGTTGTGGTTATCGGTAATCCGGTTTATTCTGAAGGGACCCACATAATGCGCATCGAATTTGTACATTTGTACGAGGTTCCTTTAAAACAAAAACCATGTCATCCACTTGGTATTCTATTTCCTTTGAATTCTTATCATAATATTCTTTAGATTTTTGTTTAGCTTTTATTTGATTATCATGAGTTATTTTATGGATCTGTGTTAGGTGTTCGGACATTCCTTTGATATATTCGTTATATGTCAATAAAGGAGGTACAGTAGTTAATGGTGATATAGGTTCTCTACCGAATATCACTTCGTAGGGAGTAAATCCTGTAGACTCATGAACTGATGAATTATAGCTGAACATTGCGTGAGGTAACAGTGTATCCCAATCCTGATATTGGTTAATATAGTGTTTTAAATATCAGGAGACTCGGTAGAGTCTCGCGCCAAGTACTATAGCCTTACAGTGACGTCATGTGCTACTGTACGCGAGACACCGAGTATCTTTTTCCCGAAACATCCAAAGTTTAATTGGAAAAAAAAAGAAAAAAAAAATTTTTTTTTATAAAATGCACCAAAATGTATAAAAAGTGTATCCGCATAATTTTTTGAATTTTCATTTTTTAAAAAGTGTATGTTCAGTTCCGTCGTCTTCGTCTTCGTCGTCGTCGTCGTCGTCGTCATCGTCATCTCCATATTCTTCGCTCCACTCGAAAACGTGGCGATGACGTCACATCTATCACATTTCTATTATAAAACATTTCTATCACTAAGTTATTTAAAATTTTTTTTAAATTAAATTTTTATTTAAATATATAATTAATAACCACCCCCCTCCCCTTTTACGCCCCCCCTCCGTTCATTTACCTACTTAACGGTTATTATAAATTTCTTATTATTAAAATTAATTAATTCAATAAAATTTTTATGGAAATAATTATTAACCACCCTCCACACTCTTTCCCCGTCACCCCTACGCCCCCCCCCCTCCTTTCGCCACCCCCTCCGTGCATTTACTTACGTAATGATTATTATAAATTTCTTATTATTAAAATTAATTAATATAAAATTACAAAAATGAGTGAAATCCCCCCCTCAAAAACATCCCGATGTAAAAAAATACGCCAAGTAGATATCCCCTTCAAAAAATACCATATATCTAAAAAAAAAATAAAAAATGATTTATACCCTTATATATTTAATGCATTTCATTTATAATATATATAATAATAATACAATAAAAAATAATTATTTGCATTTATATATATAAATAAAAAATTTATTTATTTAACAAATTTAATTATTACAAAAAATACTTTATTTTCTTTATTCTTTTAAAAAGTATTTAAATCATATATAAAATAAAGCCAAGTATATAACTTATATATAAGTTTATAAGCAATAATTACAATTTTTTATATATAGCTTACATTAAACAATATGCATATAATATAATTAATTTATAAACAATATACATATAACTTTTTTACAGATAGTTTATAAACAATTTTTTTACAATTTTCTTATACAGAACTTGGCGAGCCTCCATGCTTTTTTAAATGACACACAATAAACATGTTATTTTATTATTATTATTATTTGTTAATTATGTATACATAATTGCTACATGAAAACATCAGATAATATGTCGACATGCATTCGTAATTGTTACTTGAAAATAAAATACAATTTTTTGCCATAATTCCTAGTTATTACAGGATAAGAACATATTAACATATAATTCGTCAAAAATTATTCGTATAATTATACAGCTACATGATAATAATAAAAAACTCATTGACAGTAATTCATATTTGCTACAGGACAAGAGCATAGAATTCGTCGACAAAAATTCGTAGTAGCTACATGATAATAATAAAAATAAATAACAGGAATTCATATTTCCTACATAACAAAAACACAAAATTCGTCTACAATAATTCGTTGCAGCTACAGAACAATAATAGAAAACTCATCGACAAGGATTCAAAATTGCAACATTAATTATTCGTCAACAGATATACGTAGTAGTTACATAACACAAAACAAGAATAAAAATTTGACTATTCATAACTGCTACAGGAAAATAATAGAAAATTCATTGACAGAAATGCGTAGCAGTTACATGATAAGAATGAAAAATTCGTCAGCATGAATTTGTACCTGCTGCATGACAATAATTGAAAATTAAAAATATCTCAGCAGGAATTTGTAGCTGCTATATGACCAGTATATACATAAAATTCGCTGACATGAATTCGTAGCTGCTACATGACAACTACAGATAAGTATAGAAAATTCGCGGACATGAATTCGTATCTGCTTCATAAAAAAAATATTATAAAACTCTTCGAAAATAATTCGTAGCTACTACATGAAAAATAAATTACAAAACTCATAAAAAAAAATACGTTGTTATTCTATGATTTTCTTCGAATAAGATTTATTTTTCACTACTTCACCATTGGTATTTGAAAATATTACAACAATTGTCTACAGAATGTTATCTCCTCTATTCTACATCTCCACTATTCTAGAAGCTAATTTACATATTTCCCGACAGCACTTCGTAGCTGCTATTCGAGAAGTGTATTAAAACCACATTATTCAAAAAATTAATCATCAATACTGTTGGAGTTTCACAGGACTACAAACATCATCAGGCAAACCCATTACATTGTTGATAATGCATCACTTATTATATATAGTTAATATTGTAGATACAAATTGTTATAACATATAATTTCAAATCAAATGTTATTTAAAAAAGCATGGAGGCTCGCCAAGTTCTGTATAAGAAAATTGTAAAAAAATTGTTTATAAACTATCTGTAAAAAAGTTATATGTATATTGTTTATAAATTAATTATATTATATGCATATTGTTTAATGTAAGCTATATATAAAAAATTGTAATTATTGCTTATAAACTTATATATAAGTTATATACTTGGCTTTATTTTATATATGATTTAAATACTTTTTAAAAGAATAAAGAAAATAAAGTATTTTTTGTAATAATTAAATTTGTTAAATAAATAAATTTTTTATTTATATATATAAATGCAAATAATTATTTTTTATTGTATTATTATTATACATATTATAAATGAAATGCATTAAATATATAAGGGTATAAATCATTTTTTATTTTTTTTTAGATATATGGTATTTTTTGAAGGGGATATCTACTTGGCGTATTTTTTTACATCGGGATGTTTTTGAGGGGGATTCCGTTAATACAGCATGACTTCTTTCCAGAGATCCATTTGTTAAATGGCGGACCTTAAGTTGTTCCATTAATTCTTTCATCAAGTTATTAAGGAAGGATGATCCTCTATCAGTTAAAATAGCTCTGGGTGTACCATATACCATGATCAGGTGTCGTATTAATGCATCCGCGATGGTCACACTCCGTATATTAGGAACTGCTACCGCGAGGCAGTATTTTGACATATTGCATTGCATGGTGAGAATATGACGATTCCCTGAAGGTGTCTAAGGTAAAGGTCCAACTGTATCTAAAGCTACCTTATCGAAGGGTACCACAGGGGTGTCTGTTATTAACATTGGCAGTTTTGGTTTAACCCTGACTAGCTTCTGTCTCTGACAACTTTCACAGGTTTGGACATACTCCTGGACTTCTTGGTGTAATTTTGGCTAATTATAATGTTCTCTAATTCGTTGGTAAGTTTTGGTGACTCCTTTATGACCACCGAGATAAGTCTCGTGATAATCTTGGATTATGTCATTCCTCAACTGTTTAGGTGGGGTTGTAACAACGTTAGAACATATATATATGTTGACTCTATTTTCTCTGAATATTGATTCCAGCACGTTTCTAAAATGTCTAGTTGTCATAATGTTAGGTCCAGAATTAAGAGAGCTGACTCTGAACGAACTTAATTGGTGGTTAAGGAGATGTTCCTTAAATTTAGAAAAAGCAGTATGAATTTCGTCGAAATTCATTGTCTAAAAACTACGATTTCTCCCAATGATGCCAATCAACTTAGAACCTTCATTTTCCTGTACAAAAACATCACCTAATTGTAGATTCTTTTTAGCAAACTCCTTGGTATTCAAATATCCTGATTCTACAAGTGTGCAACCTACTGGATCTTCAATATTCCCATCTTTTGAAAAGATGTGAACGAAGTTCCCAGGTTTTGCGGTTAAGGTTTCAGGTACTACTTGTATGTTACACAGAATGTCCGGTTTCCTAACTCGAAAAGCGGTCTCTATGTCAGGGTATATCAAATGACGCCTGAATAAACTGTTGTCAGCGTTTTCATTACGGTCATCATACTCGTGATTAGTTGTAACCTCTAAATGTGATGTTTCGTCCGGGTCGGCTATTGGTTCATAATAATGGTTTTCGATTTCTGCTGGTAATAAGGTTGATCGGTCTCTGGGTAGGTTAGCGTCAGATACTGTGAATTCGCTTAATTCTTTTTCAAAATTTCTTAGTTCTTTACTAACTTTGGTATTGCTGACATTTGTATTTTCATAATTAGATGGTAAAAATACATCGTCGTATTCGATATCATTTTCTCCCTCTTCGTCATCTAAATGTAATTGACTTTGCAATGAAGGCAGGGCCGTGTCACTTATTTCGACTCTTTCGGACCTTGCTGCCTGGGATGATTCCCTAAAAGGTGAAGGATTATCTTCGTTATATTCTTCGTTATCTGAATCCCTTTCCAGCTCCTGAACGTTACATCGGATTCTTTTCTTAGTGCTTGAAGAGCATGATCTGGGTTTCAGTCTTGTGCCTATACCTTCAGACTGTAACATGTTTCCCTGCACTCCTGCCTGAATGCAGGGAAGGGGGTGTTACCTTCGGCCTATCCCTCCTCGGTATCGTCCTTCAGGGCGCCAGCTGGTTAGGTCGGGTAACTAGCAACCCTTCCTAGAACATTCTGTCCTTCGGGAACCCTGCCAAGTCCCCGAAGTCCAGACATGCATTCCTCCTCTCGGGATCGCCAGAGGGACAGGGCGGCATCTCCCGGCCACTCAGTCTCCCCTCAGGGCTGGCTCCGTTCGGTCATAGGAGTATCGGGAATCGTTTCCGACCTATTCAGGCCCGGAATATTACCTCCCCTCCTCCCGTCAACCCGCTTAGGGCTTTGGGTACAGGGCGAGAGCTGTCGATATCCTTGGGGAGCACTCCCAGATCTCGTGTGGGGCAGCCTCGCCTGGCCGAGCCCGGCGCCCCGCTTCGGCCCTACGGCCCCGCCGGGTCTACGCCGAGTCGACCAGTCCCCGCTCCCCTCACGGACTGGTTACTCCCCCTCCGATATCGCGGCCTGGATCCAGGGTGCCTTCCGCACCTCCTGGACTCCTACCGTCGGCCGGGACAATCGGGGATCCCTACGGACTCCCTCGATTTCCCCGCCGGGACGTCGGCGGCCTCGTTTCTCCAACCCACGCAGGCCAGCGCCTCGCGTTGTTGTCGCTACGACGGCTCACGCACGACTCCCCGATACCAGGATCCTTTCCTGTTATCCCGTCTTGCGGATCATCCCGTGTAGGCTGTCTCTCCCGTCTTAGGGTATCCTGACGGACACCCCACGACTTCCTGGGAGCGCCGGAACTCTCATCCGGACTTCTACCAGTCCTACAGGGACTCTCACAGGTTCCACTTCCCCAGGGATACACAGCCCTGGCAGTTGGCTGCTGCATCCCGGTTCCGTTTCACCTCGCAAGCCAGGGTTCACAGGTCGAAACCCCGTTCCTGCATTTCCTTTCCGAAAATGCAGTCCCTTACGTGATCTCGATCTATCGTGATTCCCTTGAATCACGACAGATGTCGCCACTCACACCTTTGTGAGGCGATTCTTATTCTTCTCTCAGAATTTCTATCTCCGATAGCACATGCAACAGGAATTCCTGTTACAAGACATGGAACCTACTTCTTCTGAGGGAATGTATTCCCCATCTTTACTTCTTCGATTCGATAAAGGAAAGATATTACCTATTGTTCCTTCAGGTTGTGGATTCCTCGATAGAGCGTCTGCATTTTTATTAGAGACTCCCTTTCTGTACAAGCCAAGGGTTGATGATCGGTTATTACTAAAAATGTATGACCATATAAATATGGTCTAAATTGTTGGATAGCATAAATAACCGCCAATCCTTCTTTGTGGATAGTGGAGTAATTTTTCTCAGCTTTTGTTAGGGTACGCGAAGCATAAGCTATAGATAGACCCTTGCCCAGAGTACCTTGACTGAGAGTGGCTCCTATGGCGAAATCTGAAGCGTCGCACGATACGATGAACGGTTCCTTGAAATCTGGGAATTTTAAAATAGGTTCCGTGCATAATGCTTGTTTTAGGTCTTGGAAACTATCTTCTTGTTCTTTACACCACTTGAACACTACATCCTTTTTCAGTAGGTCATTTAATGGTTTGGTTCGTTTGGCGATATTTTCTATATGTCTTCTATAGTATCCTAGTAGTCCTAGAAATTCCCTAACGTTAGTTTGGGCAACAGGCCTAGGAAAGTCTTTTACCGCTTGGAGTTTCCTGGGGTGAGGTTTAATTCCATCAGCTGAAATGATATGACCTAAATATGCTAACTGCGTACACAGCAGTTCACACTTATCTGGTTGTAATTTGAGACCATGTTTGCGGAGTCTTTCAAATAACAGTAGTAACATTTTAAGGTGGTTTTCTAAGGTGTCAGTATAGATGATAATGTCATCCATATAGACGAATATTCCTTTTCCGATTAATCCTTCTAAGACATGATTCATGAATCTTTGAAAAGTAGCTGGTGCATTTTTGAGTCCAAATGGCATTCGGAGGTAATGATAATGTCCCGATGGTGTCGAAAAAGCAGTTTTCTCGGCATCTTTTGGATCCATTGGTATCTGATGAAATCCATTAGCTAGATCAAATGCCGAAAAGTATTTACTACCTCCTAGTCGATCTAAAATATTTATTATTAAAGGTGGTTGGAATGAGTCACCGATAGTTTTGTTATTGAGGACTCTGAAGTCGATGACTACGCGGTTTTTCACAATTCCTTGAGAGTCAGGTTTCTTCTCGACTACCCAAGTGGGAGAGTTATATGGAGACGTGGAAGGTACCAAGATTCCATTTTCTAGGAGAGTTTGTACTTGCCTCTCGACTTCGTCATAGAGTGCTGCTTCTAATCTATACTGTCTGACATGAACCGCTATTTCATCTGTTCTAATTTTATGTGATACCTCTGATATTGATATGTCTGATGGTTCGTTTCCAGGAAGGTAGAATGTATCGGTATATGTTTCTACTAGGTTTTTTAACTTCTCTAAAAGTTTTGATCACACCCGGTCTTTTTATTATTTAGTACTTTTTCTATGATCATTTGCTTTCTTTCCTCGTAATTTTGGTATACAGATAAACTTCGTTCGAACGGCAGTTCTTCTTCCATGCTTAAGAATTCTCCTGTGTCGATGATATCATTTTGTTGATCATGAAAGGTAACAGTTTTCTTACAGGATGTTCCTGTTGAGAGATGATTAACCTCATTTTTATTAACTTTTGATTTCTTTAGAACCGCCATTTCTTTAGATATCAGATTGCAAAGGGCAGGTATTTCGTTCAACATGATGTCCCTTTTCTTGATAGTTCTTAAATGTTTGAACCTGATAGGGTTTAAGGGATCATTGTCTGTGACTATACAACTATTCAACAATAAGACATGGATAACTCAGCTTTAAATTGTTGGAAGAAGGGCATTCCTAAAATTCCAGTACAAGGAAGTCCCCATTCTCGGACGATGTGGAAATTTGCTAGTCTTCCCTTAAAAGGAATGTTAACAGATCCGAATGGCTCCACTGAACCGCCGATTCCAGATAAAGTTGGAAAATACGTGGGCATTCTTTGGAACGGTTCATTTAAATAGTCTTCGAATATAACATTGCATTCGGCCCCTGTATCTAACATGAACGAGTTGAATTGTTCGACACAATACGGTAGATTTTTAAGAGTGATAATAATTACGGGTTCATGCGTTAGTGGTTCCTCATTGTTTATAAGGGGTTTCGTTGTTGTTGGTAGGCGCTGGTAGAAGGTCCCTCACGGTCTAAATGGACCGTTGCCAGTTTAAAGATCCGGAGGAAGTATTTTGGTTCCCTTTGTTACCTCCTGGTCCTTGTATAACCGATGAGTTATCCCTTTGTCTAGAATAACAAGATACTGCTTCGTGTCCTGTTCTATTATAGAAGGTGCATCGAGGTTTTACTCCGGGAGTACGATAATTTGAATGATTTGTCGGATATTCTGGGTGTATTTGTCTCCCTGGTGGATCTATGTATTCTCTATTATTTGAGTATAGATTAGGAGGTTGAGGGTACTGGATAGCTCTCGTGAGTTTGGCTGGATTTTTATTCTTATTGATCTCCTTCAATTGTTTCTGTATTTCGTACATAGTACTTTTCATAGATGATAATTCCTCCTGTATACCGGTTGGCGCAGGGTTTTCTTCTCTACGAAGGATTTTCACCGATTCAGAATATTTTTTATCGTGAATTGAACTTTGGTTCATGGTTTTCGCTCAAAATCTAGCAGAGTCGTAGTACCTTTTATTATTTCTTTCGGCGTCCTTTACTACCTGTATGGCATCTGTCAGAGTTTTCGGTGAATGATGCATTACAGATTGGAAAAGATGATAGGGTAACCCATATAAGAATTTACTTGCCATTTGTGTATCTACAGCCTCTGTTAATTGAGGATTGGCTGAGTGATATTCTTTCTTAGTTGTCCTAAGGAGTTTCCTATAGAGTTTTTCAGCTCTTTGTGAATAGGTTAAAAATTCTTCGTTTGGGTTCATCATCAAAGTGTCAGTTTCTCGCCTTATTTCTTCTAAGGTTTCATGTTCTCTATAATTCTTAGTGAGCCATTCTACCAGCTCTTTAGCGGTTAAGAAATTAATCCCTCTTGTGTGATTTCGGGCTGATCCCGTTAATCGGCACAGGGCGATATTAATAATCTGTCTTTCACATTCGGGAGGGGAACATAGGATAATATATTCGAGTTGTTTAATAAAATTATCAAGCTCCAATAAAGCTCACGAAAAATAGGGAAGTTGCATAGGCAAGTAATAAGAATAATCTGATAAACCACGAAAGCTCGAATTAAGACTTCCATTAGCGGAAAAATTATTTCCTGGACTATGAGTCATTTTACTAAAGTCAGATAAGTTCTTTTAGGAGTAATATGATACCAAATCTCACCGCTGTCACCAATTTTGTTACGTACTGCGGAGCGTGTACGGTTGTTTATTTAATTAAATCTATAGTCCTTAAATATGATCCTTTGTCAATAGGAATGGAGATATCGGAGAATAGATGTCATAAATGTTCTGAACGAATCTTAGAATAAAATTAGGGAATTAGGTCAATTTAGAATAGAGGTCGAAACTTGGGAGTTAAAGACGCGTTCAATTTCAACAATAATTCCGAGCGGCTAGAATTACTGCTGAGGTGGGCTTTTCCTTTGGTCAAAACGCTTAGCGTACCTTATCTGATTTTTAGGTAAAATGAGTAAGAATAAATTGAGAATGAATTATAACAGTTTATTACAACTTTGAAACAATTACAATCCTGATAAATAATTATAACAATTCATTGAGTAACTTCGGAAATATCCGATATATAATTAAAGTTTATCTTTATTGAACAATTCCTCAAGTAGATATTTTTCAAGGAGAGGGATGTGTAAATTCTGAATTTAATACAGAATCTATCGATAAATAATAATTAAAAGATAACCTTTAGATGTGACAACCAGGACGATAGCGAAGTGATTCGTAGAGGTGTAGTATTTCTGCTGAATACTGGTTATCCACTCACTAATACACGCGAATGACTCTTCACAAAGATGTTAAGTTTTACACGAATCGATGTAAAAGAGGAGTATCACTAGGATTCCCGAAATTTAGTATTATCCGATATCACGTCGTTATGCACTAATAACCGGCTGACGATAATATAGTATTTCAATTCTAGAAGATCTCCTGCTAGAAGAGGAATAATCTTTTAGAGACAAGTGCAAGTCGAATCTGAGAATTGACGTTATTGATGCCGTAGTAAATCACGGAACAATTCAATAAGTTAAATATTAATCTCTCAAGTAAAGTGAATACTGAATATAAATTGTTGATACTCCCTCCTTTAAGCAAAGATCTCAGACCATGAAGAGGGTCCGCTGAGCTTGCATTCTAGATGGTGAAATGCGTGACGTTAATGCCCTATTTTCTGGTTGCCATGAGCAATTAAAAATGTAATTTCCTTCCTGTATGTTCCCAGTTATTGATGTTCAGGAAGTATTAAGAAATAAGTTTCTGATAGTATTGAATTTTCGTGGCACGTCTGGTGATTGACCTGTGCAATTGGGGACTAAAGTCAAATGAACTTTAGGAATCTCTTCCGTCTTTCGGCAATCAGTACATTCCTACTCATTGGGAAATTATTGCATTGTAGTACTAACTTATTTATTGAATTTCTAAAATTCTATACTTCACAGAACCCCTTGGAATTTTTTCAAAAATTTTTCCACAGTTAAAGCATCGCCATTTCCAGAAAAATAAATATTTCTCGATGGGATCATTTCTACTGCATTCTATCCATCGAAAACTATGTTCCTTCGGAATTCCAAGCGATTCTGAGATACACCGATTTTTACCAAAAATTTAGTGGAACCCCTTGGAATTTTTTCAAAAATTTTTCCACATTTAAAGCATCGCCATTTTAAGAAAAATAAATATTTCTCGACGGGAGCTTTTCTGCTGCATTCTATCCATCGAAGACTATGTTCCTTCGGAATTCCAAGCGATTCTGAGATACACCGATTTTTACCAAAAATTCATCTGAACCCCTTGGAATTTTTTCAAAAATTTTTCCACGTTTAAAGGGTCGCCATTTCTAAAAAAATAAATATTACTTGATGGGACCTCTCTGCTGCATTCTATCAATCAAAAACTATGTTCCATCGGAATTCAGAGCGATTCTGAGATACACTGGCTTTTACAAAAAATTCAGTGAAACCCCTTGGAATTTAAAAAAATTTTTCCACTTTAAAGAATCGCCATTTCCAGAAAAATAAATATTACTCGATGGGACCTCTCTGCTGCATTCTACTTATCGAAAACTATGTTCCTTCGGAATTCAGAACGATTCTGAGATTCTACGATTTTTACCAAAAAATCAGTGGAGCCCCTTGGAATTTTTAAAAAATTTTTCTACTTTTAAACTAATACTATTTCCAGAAAAATATATATTTCTCGATGGGACCTTTTCTGCTGCATTCTATTGTGACGTTACACCAAATTTGGCCACTCTGTCACCCCTCCGCCCTTCACCTCACCAGCCACTGGGCGCCAGCCCTGAAAAGAGCGAATGTGTTTTGGGGTTCTCCGCGGCGATATTCTCGCGGCCTCACCCGACTAGCCAGCTCTTACGGAACAGGAGGGGCAGGGTCAATAATCGTAGGTCGATTCATACTAGTATTGGAATTTATTTATTGATCTCGGTTTCGGACAATCTCCGTCTAAGCGGCCCGTCGACACGGTGAGATCTCCCCCCTCCTATCGGGCCCACCCTCATACTTCCTGTATTTTCCACACTTTACGGGCCTTTTTCGGGTACACATCACTTTCCTTCCCTGAACTAGCTCTGACCTCCACCGCATCTAGGACGTATTTGACCCGTCACCAGAGCACCATGGTTCCTTGCCTCGCGATTCGCTTTCCCGCGGGTGGTCTCCCAATGCGACACTGCCCCGGGTCGCTGACCCAAACCCTTCCGGTCCCTGATATGACTGTCCGCGTCCCACTATGCCCGCGTAGCCGCGGAGGTCAAAACTAATTGTACAAGATAAAATGGGAGAACCAAGTCCTCACTGATGAGAGCTTACCACCCTCGCAGACGGTTGCTTCGTATGTCGGCAAACCTCTCCGGATTTTGTGGGCGCTATTGGGTTCGTCCTGGGGTTCTACTCGTTCCGTGCAGTGGTCCCGGACTGTGAATTGGCCGTTCCAGTATCCTTCGATGCACTCCCTCGGGGCCCCGATAGCTTCTTCTCCTTGATCGGCCCACAAGTTTAACAATATGGCCTGGTATCCTTCACAAGGGATCTCACAACTTGTCGGATCACGCGTCGCACGTCGTACGTCAACCGTAGCCTTACGATCAGTGATCGATCGCTCCGGCCGGATCAAGGATCCCGAGCTTCCGGCCCGCCTACTTACCCAATTCAGACAATAGGCAAGAATTGGCAAGTGCGAGGGAATTTGGCCAATTACAGACCCAGAATCGAATGGTTCGGATTAGGCCACTTGCCGTACATCTCATAGAAGGCATGGCCAGTACCTGTCGCCAAATTCTCATAACCCCCTCGAGAGGGGGGGGGGAGGAAGAGTCGCAGGGGTACAGTGGCGCTGGCCCATTCTGACGGGGCAACAGCGACACAATCTATTGGACGAATTTATATGGTTTTATACATCATTTTGCATGAAATTAAGTGTACTTTAAGAATCTGGAAAGAAAAAGTATGGTTATGGGGACACAAATTTTCCACCGCGTGACGTCACGTTACCGAGAAATTTAAAATTCGTTTTTCTCAGGATCTATTGGACGAATTTATATGGTTTTATACATCATTTTGCATGAAATTAAGTGTACTTTAAGAATCTGGAAAGAAAAAGTATGGTTATGGGGACACAAATTTTCTACCGCGTGACGTCACGTTACCGATAAATTTAAAATTCGTTTTTCTCAGGATCTATTGGACGAATTTATATGGTTTTATACATCATTTTGCATGAAATTAAGTGTACTTTAAGAATCTGGAAAGAAAAAGTATGGTTATGGGGACACAAATTTTCCACCGCGTGACGTCACGTTACCGAGAAATTTGAAATTCGTTTTTCTCAGGATCTATTGGACGAATTTATATGGTTTTATACATCATTTTGCATGAAATTAAGTGTACTTTAAGAATCTGGAAAGAAAAAGTATGGTTATGGGGACACAAATTTTCCACCGCGTGACGTCACGTTACCGAGAAATTTAAAATTCGTTTTTCTCAGGATCTATTGGACGAATTTATATGGTTTTATACATCATTTTGCATGAAATTAAGTGTACTTTAAGAATCTGGAAAGAAAAAGTATGGTTATGGGGACACAAATTTTCCACCGCGTGACGTCACGTTACCGAGAAATTTAAAATTCGTTTTTCTCAGGATCTATTGGACGAATTTATATGGTTTTATACATCATTTTGCATGAAATTAAGTGTACTTTAAGAATCTGGAAAGAAAAAGTATGGTTATGGGGACACAAATTTTCTACCGCGTGACGTCACGTTACCGAGAAATTTAAAATTCGTTTTTCTCAGGATCTATTGGACGAATTTATATGGTTTTATACATCATTTTGCATGAAATTAAGTGTACTTTAAGAATCTGGAAAGAAAAAGTATGGTTATGGGGACACAAATTTTCTACCGCGTGACGTCACGTTACCGATAAATTTAAAATTCGTTTTTCTCAGGATCTATTGGACGAATTTATATGGTTTTATACATCATTTTGCATGAAATTAAGTGTACTTTAAGAATCTGGAAAGAAAAAGTATGGTTATGGGGACACAAATTTTCCACCGCGTGACGTCACGTTACCGAGAAATTTAAAATTCGTTTTTCTCAGGATCTATTGGACGAATTTATATGGTTTTATACATCATTTTGCATGAAATTAAGTGTACTTTAAGAATCTGGAAAGAAAAAGTATGGTTATGGGGACACAAATTTTCCACCGCGTGACGTCACGTTACCGAGAAATTTGAAATTCGTTTTTCTCAGGATCTATTGGACGAATTTATATGGTTTTATACATCATTTTGCATGAAATTAAGTGTACTTTAAGAATCTGGAAAGAAAAAGTATGGTTATGGGGACACAAATTTTCTACCGCGTGACGTCACGTTACCGATAAATTTAAAATTCGTTTTTCTCAGGATCTATTGGACGAATTTATATGGTTTTATACATCATTTTGCATGAAATTAAGTGTACTTTAAGAATCTGGAAAGAAAAAGTATGGTTATGGGGAAACAAATTTTCTACCGCGTGACGTCACGTTACCGATAAATTTAAAATTCGTTTTTCTCAGGATCTATTGGACGAATTTATATGGTTTTATACATCATTTTGCATGAAATTAAGTGTACTTTAAGAATCTGGAAAGAAAAAGTATGGTTATGGGGACACAAATTTTCCACCGCGTGACGTCACGTTACCGAGAAATTTGAAATTCGTTTTTCTCAGGATCTATTGGACGAATTTATATGGTTTTATACATCATTTTGCATGAAATTAAGTGTACTTTAAGAATCTGGAAAGAAAAAGTATGGTTATGGGGACACAAATTTTCTACCGCGTGACGTCACGTTACCGAGAAATTTAAAATTCGTTTTTCTCAGGATCTATTGGACGAATTTATATGGTTTTATACATCATTTTGCATGAAATTAAGTGTACTTTAAGAATCTGGAAAGAAAAAGTATGGTTATGGGGACACAAATTTTCTACCGCGTGACGTCACGTTACCGATAAATTTAAAATTCGTTTTTCTCAGGATCTATTGGACGAATTTATATGGTTTTATACATCATTTTGCATGAAATTAAGTGTACTTTAAGAATCTGGAAAGAAAAAGTATGGTTATGGGGAAAAAAAATTTTCCACCGCGTGACGTCACGTTACCGAGAAATTTGAAATTCGTTTTTCTCAGGATCTATTGGACGAATTTATATGGTTTTATACATCATTTTGCATGAAATTAAGTGTACTTTAAGAATCTGGAAAGAAAAAGTATGGTTATGGGGACACAAATTTTCTACCGCGTGACGTCACGTTACCGATAAATTTAAAATTCGTTTTTCTCAGGATCTATTGGACGAATTTATATGGTTTTATACATCATTTTGCATGAAATTAAGTGTACTTTAAGAATCTGGAAAGAAAAAGTATGGTTATGGGGACACAAATTTTCCACCGCGTGACGTCACGTTACCGAGAAATTTAAAATTCGTTTTTCTCAGGATCTATTGGACGAATTTATATGGTTTTATACATCATTTTGCATGAAATTAAGTGTACTTTAAGAATCTGGAAAGAAAAAGTATGGTTATGGGGAAAACAAATTTTCTACCGCGTGACGTCACGTTACCGAGAAATTTAAAATTCGTTTTTCTCAGGATCTATTGGACGAATTTATATGGTTTTATACATCATTTTGCATGAAATTAAGTGTACTTTAAGAATCTGGAAAGAAAAAGTATGGTTATGGGGACACAAATTTTCTACCGCGTGACGTCACGTTACCGAGAAATTTAAAATTCGTTTTTCTCAGGATCTATTGGACGAATTTATATGGTTTTATACATCATTTTGCATGAAATTAAGTGTACTTTAAGAATCTGGAAAGAAAAAGTATGGTTATGGGGACACAAATTTTCCACCGCGTGACGTCACGTTACCGAGAAATTTAAAATTCGTTTTTCTCAGGATCTATTGGACGAATTTATATGGTTTTATACATCATTTTGCATGAAATTAAGTGTACTTTAAGAATCTGGAAAGAAAAAGTATGGTTATGGGGACACAAATTTTCTACCGCGTGACGTCACGTTACCGATAAATTTAAAATTCGTTTTTCTCAGGATCTATTGGACGAATTTATATGGTTTTATACATCATTTTGCATGAAATTAAGTGTACTTTAAGAATCTGGAAAGAAAAAGTATGGTTATGGGGACACAAATTTTCTACCGCGTGACGTCACGTTACCGAGAAATTTAAAATTCGTTTTTCTCAGGATCTATTGGACGAATTTATATGGTTTTATACATCATTTTGCATGAAATTAAGTGTACTTTAAGAATCTGGAAAGAAAAAGTATGGTTATGGGGACACAAATTTTCCACCGCGTGACGTCACGTTACCGAGAAATTTAAAATTCGTTTTTCTCAGGATCTATTGGACGAATTTATATGGTTTTATACATCATTTTGCATGAAATTAAGTGTACTTTAAGAATCTGGAAAGAAAAAGTATGGTTATGGGGACACAAATTTTCTACCGCGTGACGTCACGTTACCGAGAAATTTAAAATTCGTTTTTCTCAGGATCTATTGGACGAATTTATATGGTTTTATACATCATTTTGCATGAAATTAAGTGTACTTTAAGAATCTGGAAAGAAAAAGTATGGTTATGGGGACACAAATTTTCTACCGCGTGACGTCACGTTACCGATAAATTTAAAATTCGTTTTTCTCAGGATCTATTGGACGAATTTATATGGTTTTATACATCATTTTGCATGAAATTAAGTGTACTTTAAGAATCTGGAAAGAAAAAGTATGGTTATGGGGACACAAATTTTCCACCGCGTGACGTCACGTTACCGATAAATTTGAAATTCGTTTTTCTCAGGATCTATTGGACGAATTTATATGGTTTTATACATCATTTTGCATGAAATTAAGTGTACTTTAAGAATCTGGAAAGAAAAAGTATGGTTATGGGGAAAAAAATTTTCTACCGCGTGACGTCACGTTACCGATAAATTTAAAATTCGTTTTTCTCAGGATCTATTGGACGAATTTATATGGTTTTATACATCATTTTGCATGAAATTAAGTGTACTTTAAGAATCTGGAAAGAAAAAGTATGGTTATGGGGACACAAATTTTCCACCGCGTGACGTCACGTTACCGAGAAATTTAAAATTCGTTTTTCTCAGGATCTATTGGACGAATTTATATGGTTTTATACATCATTTTGCATGAAATTAAGTGTACTTTAAGAATCTGGAAAGAAAAAGTATGGTTATGGGGAACAAATTTTCCACCGCGTGACGTCACGTTACCGAGAAATTTAAAATTCGTTTTTCTCAGGATCTATTGGACGAATTTATATGGTTTTATACATCATTTTGCATGAAATTAAGTGTACTTTAAGAATCTGGAAAGAAAAAGTATGGTTATGGGGAAAAAAATTTTCTACCGCGTGACGTCACGTTACCGATAAATTTGAAATTCGTTTTTCTCAGGATCTATTGGACGAATTTATATGGTTTTATACATCATTTTGCATGAAATTAAGTGTACTTTAAGAATCTGGAAAGAAAAAGTATGGTTATGGGGACACAAATTTTCCACCGCGTGACGTCACGTTACCGAGAAATTTAAAATTCGTTTTTCTCAGGATCTATTGGACGAATTTATATGGTTTTATACATCATTTTGCATGAAATTAAGTGTACTTTAAGAATCTGGAAAGAAAAAGTATGGTTATGGGGAAAAAAATTTTCTACCGCGTGACGTCACGTTACCGATAAATTTGAAATTCGTTTTTCTCAGGATCTATTGGACGAATTTATATGGTTTTATACATCATTTTGCATGAAATTAAGTGTACTTTAAGAATCTGGAAAGAAAAAGTATGGTTATGGGGACACAAATTTTCTACCGCGTGACGTCACGTTACCGATAAATTTAAAATTCGTTTTTCTCAGGATCTATTGGACGAATTTATATGGTTTTATACATCATTTTGCATGAAATTAAGTGTACTTTAAGAATCTGGAAAGAAAAAGTATGGTTATGGGGACACAAATTTTCCACCGCGTGACGTCACGTTACCGAGAAATTTAAAATTCGTTTTTCTCAGGATCTATTGGACGAATTTATATGGTTTTATACATCATTTTGCATGAAATTAAGTGTACTTTAAGAATCTGGAAAGAAAAAGTATGGTTATCGGGACACAAATTTCTACCGCGTGACGTCACGTTACCGAGAAATTTAAAATTCGTTTTTCTCAGGATCTATTGGACGAATTTATATGGTTTTATACATCATTTTGCATGAAATTAAGTGTACTTTAAGAATCTGGAAAGAAAAAGTATGGTTATGGGGACACAAATTTTCTACCGCGTGACGTCACGTTACCGATAAATTTGAAATTCGTTTTTCTCAGGATCTATTGGACGAATTTATATGGTTTTATACATCATTTTGCATGAAATTAAGTGTACTTTAAGAATCTGGAAAGAAAAAGTATGGTTATGGGGACACAAATTTTCCACCGCGTGACGTCACGTTACCGAGAAATTTGAAATTCGTTTTTCTCAGGATCTATTGGACGAATTTATATGGTTTTATACATCATTTTGCATGAAATTAAGTGTACTTTAAGAATCTGGAAAGAAAAAGTATGGTTATGGGGAAAAAAATTTTCTACCGCGTGACGTCACGTTACCGATAAATTTAAAATTCGTTTTTCTCAGGATCTATTGGACGAATTTATATGGTTTTATACATCATTTTGCATGAAATTAAGTGTACTTTAAGAATCTGGAAAGAAAAAGTATGGTTATGGGGACACAAATTTTCCACCGCGTGACGTCACGTTACCGAGAAATTTGAAATTCGTTTTTCTCAGGATCTATTGGACGAATTTATATGGTTTTATACATCATTTTGCATGAAATTAAGTGTACTTTAAGAATCTGGAAAGAAAAAGTATGGTTATGGGGACACAAATTTTCCACCGCGTGACGTCACGTTACCGATAAATTTGAAATTCGTTTTTCTCAGGATCTATTGGACGAATTTATATGGTTTTATACATCATTTTGCATGAAATTAAGTGTACTTTAAGAATCTGGAAAGAAAAAGTATGGTTATTGGGGAAAAAATTTTCTACCGCGTGACGTCACGTTACCGATAAATTTGAAATTCGTTTTTCTCAGGATCTATTGGACGAATTTATATGGTTTTATACATCATTTTGCATGAAATTAAGTGTACTTTAAGAATCTGGAAAGAAAAAGTATGGTTATGGGGAAAAAAATTTTCCACCGCGTGACGTCACGTTACCGAGAAATTTGAAATTCGTTTTTCTCAGGATCTATTGGACGAATTTATATGGTTTTATACATCATTTTGCATGAAATTAAGTGTACTTTAAGAATCTGGAAAGAAAAAGTATGGTTATGGGGAAAAAAATTTTCTACCGCGTGACGTCACGTTACCGATAAATTTGAAATTCGTTTTTCTCAGGATCTATTGGACGAATTTATATGGTTTTATACATCATTTTGCATGAAATTAAGTGTACTTTAAGAATCTGGAAAGAAAAAGTATGGTTATGGGGACACAAATTTTCCACCGCGTGACGTCACGTTACCGAGAAATTTGAAATTCGTTTTTCTCAGGATCTATTGGACGAATTTATATGGTTTTATACATCATTTTGCATGAAATTAAGTGTACTTTAAGAATCTGGAAAGAAAAAGTATGGTTATGGGGAAACAAATTTTCTACCGCGTGACGTCACGTTACCGATAAATTTGAAATTCGTTTTTCTCAGGATCTATTGGACGAATTTATATGGTTTTATACATCATTTTGCATGAAATTAAGTGTACTTTAAGAATCTGGAAAGAAAAAGTATGGTTATGGGGACACAAATTTTCCACCGCGTGACGTCACGTTACCGAGAAATTTGAAATTCGTTTTTCTCAGGATCTATTGGACGAATTTATATGGTTTTATACATCATTTTGCATGAAATTAAGTGTACTTTAAGAATCTGGAAAGAAAAAGTATGGTTATGGGGAAACAAATTTTCTACCGCGTGACGTCACGTTACCGATAAATTTGAAATTCGTTTTTCTCAGGATCTATTGGACGAATTTATATGGTTTTATACATCATTTTGCATGAAATTAAGTGTACTTTAAGAATCTGGAAAGAAAAAGTATGGTTATGGGGAAAAAAATTTTCTACCGCGTGACGTCACGTTACCGATAAATTTGAAATTCGTTTTTCTCAGGATCTATTGGACGAATTTATATGGTTTTATACATCATTTTGCATGAAATTAAGTGTACTTTAAGAATCTGGAAAGAAAAAGTATGGTTATGGGGAAAAAAATTTTCCACCGCGTGACGTCACGTTACCGAGAAATTTGAAATTCGTTTTTCTCAGGATCTATTGGACGAATTTATATGGTTTTATACATCATTTTGCATGAAATTAAGTGTACTTTAAGAATCTGGAAAGAAAAAGTATGGTTATGGGGAAAAAAATTTTCCACCGCGTGACGTCACGTTACCGAGAAATTTGAAATTCGTTTTTCTCAGGATCTATTGGACGAATTTATATGGTTTTATACATCATTTTGCATGAAATTAAGTGTACTTTAAGAATCTGGAAAGAAAAAGTATGGTTATGGGGAAAAAAATTTTCTACCGCGTGACGTCACGTTACCGATAAATTTGAAATTCGTTTTTCTCAGGATCTATTGGACGAATTTATATGGTTTTATACATCATTTTGCATGAAATTAAGTGTACTTTAAGAATCTGGAAAGAAAAAGTATGGTTATGGGGACACAAATTTTCCACCGCGTGACGTCACGTTACCGAGAAATTTGAAATTCGTTTTTCTCAGGATCTATTGGACGAATTTATATGGTTTTATACATCATTTTGCATGAAATTAAGTGTACTTTAAGAATCTGGAAAGAAAAAGTATGGTTATGGGGACACAAATTTTCTACCGCGTGACGTCACGTTACCGATAAATTTAAAATTCGTTTTTCTCAGGATCTATTGGACGAATTTATATGGTTTTATACATCATTTTGCATGAAATTAAGTGTACTTTAAGAATCTGGAAAGAAAAAGTATGGTTATGGGGAAAAAAATTTTCTACCGCGTGACGTCACGTTACCGATAAATTTAAAATTCGTTTTTCTCAGGATCTATTGGACGAATTTATATGGTTTTATACATCATTTTGCATGAAATTAAGTGTACTTTAAGAATCTGGAAAGAAAAAGTATGGTTATGGGGACACAAATTTTCCACCGCGTGACGTCACGTTACCGAGAAATCTGAAATTCGTTTTTCTCAGGATCTATTGGACGAATTTATATGGTTTTATACATCATTTTGCATGAAATTAAGTGTACTTTAAGAATCTGGAAAGAAAAAGTATGGTTATGGGGACACAAATTTTCTACCGCGTGACGTCACGTTACCGATAAATTTAAAATTCGTTTTTCTCAGGATCTATTGGACGAATTTATATGGTTTTATACATCATTTTGCATGAAATTAAGTGTACTTTAAGAATCTGGAAAGAAAAAGTATGGTTATGGGGACACAAATTTTCCACCGCGTGACGTCACGTTACCGAGAAATTTGAAATTCGTTTTTCTCAGGATCTATTGGACGAATTTATATGGTTTTATACATCATTTTGCATGAAATTAAGTGTACTTTAAGAATCTGGAAAGAAAAAGTATGGTTATGGGGACACAAATTTTCTACCGCGTGACGTCACGTTACCGATAAATTTAAAATTCGTTTTTCTCAGGATCTATTGGACGAATTTATATGGTTTTATACATCATTTTGCATGAAATTAAGTGTACTTTAAGAATCTGGAAAGAAAAAGTATGGTTATGGGGAAAAAAATTTTCTACCGCGTGACGTCACGTTACCGATAAATTTAAAATTCGTTTTTCTCAGGATCTATTGGACGAATTTATATGGTTTTATACATCATTTTGCATGAAATTAAGTGTACTTTAAGAATCTGGAAAGAAAAAGTATGGTTATGGGGACACAAATTTTCCACCGCGTGACGTCACGTTACCGAGAAATTTGAAATTCGTTTTTCTCAGGATCTATTGGACGAATTTATATGGTTTTATACATCATTTTGCATGAAATTAAGTGTACTTTAAGAATCTGGAAAGAAAAAGTATGGTTATGGGGACACAAATTTTCCACCGCGTGACGTCACGTTACCGAGAAATTTGAAATTCGTTTTTCTCAGGATCTATTGGACGAATTTATATGGTTTTATACATCATTTTGCATGAAATTAAGTGTACTTTAAGAATCTGGAAAGAAAAAGTATGGTTATGGGGAAAAAAATTTTCTACCGCGTGACGTCACGTTACCGATAAATTTAAAATTCGTTTTTCTCAGGATCTATTGGACGAATTTATATGGTTTTATACATCATTTTGCATGAAATTAAGTGTACTTTAAGAATCTGGAAAGAAAAAGTATGGTTATGGGGACACAAATTTTCCACCGCGTGACGTCACGTTACCGAGAAATTTAAAATTCGTTTTTCTCAGGATCTATTGGACGAATTTATATGGTTTTATACATCATTTTGCATGAAATTAAGTGTACTTTAAGAATCTGGAAAGAAAAAGTATGGTTATGGGGACACAAATTTTCCACCGCGTGACGTCACGTTGTAACAGGATTCCCTGTTCCCTTGATTCTCGTCAGAGAAATATAAAAATGTTATCGATCACGGATAGACTACGTGGCGACATCTATCGGGATTCGTGGGAATCACGATAGATATAGATCACGAGAGGAACTGCATTTCGAGGAGAAATGCAGAAAAGAGGTTTCGACCCAAGATTCCTGGATCGTGCGGCGAAGTGGGAACCGGGATACAGGA